>VZRF01009374.1:428247-543697 GCA_013396875.1 Vireo altiloquus
CCGTGCCCGCCGAGCCTGCGCCGTGAGCGCGCCGGGAGCCCGCCCGCCCCCGGAGGCGGTGGCGCATGCGCACAGAGCGCCCTGAAGGCCCCGCGGGCGGGAGCGCCGTGCCCGGCTGCCCTCAGTGCGCTCTGCGCCTGCGCCGCGCGGGCCGTTCGAAGGCGCCTCCGGAGCCGCGGCGGGGATAGCGCGGCCGAGGTGAGCCCTGAGGGGCGAAACCCCCACCCGGACCGAGATCGGGATCCCGGGAAGGCAGCGGGACTGCCGGGACGGGCTGTCGAGGAGAAAGGCTCGGGGACGGGGCTCGGGACCGAGGGGGGTGAGGGCTGGCAGCGCCGGGATCGCGGCGGCGTTCCCTGAGGGGCGTCCCGAGCCCGAGGGGACCCGAGTGGGGCTCCCCATGCGGAGAATGGGGTACAGGAGGGTGGGGATCGCACGCGTCGGACATGAGCCTTTTTGGGGGACAATTCGCATATTTATTTATTTATTTTCTGCGTGAGGAGTGACTCGGTCTCCTAGTGACACCCCGGCTGGCCCAGGCTGGCTGAAATCGGGCCCGGGGATGGAATTGAGCTCTTGGCTGCCTGCAGAACGCGTTCCAGGCACTGGCGGCGATCCAAGGAGTGCTGCGGCACGGCTGCGATGGCAGCGAGGAACAGCAGCCCGGAATAACCAAGAGAGTTTAAAAAAAAAACCTGACCTTGTTTCCGTGAAAGAATAGAAAAGTGAGAAAGTAGAGCTGCTGTCAAGTGCTGAGTGGGGAAAAACGTCAAAACATACCAGGATGGAGTCAAACACTTTGCTCTGTGTGGTGGAAACAAGGGGAATTCTCCGGGAAATCCTTTTGTCACTTCAGCAGGCTCTGGCATCACACCTGGTGCAGTACACAACTGGAATATAGCTACGTTTTTGAACAGGCTTAAGATTTCCAATTTTGCATCCCAGTTCTGGAACTCTTGAGTTATAATTTCTTGTTTGCTTTGTTTACTAAGTAAAAGTGCGAAAACAATTTTCTTTTTCAGGTGTGAATAAGGATGTCAATTGTCACAGTTCAGCTCGGACAGTGTGGGAACCAGATTGGGCATGAGGTGTTCAGTGCTCTCTGCAGTGACATCCGTGGCACCCACGGCTTGTGTTCCAAGAAGGAGAATGAATCCTACTGTGATTCCTGCAGGGAACGATTCTTCTGCCAGGAGGAATCTGGAGGTACAGCTTTAAAGAGCTTTTTTTTGGTTTTGAAACATCAAGTGGTTTCTTTCTTGGAAGATCTGTGGTCTCTGGGGTTCAGATTTGTTTTTGACACAGCAGAAATCAGGACACAGCCAAATCCATTCTGTATTGTCCCATTAGTGGTGTGGGTGGGAGGAATAACCTTGGGACCTTGTATCCATTCAAGTCCATCCATCTCACCTCAGTAATTGGCTCATTTTCCCCGATTTTGTTTTCTTTCCTGTGCAGTACCTGTTGCCCGGGCTGTGCTTGTTGACATGGAGCCCAAAGTGATCAGCCAGACCTTATCCACGGCTGCCAGGTCTGGCCACTGGAAATACAGCAGCCACTCACACTTCTGTCAGAAGCAAGGATCTGGGAACAACTGGGCCAACGGGTAGGAACAGCTGCCTCAGGCTTCTGTGAGGGAATTCTGGAGGCTGATGAGCTGCTCACACTCCCTAGGAGTGGTAATACAGCAGCTGTGAGAATGAAAGTAAAATTTGCTTTGTGAATAACTTCACCTTTGTGCTTTTATTTTGGTGTAACCTGCCCTGTGTTGCTGTCTTGTTACCCCACAGTTACTCTGTTCACGGCCCCAGACACAAAGAAGCAATCATGAATCTGGTGCAGAAAGAAGCAGAGAAGTGTGACCGACTCGGGGGATTTTTCACAATCATGAGCATGGCTGGGGGCACAGGATCAGGCCTGGGAGCTTTTGTGACCCAGTGTTTGAGAGATGCTTTTCCAACCTCATTCATAGCAAACCACGTTATCTGGCCCTATGGCACTGGGGAGGTGAATGTCATACTGCCTTTTGATAGATAATAAGAGTTTCTGTGGAATTTATATGTTTGTAATCACAGTTCACTTTTAAACAAAATATCTACAACAGAAATAAACTAGAAAATAGGTACATTTTACACTGAAAAAGTTCCAATGACTCAGTGACACAGCTAAAGAATTTTCACCAACTAATCTTGATAATTTAAGTGCTGAAGTGATGCAGAGTCACAAGAAGCTCTGCTATCTAATTAGAAATCTCCTGACATGCTCTTACCTCAGCATTCTAATCAGTTCCCAGGCTGATCTCCTTCCAGCATGTCTGTATGGAGAGAGATGCATAACCTGATTTTCACAGGTCTTGCCCTCTTTCCACAAAAAGGCTCTGAGCTCCTGACCTCATTCTGCACTCTGGCAAAGAAAATGAATCACTTCCTAAATCATAACTGAGGAAACAGCAGGAGCCAGAGGATTATAAACTAGAAGGACATTAAGTTGTTTGACTCTTGTTTGTGTGTGGGTTTTTGTTTGCTTCCAGGTCATTGTTCAAAACTACAACTCGGTTTTGACTCTGTCACATCTGTACCAGTCATCAGATGCCCTTCTTGTCCATGAAAATGATGTCATCCACAAGATCTGTGCCCAGCTGATGAATATCAAACAGATTTCCTTCAGGGATGTGAATCACGTCATTGCACACCAGCTGGGCAGTGTTTTCCAGCCCACTCACACAGCAGGAGAGGGCTACAGCAGAAACCCATTAGGTACCACACCCAACATCCACACACACCTGTTTGAGTCACTTCAGCTGGGAATGGAAGTTCTTCACTCTCCTTGCTCAAGCATTTGGCTACATCCCAAGCTTTAAGACAGGAAAAGACCAATTTAGAAGTTCAATCCCAATGTTGTAGCAAAAATAGATCCCCTCACTTCTGGTTTCATTCTTTACCAAAAGAACACTGTTTCTCCTTTCTGCAGTGATCACAGTCACCCTTGTACCTATTTACATTTCAGAGGAAATGTGTGCAGTAAGTTTGTACTGATTTTCACATTTCACTTTGGGTTAGAAGTTTGTGTGAACTGAAACAAACTGAGGGTTTTGTGTTTAGCTCAGGCAGAAGAGGCGAGCAGACAGCTGGGTAACAACACAACAGGCTGGCATTCCCTTTAAGGAATTGCAGGAAGTTGCCCATATTTCTTGTAAAATTAAACTTTCACATCTGTCTGGAGTGCAGAGGGCCCTTGAGATTTTGAGCAAGAGTAAAGTGAGAAAGTGTGAATTGTAAAATAAAAGCTGCTAACACCCTGTATAGAGCACAGTAATACACAGTAAGTTTGCATGGCTTTGAAACTGCTAAATCTCTGAGCATTCCTCACTCTTCTCCCATTTTAGCTGCCCTGTGCAATATTTTTTTTGTCAAACACGAGCAGCTGTTGATTTGTTCTTTCAGGAGACTTGATGGAGACCTTGGTTCCACATCCTGAGTTCAAGCTGCTGGGCCTGAGGAACATCCCCCAGATGGCTGAGAACTGCCTGCCCTACAGCACCTTCAGCTGGCCTGGCCTCACCAAGCACCTGAGGCAGATGCTCATTGCCAATGCTAAAATGGAAGAAGGTAGATAAACACTCTTCACTCCCCTTCAGTCTCCACCACTCTTTGAACGTTTCTTTCTGATTGTTTTGTGGAGCTCACAGCTCAAAGGAGCTGCTGCCCTCAGCAGGAATTTGCCCCCACAAAACCAGCTGCTCCTTTAAGCATTCCCTCAGCTGCCACAGCAGCTCCCAGATTGCTCCTGCTCTGCTTCCAGACGTCCCTGTTAATTATAACCATTGAAAATACACAAACCAAACTAACAGTTTGTGGCTGTGCACTTAATTTACATAACTTGTTTGGCACATTCCCTGGATAGTGAGCTCTGCTTTTTCTTTTTACACCTTCTACTCATAGAAATCAGGCTCAGCTCTCCCATATAATTTACATGGAGAATTCAGTTACAGCTCCCAGTTATGCAAGGAATGGGCTGGAGGCTTGCTAAGTATAGAAGCAGGTATCCATTTTCTCTGGCAGAGTGACTAGCAGGCAAATACTGCTGGATTAGCAGTGGTTTTCTCTGGGCATTGTGTGACTGCTGCTTAATTCATGTGCAGCAGCTACAAACTCCAGCATGGGCTCACTTTGGGGCACAGTGAGAGTTCTCATCTGCATCCTCACAAAACATTAACTCTCTTTCATATCTTTTTCCCAAATCCCAAAGGTATTGATTGGCAAGTACGACCACCACAGCCAGGCTCCTCCATCCCCTCCACAAACAAACCTCTGCACTTCAACACTTCCATTGCCAACCTGGTTATCCTGAGAGGAAAAGATGTGCACAGCGTAGACTTGGGTAAGAGGGAGGAGCACAGCACCTCAGGGATTCTGGTTTCACATCTCACTGCTCTCTTTGAAACTGTATCTGATGCAAGTGGAAACATCCCAAGACCTCACGTTTGACTCCTAAGGTCAATATTCCCTCTAGGAACATTTTGCTGTCCAAGGCCATATTGTCTAATGGCTTGGGGCTGTTGTATTTCCAGCAGACTTCTGTGTTTCCTGAAGTACTTCAGGGAAGGAGGCAGAGACTCAAGTCTGTCTATCTGGAATTCTTGGCTATAATGTCTGAAAATACATTCAGCTGTTTCTGGAGTGATGAGCACTGCTGGCAGCTGAAGTATCCACACAAGAGTGCTTCTAGATAATCTAATGAATCTGTTTAAAAGTTGTATTTTCAACAGGCTGCCCACTCTGCAGATGTTTTCCCTGAATTGATCTGACAGCATTGACCAGGCCACGCAGGGATCACGTTTGGCTTTTGTCCTGTTTGTGCCACAGGAAGTTTCCAAGATCCCTCATTGTACACATCGTGGCTAAACCCTCAGGATGCTTTCAGTGCTTGGAGGACACCCAGAGCATTTAACAAGTATGAGAAATCTGCCTCTCTGGTCAGCAACAGCCAGTTCCTGCTGAAACCCCTCGACAGCATCGTAGGAAAAGCTTGGAATATGTTTGCTTCCAAGTAAGTGAAGATAATTATGCTGATACTTCACAAATAATTGCCAATATCTTCACCGATTTCTAATGTCTGACCCATTCTTCAACACACAGAGCCTACCTTCACCAGTACACAAAGTTTGGAATCCAAGAGGAAGAATTCCTGGACTGCTTCACAACCCTGGAACAAGTTATCTCTAGTTACACCAATCTGTGATTTCATTTCTTTGTTAAAATGATCTGAAATAGAGATTTTTCTGAAAGAACCATGCTGGAAAACCTTCCATCAACTTCCTGAAGTATGTAAATTATTGTACTGGAGTTATTTTTCAGTTTTAGGAGCAGAGTGTCTGTGTGTGTTTACATAGCAAGAATTGAATCTGAATATATTCATATATTCATATTATTCTTATTTAATATATCTAATAAATACCTATTTTTCAATACATTTGCTATATACTGTAGCCATGTCCCTGAACATCATTTTTGGCTCTTCAATGTTAAACCAGCATGAATTAATAGTTGATAAAAATTAAGTGTTTGACTGCAGCAGTCAGGCATTCCTGATCCTCTAGTTTCAGATTTTCATTATAACACTTTGCCCTCTGAATGCTTCAATATTGAAACAAATGCACAGAATCAGAATTATTAATCCAAGCCCCATCTGGGTTTGATTCAAGATACAATTTGCTTTCCTTTAAAGCAAACCAAGATTAAATTCTATTTCAAGGACCTTAATTTTGACAAAACAATAAGTTTTGAACCATCTTTTAAAAGAAATATGAAGAGCTCTTCGTTTTCCTGTCATCCTCAACTTACATTAGAGAGGATAATTAATTACATCCTTTTCTGACCATTTCACTTAGCAAAACTACAACTCCTGTTCTTCTCCCTCTAAGTTATAAATTAATTAACTTGTGAATTACTTAAACACATTTGAGATGAGGATGCCTGGTAGATTGCAGATCTAAGAGCTTTTCTTTGATATAATGTAATTAATGCTGTACATTTTATGATTTCCAAAGTCATTTGAAAGAGTTGCTGTTTTCTGCTCGGGTTTTACCACGACCACAAGGTGGTGCCGTGGGAAGCTGCAGCTCCTCCTGGCAGGAGAAGGGATGGAATAGCTTGGGAAGGCAAACACTGAATTAAAATAAAACAAAAGAGTACAGCAGAATTAAAGATTATCTTGGAACACTGAGCTTTCCTCTGCCTCTGCTAGCTTCTCATTAATGGCAGGGAGAAATTTGGGAATTCTTGCCACTCCTCCCCCATGTCACACTGCTCTCCCATAGAAATCATCCCACAGGCCACAAACCAAATGAGTTCAATCAGTCTCAAGGACTTCTCCCTTGACAAATGGACAAATTCTGTTTGCACCTTCAGCTTTTAGTGGATTTCATTCAAAAGATGCCAGCTCAGAGCTGGGACCTGCTCTGGTCAAAAGGGATTTTCTGGTGTGTTTTTGCCACTTTCAACCATTGTCTGATTTGGGTATTTTCACAGAAGGAACTGCAGGAAAGATTGCACAAGAAGGTCAAACAAACAGCACAGGCAGTTTGAGTTTGCAGGAACAAAGGGTCAGGAAAGGAGGCCACGGTGAGCTTCTCCCTCCTCCAAAAGGCACAGGATGTTCAGCAGCACAGGAATTAATCTCCCTGGTGTTTTCAACAGATCCCAAACACCATTTCCAGTATCATCAAGGAGAATAGATAACTCCATGAACAAATGGCCAAGCCCCAGGAATCCTTTTCCTCCTCACTTCACAGGTAAAAGAGCTTTTCAAAAGGCTAAGGACAGGTAAGTTCTCTGAGAAACAAGGAAGAGAGCAATAGGTCATTGTACTGCTGTAGCAATAAATAACTTTATTGCACAAATAACCTCATGTTATCTCTATTCATAATTCTGAGCATGAAGCAAATGCAGCAGGTGCTTAGTGCCCTGTGAATGATACAGACCCATATTTATTATTTATGGCACTTCCGGCTAATGGAGGAGGATATTTGGTCTTTTTTTGTTTGTTTGATGGCAGAATTTGTGCCACGTCAGGAAACACAGCACACAGGTAAGATGTCTGAACTCCAAAGCAAAAATTCAAATTACTGCTCTGGAGAAGGGGCTGACAGGAATTGTTTTATGCATCTCTAAGCTTCTTCCTGTGAATGTTTTTCAGTCCTGAAATTCTCCCACCCTTTCCCAAACCAAACCATCTTTGTTTTTGATCTATGATGGGATTCCTTTATTTTTTCCCCAGGATGTGGAAAAGGTTGAAGTGACAGGAAGTGAAGAGCTACTATCCAATATTCATCACCTCCAATTACATTAAAAGGTGGAGTCGTTCTCTATGTTATTGATAAAATTAATTATGTAAATAGAGCCTGGAAGAAGGCCTTTATTTCATTAACAATTACAATTAATGAGGTGGATCAAAGGTCAGCACAAGCCAATGGCTCAGACAGGAACAGCAGAGTCAGTGGCCTTGACCTTGTTGTAGGCAAAGTCCCCACAGGATGTCCATAAAGGCAGGAACAATGCTCCAAATCTCCCCATTGTTTGCTGGAATGGACAGGTGCAGCTCACTTGGAAGCTGATTCAAGGGCTCCAACTACAGCAGACATTTCATGAATAGAAGAATTTCTATTTGACCACAAAAAAAAAAGCCCTACCCCCTAAAAAGCAACCCAGAAACGAAATAAACCCACCAAAATCCAACCCAGGAACAAAAATTACCTTTAATAACCTAAAATGCTTTAAACACAGTAAATGTTTGGCAAGTGAAAGGCACTGAGGTAGTTACAGATAAAATTTTTTTGGGGGGCATAAATAGATCTTGGTGCTTTTAAGGTTAAACTCAGAACCAGCATAGGAAGGATGGAAATATATAAGGGGAAAAAAAAAAATCTGTGGTTCCACAACAACCAGAGTTTAATACATGAAAGGAGGAAGTTACATTCAAATTAGCAGCTAAAACATTACTGAGAAACACTAAGGTACAAAAGGGTATGGAATGAATAATTCACTTCTTTCTGCATATGCTAATAAATTTCGTATGGATAAATATTATGAAATGAGAGGCCAAACATCCAAAAGGAAATAGGACCAAGTGTACTTGAAAGAAATCTTTTTGCTGGACACCACTTTAAAAACTGCACAGGAGGAATTAGGGAAGTGATTCATGGATCCGATATAGCACAAAAAACTTCCAAAAGGAACTGAGCTGCTGCCTTTCCTCAAGGGCAGCTCGGACAGAGCTTCTCCAAGGCAGCAAATTCCCCTGGAGCTTCCTGCTGCAGCTCTGCCCACGCTCCAGAGGCACAGCCCGGACACTCGGGCAGCTTTTAACGGCCTGGAAGTGGAGCTGATAATCCTGAATTTGAAGCATGGAGCCTTTTTCCGGCTCTTTCAGCCCAACTGGGGCTCACAATGGTCCCTTCTGAGCTCACATTGTGGGAATCCTGTCCCTGCAGACTGCCACTTCCCCTGCCCGGGTGCGGCACTGCCTCGGCCCCGCCCTGCAGCAGCACAGCCCCGCTTAACCCTTCCCAGGAGCTGCAGACAAATATTCCACGCGGAGCACGTGGAAAAGGTGAAAACGGCCCGAGAGAAGAGGTTGGAGAAGCTGCTCCATAGGAAATAAAGGCAATTTTTAGAGTAAAGATAGACAAAGATCATGGAAGAAAAGTAAATTTTAACCCCATGTTCATACAAGCCTGAGAGTCACACTTATCTGTGTGAGTTAGGTGCTAGAAGTCTTCTTGTCCTAAACCAAACTTTATAAAATCCCAAATGTCACACTCTTAAGAAAAATCAGTAAATTGAGGGTGCTCTCTAAGCCAATATAAAAGTAAAAGCACTAAGTGGAGAAAATAAAATAAGCCACTCATTAAACACACAACAACAACAAAAAAAAAAGACAAAAAAGCATTGCTTGAGCTTTTGGTTCACTGGTTGAGTGTGAGGAGAAACAAGCCCCGTGCTGGATTTGCACTGAAATGGGTGCCTTCTGCAAAAATGATTATTGTACATATTTGGTTACATGGACAATGTCGTGTTTATTTAAGGCTCACAAAAATACACTTCAGTTGCCTGAGAATGGTGTAATTGTGGTCAGATGGCAGGACTGAATTTGAACTTTTGCCCAGCAGTCTCCAAGATGCGAAGGATCATTTACAGGAGCACGTCAGGAGAGCAGAGCCCACGGAGCCAAGTGGGAAGTGGCCTCATCCCACAGGCTGAAGGTGGAACAAAATCCTGCCTGGACTTGGCTGGCAAGGGCAGCTGTGGCTGCTCCCTGGAATATCCTCAGTGAGGGTGCTGAGAGCTGGGCACTAATTCAGAGCTGCTGCTTTCCAGATGGCCTGGAACAATCCTGAGTTCAAGGATCCATCTTTCCATGGAAGTGCTTTGCTGTTGGCTCTCCTGTCCTGCCACTTGCAAAGAAAACACAGGGAAATTTCCTCCCCACCCCACTTTGGGCAACTCCAGCCTGTGTTAGCTGACTGTTGAGTCACTTAAAACAGCAATTGTGTTTATGTAGTGATTTGAAGTTGTGAATCTCTCCTTTATAGGCCAAATTTGGGGCAGAAACTTGAAGTTCAGGCTTCAACTTGGCCAAAAATGGCTCCAAGGCCCGAGGGAGGGGACATCAGTAACAGTTTCAAGCAAGGGCTCTCAGGATCAGCCAAACAACACTTAAACCCTTTCCTGCTTCATTTAATTAGAATGATCTCTCAGTCACAGCAGAAATCTGTGGCCAGAGATTGCCTCACTTCTCCCACAAACACCTGGCTGCTCCTGGGCAGCCACAAGGCTCTGGTGCTCCAGGGCTGCAGTGAGGTTTGCCACACACAGAAGTGTGAGAGGCTTTGTACACAAGTTAAAGGAGGCAACAGAATTAAAATCACCACTTGCAGTAGCAAAATACTGCTTTGAAAATGTTTTTGGTGTCCATTACTTGGAACTCAAGTAAATACCAGCTTCAGGCATCTTAAAAGTTTCTTCCTTGCTGCTCCCCACCTCGAGCCTTACACAACACCCAGGAATGCACTGACTGTGTCACAAGAGGTCAGCTGGGCTGTGGAGAGACCTACAAATCCAGGAATCTGAGAAATGAAATGTGTTGTTATGAAAATATCCTAAATATTAAGAGCTCTCCAGAAAACAGCTGCAGCAAATGAGGCACTGAGGTCAGTGAGGGTTTGAACCAGACTGCAGAGGTTTTGTGACCACGGCAAGATTTGCACAGGGTTGTAAATCCGAATGTGTTTTCTCTCTGAGGCAGAGAAATGCTGAGCACAGCAACCTCCTTTTCCCATCAAAGGATGGAAAGATCCTAGTAAAGCTTCTGAGGAAAGCCACAGTCCCTCAAAGTGTGAGCCTTGAACAAGGTATTGATGTTTTAATCAGCCAGGTTATTTCCTGACAGCACAGAAGGAAAGAGGCACCACGAGGTCATTCCCTGTGAACACAAACAGCTTTGGGAAACGCCTTGGCTGTCTGCAGGATTCCTTACAGGTGGTACCAGAGTCACCAAGCCATTTCATGGGGCCAGAAGCGCCGCGTCCAGGAGCTGGGTGTGGCGCAGGGTCCTTATCAGAGCAGGAACAATGCCCCGAGCTGACAACTCCTCTCTCTCAGGAAACAGCCGCCAGTTTCCTTATTGCCACTGCCCGGGCAACCCCGGGAAGCCTCTTGGAGCTTGGAACAATGAACTGGGAGCGACTCCCCTGGAACACGGAGCTGCCGCATTGCCCCCGACCTCAGCAGCTCCTCAAACGAGCTCCAGAGAAAGGTGACCTTTGCTTCAATGCGGATGGAGCCACTGCTCTTTGACTCATTCAGGGATAATAATAATAATAATAAATGAATAAAACGCCCTCAGCACAACAAAGGGCAGTGTTAAAGCAAACTAAACCCAAGCTGGGCCCATTGCACAAGTTCACATTTGCACCTTTGTTTCACCACACTTGGACACCACCAGCAGCGAACACACTGAATGGCCTCAACAGCCTCTTCAGATGGGGTCATAATCACCTTTTTTTTTACCTAAATACCAGTTTTTCTCCTGAATTCCCAACACATTCCAAGCAGTGGCTGATCACTGGGCTCTCCCCGTTCGCTCGTGCCCGGGAGGTGACACAAGAGAGGTGACTTTGTGTGTTTGAGCTCCTTTCCCTCTCGTGACAACTGACCCAGGCTGCTGCAGCCTCTCCCTCTGACACCACTGCCACAACAACCTTCTGCTGCCTTTTACCAAAGCCGAGTGGATGCATCAATAAACAAACGAAATGTATAATGAAATTCACGCCAGCACATCATACCCTCAATTAGGCACTTGAATTAAGCAAGGCCACAGCAGGCTCTGAGAGTTTTTCTGCATAATCCTTCTAAAAATGAGTTTGCAAGAGCATATGCAAATATTTACCCTCACGTCTGAATGCATCAGAAGTGCTTCACAGGGCAGGGGATTGCTCCACTCCCTCTCCTGAGGTTACAGCGATCCAGCACTGATCCCTCACCTGCCCTGCAGGATCCCCTCCCACACTCCACCGGCTGCTGCAATCTGCAGAGACCTGGCTGAAGTACTCACCAGTTTTCCTTCTTCTTCTCCAAAAAAACAACCAAATTTCAAGAAAAAAAGGCAGAATTTTAAATCTCAGAAGAGCCATTTCAATTACCTTATCTATAATTACATTCAGCCTTTTAACTGCTGATTACAAAGTATTTTTTAACCGTGTGCTTCAAAGAAAACCGATTATTTTTACCTCCAAGGAACACACCCAACCCCCACTTATCTTTACACCTGCCATCAATTTTGTTCACTAATATTTACATTTCTGCTTGATAATCAGGGAAACATCCAGAGTGTTTAGCTTGTGCCTGCAGCGAGAGGGAGGCTGATTCTAACGAATTAAATAATGAAGCCCAAAAGCACAGCAGGGAAGGACTTTCTGGAACAGCATTAAGCCACTGTCAAGTGTTAATGACAAGGATCTTTTAGCAGGAACAGGCAGCTGGGGGAGTTCTGAGGGAGCTGCTTGAACAGAAGCACAGCGGGACACTGGCACGGAGGGAAGGAACTCCAGGACAGGGAGCAGGAGCTTTCCTTTTCTGCTGGCTGTGAGGCTGGAACTGGATGGTTTGACCTGACCTGGCTCGGTGTGACCTGAGCTTTGCTTACACCAACAATTCCTGCCTGCTGGGGCACGGGGTGGCTGCCAGCAGAGGAGCACTGACACCTCTCAGTGCCCTCAGAGAAGCGTGGGGAGGCACAATCCTCAAGGCAGGCAGGAAAACAAGGAGAGAACCCAGAGGAGGAGGAGCTGCAGCCCTACCTGACCTCATTCCACAGATAATGACTAAAAAAAAAAAATCTCTGTCACATTAAAGTCATTAGCTGTTCTTAGAGGGCTGTTACTTCCGTGTGATTTTCAGTCATTCCCAGAAAAAAACCCCCAAGATGCTTTATTTAGTGTCTAAGTGCAAGGAACAGCAGCTAAAAATAGGGATTTGTGCCAAGATTGTTCCTCTTGCAAGAGCTCCCTTTGGATTTGTGTCCAACACACTGAACTGACTGACTGCTTCCCATGTACAACAAAAGGAAACTTTGGGTTAAGGGAGCAAAATCCATGTTTGCAGGTCAAATGCTAAAGGCTGAGTCTTTCTCTGAAGGCACAAAATGCAACTGCTGAATTATCTTCAGTGTTCTCACTGGAGAACGTTGGGGACAGCAAATGTCACATTGTTACCACCAGAGTTCAATACAGAGAATGGAAACAATCCAGCTGAAATAAACACCGGGAAACGTTATTTCTTTGTTTATTTAAGCAAACATAAAACTATCCATTGCAAATCTCATCAGGTTTGTGTCACTTTTGTTTCTATTATTAGGTTTTTTTACCTTTTACCAAGTCTTATATCCCAGGAAGAAGCAGGTAGAATGATCACTCCCCTTAAGTGTTAGAAAGCTTCAAAATAACAGCACAGCTTATTGGAATGGACACATAGAAACACAAGCTGAAGAACAATAGAGATATATATATAATTCACACTATATATATGTAAACATATTGAACCAAAAGTGGGAGAAAGCTTTCTGTTTTCCTTGTGGCTTCCCAGCAGGCAAGAGGCAGAATTTTAAGGAGACCTCTAAAGTATTTAGAAAGGTGCAGTTTATTGGCTCAGGCTCTAGGAAAAGGGTTTTTTTCTCTTTTAGTTGTCGTTGCAGTGTCCTGAGACACTGAGAGCACACAGAGACTCCAACATGGCATCAGTGCCATCCCCTCCCAGAAGTGTGAGAGGTTAATAAATACCTGTGTCCTTCAAGGGACAGATTTGGGCACCAAAAAGCTGCCACTAGAAGTGAGGAGAGCAGCCAAGGGCTGTCACTGATGCAGTGTCCTGAGGGGAAATGGAACTCTGAGGTGACTCCTTACGAAGTGCAACTCTGAGGGGTCTGCAGGCTGAAAAAGTGAAGTACCAAACACAGCTGTGGGGTTTGGAATTGTATCAGAACGAGTTCTTTGTGACATTATTGTCAAAGGCCAAAAAGCAGTAAGATTTAGGGCAAAAAGTGGTAAGATTTAGTAAATACTGTTCACCTTTTCACAATCACCAGGAGCAGCTGAACGGCCTTTTGTGCTTTTAACTCCCTTGTACCAACTGCTGGCTGGGACCTTCAGATACTGGAGCTCAAAGTGTGGCAGCCATGGGCCTGCAAATCCTCCCTGCTCACTCCCAGCACGGCCTGAAGCTCCCTGTGAACCTGAGAGAATCAATACAAACCTCACCCCCCAGGGGAAGCTTTACAAAGGCTTTGTTTGTTCTGCACGACTCCGAGCTCACTTCCAGCTCGACCAAAGACACTGATGTGCTGATGGAAACAGCTGGGGATGGATGAGAAACGGTCAGATGAGAGATACCAAAATGTCAGACAGCCTACCGACTGTTGTTGCCATGAGATCCAACAGTCAACATCAGTCTGATAAGCTATCCGACAGGATGGTACAGCCATGGCATGGCACGACGCTGGCAACACGACAGGACACTCGGGCAGGGTCCAACAGAACACACCTGGCTCCAGCCCTGCCTAACCTGGGCCACGCAGCAGCCTAAGCTAAGCAGGAGCAGCAGCTCAGCTGCCCCCGGGCTCTGGGCCACCTCCTGAGAACGCTAATTAGAAAGGCAAATTAATTCTCGGTGCTTACCCCCCTAGGATAAAAATAAAAGCCAATGGTTCACAAGTGATCGGAGCAGCGATACAGGGACAGCAGCAGTGGGGATTTGTGCACTAAAGAGGGAAAAGAGCCATTCTAGTATCAGTTCTGTGCATCAGAACTGACACACGCTGATCGTAACAAATCTGACTTTAAAAGCATAAGGCTGAAGGTTCTCCAAAGTTCTCCCATCTGCTTTCAGCTGGAATCTTAACTCTTCCCCCTCCCCTCTCCTCCACTGCCCACAGTTCTGGGCTCAGGGGCAAACACCTGAGCAGAATTTAGGATAACCAATCTTGTTCTCTGTTTAACCTATTTAAGCAGTGACTATGCTTCAAGCAAGGCACAGCTTTCCTCCTCCCTTTGCTAAGCAAGAAGTTCAGAAGAAAAAAGAACAAAAAAAGAACAAACAAAACAAAAAAAAGAACAAAAGGTTTGAGCACCATTAGTGCAGGAAGGATGAGCAAACATGCACAGAGCATCCAAAAGTGAGAGAGGAAAAGAAACAGCTTTAAAAGACTGACACAAGAAATTCTGGAATGATCAAAGATGACTTTATAAAGTTTTTATCTTAACTTCATTCTAAATATACAGAATAAAAAAATGTTGGCTTCAGCATTTGACATCAACCATCTCTGCTAACATCATGAACTTGGAGGGTGGCTTTTCCAGCGTGCAGTGCAATGGGAATCCAGACAGAACAGCCTTACCATGAGGGACATGCAACAGTTGGGACCCAGCCTGTACTCAGTTATTTACATTGTGGTGGTCTTGAAACTTATGGAAAAAGCAAAACAGCCACCCTTCAAAAGAAAACGTTACCCTCAGGTCAGTCTGAAGTTAAATCAGGAGATGGAGAGTATTAAATCGTCAGTTTTGGAAGTAATTTGGATGGACAACATTTGTGTTAAACTCCATTTAACATCCCATTGTCCATCCTGTAAAACACAACCCAGACTCGTGAAGCATTTACATCTTACCTTAACATTTATAAGTTTGTCAATGAAACCTTTGCTCTTGTATCCAAATTACTTTCAAAATCAAACAAACAAACAGGAAAAAAACTTGTTAAGAGTTGAAAATTGATGTTAAAAATTTTTCCCCCCTTTTGAATAATGCTGATTTTTAAACATATGAGAAGATGTGTAATTTCTCGTGTCTGCCAAAACCCATCCTGGGTTTTTTCCCATTTTTTCCAAGCTCATTTAGTTTTTTCTTCCGAGTACATCTTCTGTTGCAGTCGCTTGGCATAGCTCTGGGCCATGGAGTTGATTATAGATAAGATAAAATAACAAACCATGACAATCACCAATTTTTCAAACATCCAGGATAGCCAGTTTTCCCCCTGAAGAGACAAAACAGAAGGAGGAGGAGAATGAAGATTAGTGGACAGGACAACAGAGAGTCCTGGGTGAAGGGGGAAAGCCTGACCATGTCTTTATTCGGCAATTAATCAAATTAAAAACAGGAACCAAGTGCAAGCTGACAGGATTCCTGCAGGTCCCCCTGCAAAGGTGACTTTAGTCCCTTAAAGACAATGCAGGAGGAGCTGCCAAATCCACTGCGGGGCAGAGGACAAATCCCTGAGCATTCCCAGGGTGCTCCCAAAGTGATTTATTATTCCCAAAGTGATTTATTATTCCCAGCATTGTTTGTTCTTCTCTAGCAATCCGTGAAGTTCAGAATTAGCAGCCCCTGCCTGTCATTCCCTGTTCCTCGCAGAGAAAACAATCAGGCTACAGGTTAACAACGTGGATTTTACCTAAACTGCCTTTTCTGGGATATCTCCCCATTAGGATCCCACTCCTCGGTGTCCCTGAAGCTCCGGTGCCACTTCCAGCGTTTTTCACGGGAATTTTTGAGTTGTGCTCTTTGTCAAAGGAGGGCAGCAATGCTCTGCTCAGAAATGCCTGCCCAGAAATCACTGCACATTTCCTGACGGCAGCCAGAGCCTCCCAGCCCGGCTCTTTTGTGGTAAGAAATGGGCAAAGGGACATTCCCAACAGCTCCAAGAACGGCACGTGAAATGTGAGTTGGATTCATGGAATTTATCTCAAAATGCCTCAGCAGCCTTAAGAATTTTGTATCAAAGCTGCTCTGTCCCACTAAAAATTCAGAAAAAGTTTTTTTTAATTCTTTAAAAAAATTTTTAAAGTACTTTTTTATGTATGAAAGAACATTTCTGCCCCTTGTACCTGCTCTAAACACTACAATTTCTTTTCCTTTCAAAGATTAAAGGCTTGGGGACTTTATTTCTTTTACTGTCCACTGAGCCACAGATCCCACTGGCTTCTGAAGCATCGGTGCTGCCCAGTTGGTTACCATTTCACACGGAAAGGCAACTTTTTTCTCCTTAAATTTAACTTTCCAAAGAGGCAGCTAATGCACAGGCTGGACAAGCCACTGGTTTTGCTTTATATTCTCATTTATTCTCTACAGGACTTTAATCCAGTTGCACACAATTACAGAGTAATTTTTAATTCCCAGGTTGCTTTTATAATGAGATTTTTATCAATTCCCTGGGTCAGTGCAGATCTTTGAGAAACAGAATCGGGAGTTCCACTGGTAAAAACTACAAGTCAAGGGCAGGCAGGGAAGGGAAAAGTGAGCTGGGGAGGGAGGGAGGCAAAGAGGATCTTACCTGTGGCACAGCACTGTCGGATTTGTGGTGAAGTTTTATCCTCTGAGCTTCCAAATATTCTTGAAATGGCTTCTGAAGAGAAGGACCTATACTCGGAATAGCACTGATGGAAAGTTCATCCCAGACAACAAGACAAAATAGGGGAGAAAAAAAAACAAAAAACAAAAAAACATTTTTTTTTAAAACTTACCACTTTACCTAATCAGAACAAAGTTCAGACTGAGCCACAGCTCAGAAGGGAACTTGGAGCTACTCGAGAAAACAGAAACCCACGAAATAAAACCCATTTCATCTTTTGATCTGATACTTCGGGAGGGATGCACTTCCCCAGATCCTCAAAAAGTGCTCAAAAAGAAAAATATTTCTGAGCAAGACAGCGCTGGGAAGAGAGGAAGGAGCCGGGAGCGAGAGCATTTCCTTGGAGGCAGGAGGAGGCAGCGGCGCTCAGAACCCAATGAATGACTTCGGAGAAGTCCCACATTTATCAGCGGCAGTTCCTGTAAGAACTGGTTTGAACCGATTAATGAGGAAATGACTGGGGCTTGTGTCATCCCTCGGTTAAAAAAGAAACTGCTCGCCCCAAGCCTCGCCCCTCTCCCGCACGGAGCCGGCCCCTCTCCGCAGCCAAGTCCTTATTAGGACAATCCGTGCGTCATCCCTTCCCAAAAAGAATGCGGGAGCAGATCCTGGAGCGCCTCCCCCGAGCCGGGATTAACAAAGGAACAAAGGAGCGATGTGAACCCTGCCCCGAATCGGGCTCTGTGGCACAGGGCTCGCACAAAAAGCCCAACACCTTGTTCCCGATGCTGGAAATATCCCGGGATGGAGCGCTCCCGGTGGATGCTGCGCACGATCTCGGCAGCCACCAGGCTTCCGGCAGCTTTTCCTTAAATCCTACTTAGCAGGAGATCCAGAACCCTTTAAGAACGGTCACAACCCTTCAAAAACTCCCCAAAATTTAAATATAAGTTCTAAATGATCACCAGCAACCCCACGGCCTGAGCTGTGTGGGGAGAACGCTCCCAAAGTTGGATCCACACATCCACCCCATCCCAACTCCAGCCGTGGGGGAGTTCTCATTACTGACCACTTGAATTGCAAAAAGAAAGCAGATTTGGATTTTCGTTTCATTTTTAAGAAACCACTATGGTCTTCCACGGGGGGAGTTGTCATTACTGACCACTTGAATTGCAAAAAGAAAGCAGATTTGGATTTTTGTTTCATTTTCAAGAAATCACTATCGTCTTCTACATTAAAAAAACCTCACCTACATTTTGATTATTCGGTTTTATTTCCACTACTCCTGCTGCTACTCTGGGGTATAGGAAAATTCTTCAGACCCAAGATACACCAGTTGTACATCACACCAGTTGTACATCACACCAGTTGTACATCCAACCTGTTGTACCATTGACCATCTCCCTCTGAGTGCCTCAAACCATTTCCCTCAGCCTCCTACTTTGACACCACATTCCCTTTTCCAGGCCGGAGCCCAATTAAAAAATAACAGCTTTCTAATTTTAGGGATTTATGAAAAGCACGAAACAAAGTGTCTCATTCTCCTCCAGTAAATCTATTTCCTTCATGGCCAGGGGCAAAGGAGCTTTTGTGAACCCATTTCCCAGCAAAAGGTCGCTTCCCCTGTGATTCACCACCCCGTGAGACAAACGGGTGAGGAAATTCTGTGCCCGGACTGGTAAAAATTCAAGGAAAAAAAACTACCCTGTGGAGCCCAAAGCACGTCCCTTATCCATTTTACACAAGAGTGTGTCAATGTTCCAAAGGATTCCCAGTGTTCCAGAGCCACCTCAGCGCTGACTGTTCCTGGGAAAAGCTCTCCCAGGGACTCCGGGACGAGTCACGCTCGGAACACAGGGAACATTTTGAGGTTTCTTTTCTTTTTCAGACAATTCTTGGGAGTCTGAAGAGCAACTGCAAGGTAATGGTTTACTTTTCAACTTCTGCATGATTAAGAAATGAGGAATATTTATATGATGAGGGATCAATGATTAACAGGGTGGTGTTCGAATGACTCTGTTCTTCACTGAAAACTAAACTCAGTCAGTCCCCAAATTGAATTAAACACAGGACAAAGACATGAAACCCAAGTTCAGAGGCTTGAGGTGCATCAAAACAATATTTCAAAAATTTCCTTATTAAATAATTTGCTTTCCCCCCCCCTTTTCTGAGCATAACAATTAATTAAGTGCACAAAATTGATTTCATTAAAGCAATTTTGAAGAACTGCAAGATCCTGAATGCGAGGACCTCAGCTTCTAAAACTGCAATTTTTGTGCATTTGTAAAGACTTTAATTCTGAAAAAAAAAAAAGTGCAGAAATTTAAATAAGGAGTTAAAAAAGCAGAAGAAAACCTAGAAAATCAGGAATCCACATGAAATTCTTGAAATCCCCTCTCGGCAGCACAGTCTTAGTTACCGGTGCTTTTTTGGACAAAATGAAATCATTTAATCACCCAGTTATGTGCTCCCTGATATCCAAAGGCATAATCTTAAATCTAAAAGTCTTGGAAATCATTTCATTTCATTAGAAATACTCCAGTTCTGTGTCCCCATGAACCTCCAAACGCCTCTGTGCTGAGCCGAGGACTCGGGGAGGACTTGGGGATGAATTCTGTGGGATCCGGGTGGAGAGGTCAGATTTACATCACAATTCCTGCACTCGGCACCTTCCAAAAACTGCGAATTTCACAGCACTGCAGAAAGGAGCTGCTGCAAGATAATCCCGGAATAATCCGAATTCAATTCCCTGCGTGTTCCTTCGGGAATCAAAACCTTCAAATCCAGGATATGGAAGGAGAAATTCGGATTCAGGAGAAGTTTTGATTCAGAAGTTGTTGTAGAAACTCTTCACGTTAAAATATTAAATTTTCGTTTGGGTTCATTCTGATTCTCTGCTACACTTTAATGTTTCACAGGGAATTGAAACTGAGAACAAGTTCCCAAAAATTGAACTAGCCTTTGGTAATCCTAAATTGATTAAAAACATAACATTTCAGTGAAAAACATGACTTCCATTCTAATACTACAACATAAACACCCATTCAAAATTTGAATCCACTGAAAAAACCCTCTTGGTGCCTGTTTTCAGAACTATTACCTCGTATTTGTAATTCAACAGATGTACCTTTATTAATTTTTAACTCAGAGCTATGATTTCTATCCAAATGACAAATTCTAAAGCTCTTTTTCCAATAAATCAAACAAAATTCCCCATCTATTTGAAGCACCACATGACAGAGATTCAGCAAAGTTGCTTGAGGATTATTTTAAAATTTACACCAGAAACCTACAGAGTCTAAAAACTTCCAGTCCAGTTACAGCAAATCTGGGTTTAAATTTATTAATTTGCTTTTCCAAGAGCAACTGTCAAGAACTGCACCTCAAATGCCTTTCACTGGTCATGAAGAGATTTTTGGGAAACTTTAAATCTTTTTAACAGAACCTTTAGAAGTACAGAAAGATTTTTCTCAAAGGCACCAGGATGAAGCACCAAACCCAGAGGAGAAAAAAATTGTATTTTCCCTGGGCCAGCTTACAAAAATTAGGAAGTTATTTGATATTCCAGTCACCTGTATTTTTACTAATATTAAAAATACTTATTTAACACTAATTAATCATAAACCATAATTTTCATCTTACAAGATCTTTAGGAGGATGTGTTGCTCTTGAGTGACTGAAATATCTCAACCTGTGCTTGGAGAGGCTGGGAACACTCAGGGAATTAATTCCAACTCTGCTAAATCCTCAAGTACAGGTCTCTAGCAAATGCTTCCTTTCATTATTGTTGCACCAATATCTCACAAAAAATCTGTCACACCATAAATTAGGATGTAAAACTCCCATTTTATCAAATGTGGATATTTGTTCACTTTTCCAGAGAGAAATGTTCATGAGTGTTTTCCACAAAAAAAGAAGCTGCCACTGCAGACTCAAATTTTGGGAACAAAACCATGGGATTTTTCATGAATGAAAATTTGAAAGTTTATGGAAGTTTCCCATTTATTAGAGGCCTCGAACACCAAGTGATGCTGAAGCAGCTCATCAACCCTGAGCTGTTCTGATGGAAATTAAAAATGTAAATAAGAACCTCAGCCCCGAGTCTGACCCTTGTGAACAACTGGGGTCCCTCCCCCAGTGGGATGCTCAGGAAACTGGGAGCACTGGGAGGGGGGGGTCACAAACATGGGATTAATTTAATTTAATTTAATTTAATCACGAAAATTCTAACCTGGAGGGAAACCAGAGCCCCGTGGGGGAACAGAAGGTGCAAACAAGGCCGGACACACCTTGGGAAGGTGATGCAATATTGAGTCACGGCCCCACTTTATGGATAATCTCTCCAATACCCACAGCCCTCAGCTCGGAAAATCCCTTTCCCTCAGACCCCACACGCTCGGGGGCTCGGGACAAACACCAGCAGGTTTTGCCCAGATTTGGCTTTTTTGGGGGGGCTGAAACAACCAGAGAAAAACATCCCTTGGGAAATGCGAGCACAATTCCAAATGAAGACTCCAGGGAAAAACTGCCGCAAGAGAGGAGCAGCAGAGGCGAATCCCCGCGGGGCTGGCACTGCCCAAGGCCAGGGATTATCTCCCAGAACAGGGAGTGAAGGGATCGCACAAAGAAAGGGAACGTGCTGGGATGGGCTCCTCCCTGCCTGCACCTTCAGCTCGTTTAAAGTCATTTATTTCAATCACACTACTGCCAGCCAGGCCCGAGGAGGAAGGCAAAGGCTTTCACCTTCCCAACAATTATGGAAACCATTAAACAATCAATCCCCCAACACCAACCGTATTAGAGTCCCATTTCTCCATTCCCCTGTGAGAGCACAAGAAAAATCCATCGTGGAGCTCCAAGGCAACAAAACATTTAGGAACAGGCACCGAATTTGAGTGTTTCAAACCCCAAATCTCCTCAGAAGTTTCACTCCAGCAAGGTGGTATCAACTTCTTTGGAAGTCAGCTACTTTATGAACAACTGAAGAATAGATTCCAGTGGAAATATTTTTATGCCACTGGCCAATTAGCAAAGCTGATTCATTTGCATAACGTGTCCCCTGTCTAAACAGGGCACCTTTCTTCCTGTGAGTCCTCTGAGCCTTCAATGGTTAATTTTTTTCCAGACAGTGATCTAAACTGGCTTAACGGTTAGTATTTTAATGAGCTGTCATTTCCTGTGCTGATAAAGATTCTCACAGTATTTAAACCATCCATTTCCCCGAGGCTGCACCACCAGCAGGACCCTGCAGTGACTCAGAGGGGCTCAGCCTGAGCCTGACTCAGCCCTGGGAGCTGGGGCTGCCCAAAACCTGAATCCTGGGGGCTGGGGCTGCCCAAATCTTGAATCCTGGGAGCTGGGGCTGCCTAAAACCTGAATCCTGGGAGCTAGGGCTACTCAAACCCTGAATCCTGGGAGCTGAGGCTGCCCAAATCCTGAATCCTGGGAGCTGGGGCTGCCCAAATCCTGAATACTGGGAGCTGGGGCTGCCCAAAGCTGGACCCAGCTCCCTTTCCAGCCAAACCTGGGCTCCCCAACCCCTGAGGAGACCCCCAGGTCCCACCACCACCCCCAGCCTCAGCACAGCTCTGGAGCTGAGCTGTTCTCTGTGTCCAGAGCTCTGAAGCTGCAGAAAATAAATCTGCTTTATGGTCAGGATCAATAGGAAGGTTTTGGGGTTAAAAGGTTCCTTGGCAGCTTAATTTGCTTTATGAGATGGAGAAAGGAAAGATCTTAGTGAAGGTTACAAAGCTAAAATGGGCCCAGGTCTGACGTGGTTTCCACCTGAGCCACGCTCCAGTGCCCAAGGCAGCCCCAGAGGCTCCAGGGCTTTCCTCCTTGGGACATTCTGTAACGTTAAATCAGTGCTTTCAAAATTAGGAATTGCAACATCCCTGACCTGCCTGTCCTCAGCCCTGCTCACTGCTGCTCTTTGGAATGAAACTTCTGCTTGCTTTTCAAAGATTCTTTTTTTTTTTTAAACTCAATTTAGGGAAAAAACCTTGCTTATTCAGAATTAAATCCTTCAAGCCTTTTGCAAATAAACTCTTCCAATTCTGTTGTGATCCACTGGAAGGCTTTCAACACCAGAGCTCCTCAAATTTCAGCCACATCTGTGTCCCTTTCAGGGCACTAAAGCCATTTTTCTGTGGAGCTGCTCTGTTGTGCCCAGGGCACATCCCCCAGGTTTCTGATGAACCCGTGGTAGGAAGGTATATTGAGTTTTCAACCAACACATGCCAGGGGTATTGGTTTAACATCCCAAAATTCCTCTCAGGAGGTTCTGAAGTCACTTTCCCACCCCAGGACAAGATTTCTGCTTGTCCCTTCATCACTTCTTCCCTCGTGTTCTAAAGAAATAACCTAAACCTGAATTGTAAATTATTTTTGACTCAAAACCCCCCAACAATCTTTAAGCAAACTTTCCAGTTACATCAGTCACCATGATCTCATTTGTGCCTTTTTGGTGAAAGGAACACCACGCTCCCTTTACCAGCATCAACCGAGATTAAGCTGTAAGCAAAGAATTATGGCACAAGAAATAGCAGCAAACTGGTTTGTCCAGGCAACGCTTCCAGTACCTGTGACCAAAAACCTGCTTTTCTTTCAGCTGTGCAGAGCTGGGAAGGGTGGAAAGCTGCTCCACAAAAACCACTGGGTTAAGAACACTTTGAGGAGCATTGATATTTTTGGGTGGATTTCCCAGAGTTTTTTGTTGTTCTCTCAGAGGTGACACCCACAGAACACAGCACCGAGCAAGGGACTTAAAAATCAAAGTGGCAAAATCTCACTGGCTTCTGTTTTAACTTCAAATCAGTTTATTCACTCAATAATTAACTGAATAGATGAGCCTTAAAATTAAGAAGGCATCAGAGAGGCTGTGGCTGCTTCATGCCTGGAAGTGTCCCAGGCCAGGCTGGATGGGGCTTGGAGCAGCCTGGGATGGTGGAAGGTGGGATGGGATGGGATGGGATGGGATGGGATGGGATGGGATGGGATGGGCTTTAGGATCCCTCCCAGCCCAAACCATTCTGGGATTCTGATTCACTACAGGTAAATCCCTGCTGTTGCTGTAGGATGCAGCCCTGGTGCAGCCCTGGAACAATCCCAGACACTGCAGCCCAGGAGTTCATCACCAACCACAGCCAGAAGGAATCTCTGCCTGCAGGGTGGCATTTCTCCCTACAAAAATCCAGATTATTTTTGTTCTTTTCTGGCCATTTACCACCAGAATGGATGGCCACAGTTTTGTGGACGGTGTGTGCTTTGAGAACTACTTCTCCAGGAGTTTTCTGGGAATTCTTAATCCACATTTAAAACTGCCACTTCCCAGAAAACATCATCCTGCTCTGAAGCTCTTTGCAGTGTGACTTCACAAACAGCCCTGCAGCTGTAGGTAAAAAATAGGAACGGAAAGACTGAGGAGCCAAAAACCCCCACAACACACACAATAATTAAATATCTGAACTGGGCTGGGCTTGGCCTAAAATCAGCATTAAAGTCTTCCTGAAGGGACAGAACACAGAACTCCTCCAGAGCATCTTCCCTCACCAGAGCTCAGGGAGGGGACAGAGCCTGGGGAGAGCAGAATCCTCTCCCAGCACCGAGGCACCAACAAAACAACTCTGAGCAGTGACTGCTGGAACTGCTTGGGAATTCCCAGCCCCAGTGAGTTCTATCACCTCTGGAAATCCTCCTCACCTTGGATTTCAACCTCACACCAATCCCACTTCTCATCTCCCTCATTCCCAACCAGGTTTGTTGCCACCACTCACCCTCTGTCCTGTTTTTGTTCTCCAGCTACCACCAAAAAATTCTAAAAAAATTTATCATTTTTTGTAAACAGCTTCTTAATTTCCTGCCACGTTTCCTCTTACGTTTTCTTTTTTATTTAATTAACAGGAAAAGTATTTTACGATCTGTTTGCAATGGAGACTTAGACAAAACTGTAAAATCAAATTAAATGATATGAAAGCAGCCTGGTTATGGCAGATTGTGGGACCCAGCAGCCTCCAGTGACAATAAAGAGCAAAGTCTGCACATGAATCAGTTTTGCTTTTTGACTAAAAATCACATAATTATCAAAAAATTCTCCTTGGCTTATAAAATCAGATATTCCCAGACTTTATCTCACAAGTTAATCTTCTGTCTAGGTTCCATTTATCCTGGATATCAATATGTTCATTATTTGCAGGTATTGTGCTCAGTTATTTCCTATTGTGTAAGAGCAACAGCCCAGACAAAGAAAGTCTAAAGTCATTGTGGTGGATAGAATTTGATTAAAATAAAGTTACTGACCATTAAACAGAGCTCTGTTTTAATTCAATAATGGGGCTTTTAGAGCAAGGTATTGTTTAATATGTTTGAGGCTCCACTCTTAACAGAAATTGATGAGGTAATGCTGGAGACAGCTTGAGAAAAGTCAAGGATACTGGGACATTCCAAAAATCTCACTGTCTCCCAGGAACATTTTTTAACTCTGACATCAACCCTCCAATAAAACCCGAATCCAGCAGAGCTCCTGTGAATGCATTCGAAGTAATTCAATGCAAAATTATCTCCAAGACAGATGAAGTAGGAAAAATCTACTGGTTTTGGCTCCAAGCATCCACAGGAGAGTAAATCCTTGGAAATGTACCTGAGCTAGGGGCAGATCAAACTGTCTGGAGTGATTGATACTGAGAAAAACTCAGGATGCTTAAAAGAAACCACGTTTCTCTCTCTCCGCCCCCCCTTTATAAAAATAATGTTCAAAGTAACAAATTAATTGTGAGTTAGGAAGATCAGGAATAATAAAGCCAGAATTTGTTTCATTGGTGAAATGCTCTGCAAGGTCCTCCTGACACTCCTTTTCTTTGTACAGCATCCCTGCTTGGAGCTTTGTTTCAAAAGGAGTTATTTCCACACATTCCTCCCCTCAAACTTTTCTTGAGGAGTGTGGATTTTAAGTGAAAATAGTTATTACACTTTGGGTAGCAAAATATCCATTTGCCCCAGAGAAGAAACCTTGGAGAAGTAGAAACACCTCAGAATTTATTCATGGATTTAGATTAGGTTGGATTCATTGTGATTGACAATAAAACTTTGCATTTCCATGTTAGAGACTCACACTCAGAACTCCAAGCCTGCATCCCTGAACCCAGCAGTGCCCTGAGAACAGCCAGGAGCTTCCAGCCCCCTCTGAACAATTCAATGGGAATTTTGGATGCAATCCATAGGGTTTGATGCAGCTGCCTACATTTAAATGCATTAAATTGCATCCCTTGTTTGCACCCAAGCAGTTTATGAAACTCCTGCATGGTCTGATGGTATTTGCTGGATAATCTGACAGGGAAGGGTAACATTAACAATGAATTCTAAAATGGCACAGAATGTCATGACTGAACAGATAAAATGTGAGGCAAATAAATCCAACACTTCACCTTCAGTGTTCCACCTTCATTTGTGTAAATCTGTTTTTTGTCTATTTTTCCCCCTAACTGTTGTCACTTGAGGCTTTTCTCTAATTTTCTTGTTTTAAACTAAGATTTTAACTTAAAAAATAAAAGAGGCATCAATTACTAAAGAACTCAGAAAAAAATAGCCCCAGACCAAACCTCAAAGGCAGGACAGTTTATCCATGAAACTCCATTTCTACCAAATTTAACAGAATGGGGATCAAACCCCACACACCAAATTTCTCATTCTGATGTTTTATGAGAGATTTAATGCTATAAATGTCTAAGGTAGTTCCAGGTAAGGAGGATGTTTATTGTCATCCTGGAACACTGCATAAAATCACAGGTTTTTAATAGGGAATAATGAAATTCTGATTTTTTTTTTCTATAAATATAATTTTCTATAAAGTCTCTAATTTCTTGCCATAGGATCACACTCCACCACTGCAGAAAATCCAGGGCAAATCCCATTCTCAGCTATCAATGCAGAGCTGGATCCTGCTTTGGGGGTGAAGGTTCAGCTCTGACCCCACAGCCCAGGAATTTCTCCAAGGACTCGGGGAAGGAGCTGCAAAGTGAGACCTAAACTCTGCGTGGGGCTAAGCCTGGCTCAAAGCACGGCCTCAGCACACGGAGCTGACTCCTCCAGTACTTTTCCACTTTGATGGGTGCAGGTATTAATTAGTGAGCTGGGAATTACTCACCCGATGAGGGCCACCATCTGCTCCACGATGTGTTTGCTGAACGTGATAATAACGAAGAGTTTCTGTAGGAAGGAAAAGAGTGGTCACCGAAAGCCTGGAGCTGAGGGGAAGCACAGACAATGGGGGGGACACTTTGTGTTCCTTCCCAAGCAGCTCCTACCCAGCTTGCCCTTCTCTCCTCTTTATTTTTCAACATTCTCCTCAGAAAAGAGACAGCAGAGAGAAAAGCTGCTCGTTTTCTGCCTCTGTTTGCTCACAGTTTGCATTTCTTGCAGTGTTTTTGTAGCCTGTTGCTGCCTGCTCTCATCCTCCCCAAACTCCCATTCCCAGAAGCTCAAGGTCACTTTACTCTGTCAACAATGTCTGAATGGAAAAACAGCCCCGAGAAATTCACAGCCCCTCACACAAACACGTGTGGGCTTCCAGATCACGGGAGGGAAAAATATTGTGTTCTAGTCCCCCTGATTCAGACAGAAACAACAAAAAATACTCAGTGAAGAACAAAGAAAGAGCCTTTGGGCACCTGTGAGAGTGTCTGTGATAAGCCAGACTGTCTGCAACAGAATAATTTCAATAAAAAACTCCTGTAACACATCTTATTTCGCAGCAAATCTCAATGCCCATGATTTTACCACTTCTAAAACCACTTAAAAGTGTTTATTAGAACAGCCTCTGCACGTTTGTCCTGCTTGCCAGCAAGGAGTGAGCAGGCTGTGAGTGGTGGCTGAGGGTACATACAGCTCCCACAGCCTCCTCAGACCGATTTAAGCCTGGCCTAAGCCTGCCCAGGCTGGGAACAAGGGCTGTGACTCCAGCTCGGGGCTCCTGTGGTCCGGAGGAAGGGGCCAGTTCAAAGCAGCCCTGGGATGGCCACTGCACCAGTCACTGACTTCCTGTCTGAACATTGCATTAAAAGCCTTTTCCATGACTCTCACATTTCCTAAATTCCAAGTCCAGCCAGATCACTTCAAAAAATCAAGGCTATTGCACAAGGGTGTGCTTGAAAAAGAGAATTCTAAAAGCTGAGCCTATTACAAAATCAGATGATTTACCAACTGTACAAGACACTGGGAAATGTTTTTTCACTTACATGGGATCTGAGTGCAGAGCACTATAAATTACACAGCAAACACTGTGGTAGCTGAACAAGGCAATTAAAATAATAAAAGGAATATTGATCTAATGTTATTTCACTTTTCTATGCTGCCAGAACACATTTGAGCAACACACGGATTTAAAAGCAGAAGAAAATTCAGATAATACCAAAATAAGTGTGGAGAAAGAGCTGGTCTAGCCCAGTAAATGGAAGAATTTCCAAATCTATTTATTGTTTTCTGTTTAAGCACTGAGCAAAATAAAATAACAGTTTAAAAAATGATGGGAAGAAAAAAGCTTGTGTTTAGGGCAAAATAAAGATTTTAGAGCAGCTTGATGAGGCTGTAACACAAATTATTTTGTACTAAAAGCTTCTGCTATTTTGATGGGAGTCACAGCAGAGATTTCCAAACAACAGAGGCACAGGCAGTGCAAAAACCCAAACTCAGCTGAAAACATCCCAAACAGAGACGTAGCTCATGATACAGCCTGGACCACACCAGACAATCCTCCAGGGAATCAAAACTTCATCTCTCCTTGGGCCAGGGTGACGCATTTACAAGCAAAACTCAACATTTTGTGCAAACAACTGCATTGTCAAACTCAGCACATCTGGTACAGCCCTGAGCGAGCAGGAAAAGCAGGGCCACCAAAGCCAGGCCCTTTCCAAATGACCTGGTCTGGGACACCAAAAATCGCTGCCCTGGCCCCAAAACTGCGGCAAATCCGCCCAGGCTGGGCTGGCCCAGCCCCACAGAGCTCAGTGGGGTTTTCTCAACCGAGCTAAAAAGGGCATTTCAAAGTGCAAATGAGGGTTTGTTACCCAAAAAGGCGGCTGCGCTCCGAGTGGGAGCCCCGGCAGTCTGGGCCAGGCCTAGGTAAATACCTTGGCTAACCACCAATTTCCTGAGCGGGTCAGCAGCTATAAATTACTCACTTGCCTCAGTTTGGAGGAGCCCAGCAGCTCCTTTATTGTAAATCCCTCGCACCAAATTAATTTCCATTACTTCAGGTCGGGCAAGGGGACTCCAGGATTCATTCCCGAGGAACAACAGCGGAACAGGCAGGGAAAGAATCAAAGGCTTCACCCCAGCCCAGCCCCGAGGGAGGGGCAGCACTTGCCTGGATGTGCATTTTAATCACGGCTTTTCCAATCAAGGTTGCACCGAAGAAGGTCCAGAAGGGAACCAGAAAGTGGCCACAGGTTATCCCAGCCAGGTCAAACAGGGGGTTTGGGATCTGTGGAGAGCAAGGGAAAGAGGTTTGTGAGTTGCAGCACATGTTGGATGGACAGGAACAAGACACACTTTGAAATTTTGAAAAATGAACAGTTTCCCCTTCTCCAATTTGATCCAAAACTCTCGTGTCTTAATAAATACAAGAATGTTGATGTTGCACCACATAACTTAAGTCTCTGGGATTCAGCTAGACAATGTCCCAGACAATTCCATTCTCGTGGTCCCTCCTTGCCCCTGGATCCTGAAAAAAGCCAATGAAAAGTTTTCCATATGAAATGCACAGAAACCACAGCAAAGCCATTTTGAGTGATTTATCAAATTTTCTCCCTGACAAGCACATCACTCTTGGAAGCCAGTGTTCCAACTGATCCCCAGTGATTTCCAGCTGAGAAACTACATTAAAAACTGGCATTTATAGTCATATGTATCCAGTTTAAAAGCACTGATTAGATTTTATTAAGCATATGCATTTCATTTAAAATTAAAAGAATTTTTTATTATTATTAAACTGTTGGCCTGACTTTTGGTATTGTGATACTATCTGTAAAATATTTTTGAAATGAAACCAAGAAAGTATCTAAATTCCAACCTTTCCCTCTCAGCCTGGAGCACGGGGGCAGTGTCTGAGCAGGGTCCCTCCCAGGAGCAGAGTGGTGCTGGGGTGACACACTGCACCACTGGTGGTGTTTTGTGACATAAATAAAGGAATAAAGGTGTAGATTGAGAAAGAATAAAGGAAACTCAGCCACCAAGCTGTGAGAAAGGGTTGTGCTGGGCTGTTGGAGAGCAGCAATTCAGATTTATGAGCAGCCACAACAGCACCTGCAGAGGAAGAAATGTGAAACGGGCTCTAATCATGGCCCTGAACGCTCCCTGGGCAGGCTCAGCTCCCTCCCTACCTGGGACAGCTGCTCTGGGCACAGGAGTTGGTCAATTATTGACTCCACAGCCACAGCATTTTGCTCCTCGGAGCCAAGGCTGCTCCAGGTCTCTCAGGGAGTTCTTGGCTGGTTGGTCTGAGGGTTCTTTTGTTGGTTCACAGAACGTTTTAATCCCTGCAGTGAGTTTGGGGCAGGGGTGCTGTGGGTGCCTCTGAGCACACCATGGTGAGGAGTTACTCAGCAAGTCCCTGGGAGGGTGTCTGAGCAGCCAGCGAGGTTTTCTCTGTGCTTGTTACTCAAAGTTGCCAAAAAAAGCCCACAAAGACAAGAGGGCAAATTCTCACAAGTCACAGTGAGGAACTTCGGGGCTGATTTTTGCTTTGGTCCCTCCCCAGAGCTGCCTTTATATAGAAATAAGCTCCAGACAAATCCTGACTTCCTTATTGCCACTAAACAACACGACAGTCAGTTGACTTCACTGGACAAACTTGCAGACTTTTAATTTCCATTTGATGGTGTTTTTATGCAGCATTTAGAAGCCACTACTTAACAGACAAGGACCCACAGCTGGGACAGTCATTACCACTTCACCAGCAAATTCTCCAGTCATAAAAAACACATCAAATAAAACTCTGCCTAAAATTCAGAAGTAAGATCACCATTTTAAGGGAGGCAAGCAGAAAAGATACCTGGTAGTGCACAGAGAAGCATCGAGAATCAAGAGAAGCTCTGAATTAAAGCCCTGGAGCTTGTGGGGGCACAGAAAGGAGCACACATGGAGGGGTGCCTTGGTCCCCTGCCTCACCCAGAGGTGCCACACAAAGGGACAGCTCTGCATCCCTGCTTTTCCAAGGCCTCTGGAACCTTTCAGCTCTCCCTTTGTCCTGCAGTTGTTGTGTGAGCACATTTACAAACCCTCAGCTGTGCCCTGGTGGCTCCTCATCCCTCCCCCAGCCCAGCTGGAGCTCAGGGCCTGAGCAAGGCCTGGGCAGCAAAGTGGGGAAGAAGTTAAGCAAATGTTTAAATATTACTAAGCAGGAACTGCGGGGTGTTTACAGGCACCTCTCGTGTTTACAACTCCTTCCTCCTGCTCTCCATCTCCCCACCTTGCCCAGGCACTCATCCCTGCCACCTCCAAGCTGTGGTGGTGACAAGGGAGCAGGGAATGGGGCAGGGATGTTTTCCAGGACACTGAGTCAGAGCAGGGAGCAGCACCCTGAGAGCTCCCTGGCTGCGAGGATTTAAGGAGCAGCTCGTAGGCTGTGATTCCACTCCAAACATTAAGACATTTCAAAGGATTAGTGAGCAGGAGATTTATGTCAGCAACTCCCATCAGATTAATTCTCTCCAGCTAACACAGGTTACCTACATCTGAGCAAGCAGTTGGCTGTGTCATCTTTACAGTTTAGGAAACCAAGAGAGGCTGGATAAGTGTGGAGTAAAAACCTCAGCAGCTGGGTAATGCCGTGGTTATTCCAGAAAAATGGGATTGGGGAGGGTCCCACAGTTCCCCCCTTCACTGCAACCACATCCCACAGTTTGTGGGTGGGATGAGGAACAAGGCACACCATTCCTCCCAATTGTAGAAGGAGAGTTAAACCTCCAATATATTTTTTTTTGTTCTGAAAAAAGAGCATTGTCCTACTCAAAAACTAAAACAGCATCACTGGAGATGTTCCTTTCAGTTCTTGATTAAAAAGGCCACGAGCAGTTTGTAGCTCCACAGCCACGGCTGAAATTTGCTTCCTTGCTCTGCCCTCTCTGCTTCCTGATGACCCAAGGAGCAGATTTGGGAGGATTGCAAAGGATGGACACCCTAAGCAGGGTTTCTGCAGGTGGTTTTCCACTCTCCAATCCATGCACACCTCTGGATTTGAAGATGTCAAGAATGTCAGATACAATACATGAACACCTAAACAAATCATAACACAATTCAAGCAGATTTTGTTTCCCTGAGCACCACAGAGATCACAGAAACTGCAAACAAAAATTAATTCCATGGCAATGCATCCAAGCTTGCAGTTAGTGCCCGTAAATCTCCCTGTTCCTGGGAAAAACTCACCGAGGCACAGGCCAGGATCCCAAAGAACCCAACCTTCTGCACCAGGTTCTGCACAGCCAGCTTAGCCCGGGAAGCAAAGTCCTGCAAACAGGAAAACAAAGGTTTTAATGAGGAAAACCCCACGTGAACAGAGCTCAGAATGAGTGTGATTTCCAGGATTTCCTAGCTAGGAACTGGGAGAAATTTTAAACCAAAAAGAAGTTTGAAAGCCTGAGTTTAGAGGGACAATCGTGGTGCTCAGGGTGGAAATGTGACCACCCACAGGCACTGAGTTTTGTTTTTCCAAACCCTGCGAGTGGCACTAAGCTCCCAGTGCTATGGAAACAGGTTTTCCAGTATTTATTTCCCCATATCTTTGGAATGCCAGTGCTGCTTATACCTTATTCCTTAAACAGGCAGAGGGAATTCATTCCTTCAGTGCCATTTCTAGTGGTAAAAAGCTACTTTCTGAGAACAGAAAGAGCACAATAATCCCATTATACCCTCAGATCTGTTCTCCCAAACCCAGGATCTCAAGCACAACAGCCAATTCCAGGTCCTGCCTACAACAGACTTGTAAAATTCATCAAAATCCATAAAGTTGAGCCTTTTAAAAGCAGGGAAGGTGCAGCCCCTGTGACTGGACCTGTTCTGTACAAAGCTGCCTCCTTTTATTTCGTGATCAGACCTTACTCCTGAGTCTCAACATTTGCCAAACACCCAGGAAATCCTTTAAAAAGCAAAAATAAAGATTCTCACAAGCAGTTTGTTTGAATGTGAGAAGAGAATTTACAGGAGATGAAATTTTTTTGAAGCAAAACCATCCAGGAAAATAAAAGCAAGGTCAGTGCTCCCTGCTCAGGTTTGGCCACAACAGTCACAGAAAGCTGGGAATCCTCAGGAATAGCAAACATTAAATAATAATTATTCCCTCCTTTTTCCAAACCTACAAATAAGCAATAAAATTCTGATTTTCCAGGAGCAATGCAATAAATTACACAAGGAAATTACTTCGATCCATAATTAATGATATTCTACATTCCACCCTTTACTATTGAATTGTAGAATTCAGAATATCATTAATTATTGATTAAAGCAACTGCAGGGTAATCCAGAAAAATCACATTTATGCAATTTTAACTTTGTTACAGTTCTGTTGAAACTTTAAATACTACACACCAATGCAAGAAAACTACAATTATTTGACAATGTTCTTGCATATTATTAAAATTTTGAGCTGTAGAATTGACAAAATTTTCTATGGTAGATTAAAAAATAACAAATCTGTGATGAGACTGTTTGTTTCTTTTCACACTCCTTTTTCAAGTAGTAACTTTTCTCCATTACTGTGCTTTCAAACAGTTAAATTCTCAATTTAAAAATTAAAAGAAACCCCAAAAAACAGTTATTACTCTAGTCAGAATAATTCTATTTATTGTATTTAATATCTGGAAAAATAACTCACATTAAAACTGAAAGGAAAATGCCAAAGAAATGAGATTTCCTAAATCATACAGTGGGACATTTCTAACCACAGGGGAATATTAAAACCCTCTAGAATATTCTTTAAGGGTGAATTTGCACATTTTGACCAGGAGTTACACCTTGGGATCGTGATTCCAAAATGGAAGAGATCAAATATTCACTCTTTTAATGAAAATTTTCCCTGATATTTTCCCACGGAACATGAGGGATTAAAGCTGCTCCCAGCGAGGCTGACACCAAACCCTTGAGCTTATCTTGGTAGGAAACAATCTGGAAAGTAAAATTAATTTTTTTTTTAATTTTTTTCAATTAAAAGAGTGAATTTTGACACAAATTGTTATAAACAACAAAACACGACAATTTACAGACGGCCAAGCCCAAAAATCTTGCGACATCCAGGGCAGTTCCTGCTCCAGCTGCAATTCCCTCGTGGTTATTTGCAAGGAAACAGAACCCAAAAAGATCCTGACAGGATCCCTGACCCTCAGCGTTTGGGATGGGCTGCCCAGGATGGAGGGAAGAAAATCCCCAGGATTTCCCCCGAGATAAACAACAGCTCTCCCAATTCCCCAGCCAAACACGCCAGGGAAAATCAGTCCTCAGGATTTGTTCAGCAATTAATTGAACACCAAAAAGTGCTAAACCAGATTTTGTCCTTGGGAAAGGTGTCCTGAAAAAGTTCCTTAGGGATTTCTGGAACAGAGCTCAGTGTGACCAGGACATTTTCAGCTCCTATTTTCTCCCCCATCTCTCAAAGCTCATGGGTTTGGAGTAATATTTTCAACTTTTATAAGCCAATAAATATTTTTTCTTGCAGCTCCATAAATCTCATGGCAAAATATCTTTAAAATAAAACACTCCAAGACAATTATTCAAATAGCTCCATGATTTATTTGCATGGAAATTGTTTCTATTCTGATTTTAATTTACTTCCCCATTATCTTTTACTGTGTTGCTAATGCACTGTTGTATTCATTTTCACAAGCTGGAATTGGAAATAAACTCTCTAGTAAATGACCTTTAAATTAATATTGGAAGCACAGCTGCTGTAATAAAATATATTATTATAATTAGATATAAATTGTAGTAACTTAGGGTCAGCACAGTGCACTATTTTAAACCAAATTTCTTAAAAGGAACCAGCTTCCCTCACCCACATTTCTCAACTGCTGCAAAATTCAAGGCTGCCTTGAAACTAATATTTCCCCTCCAGCTAAAACCATATAAAACATTAGAAAACTAATGATGAAAGCCTTTAAAAGAAAAGTAACAAGTTTGTCTCAAAAAAACCCAAACCAAAACCAATGTTGGAGCAATTTTTCTCACCTTATTAATAACTTAAAAAAATTAAGTTATTACTCAGCTTGTTTCTCTGTTAAGTTTTGGTTTTATGTTGGCTATCACAAAATACTTCATGGAAAGCACAATTTGAAGCTCTAAAAATTTCACTCAAGAATTTGTCATTTCTCTTCCTTTCTTCAAATTTTCCAGATAAGCCAAAAGACAAATTAAAGGTTTGTTTTACCTATTTTCTATCATCTAATGTAATCACAGCTATGAATAATTTTCAGGGTAATAAACCTACCAGGGTTGTAACAAAACTATGAATTCCAGCCTCAACATTTACCCCATGAAAACAAGTTCAGAACTCTTTCTCTTTGGTTCCTTCCTTAAATTTTGTTTGACAAATCTTTGTGACATCTGCAACAATAAAAAACCTTCAAAGTTTCATTTCTCCGAGAATACAATCCCCAGTTTCACAACTTTTACCTATTTCACAACAGAATTTTTTTTTTCTCTTTTCTAAAGCCTGCACGAGGAACAATCTTTTCTCTATTTTTTTTTTAAGCATTTGAAATCAAAGAAAATAACTTTCATAACTTAATGCTTTAAAAAATAATATTTATATATATATATATGAAAAAAGACAAAAGTTCAGCTACTTACAGGCAAATCATTTTCCCCCCAAATTAAAGTTTCTAGACCGGACTGGCCTCTCAGCTAATTGTGATTCATTCTTTATAACATTTCAGGATGCTTTAGTTCACTGTGTCCCTTTCAAAGATGATTTATTTTTTGGGGTTTGGAAATAGATTTCCTGTGAGTGCCACAGTTCAGGCAGAGGAAGGTTAAATGATTAAACATGACTTCATTGGGTTAATCATCAGATCCCAAGAACTGGGCTGGGAACAAGAGGCACGGAAAGGTCAGGGATGATTCCCCAGGCCCAGCTGGCAGCTCGGGGTGAATTGTCCTGGATCTGCTCAGCCTCAGGAAAAGGGAAATTTTCATCATTTGATTGACCCCAGTGGAAATTTTCATCATTTGATTGACCCCAGTGGCTCCAGAGGACAAAAAAGCTTCCCAAAGCTGCACACCTAAAGGGGTGGTAAAGAGAATTTACAAATTCTGCCCCAGTGCTCCTCCTTTAAGTAGAGCCTGTGGAACTGCTCTGTGGAACACAGACCTTTTACCCCTGGAAAAGTCCTTCCTGAAAGAAAGAATGGACAACCTTGTCTACATGACAAGGATTTGTCCCATCCCTCTGTTTTATTTTGTTTCCATTTATTATAATTCTTTCTCCTTTCACTGTGAAGTTGGTGAGCTCCCCTGAATGTGAGGGCAGAACAAGCAGCTCACCAGATTTACCTAACAAGCTCAAGGAAAAAAAAAGTAATTTTAATAAATAATTTTTTCCTCTTTTCCCTCCATCATCAAATTCAATTAATTGTTCCCACTGAAATTGTGAAGGCTCTTTTTTGTTACTCTGCAGGAGCAGAGCTGGTCAATGGATCCACAGGAGTAGTTGGAGGTATCCAAGGAGCTCTGAATAATCAGAGCTGGGCTAAGGACCACAGAGAAAACCTGTAAGGCTTGCACAGATCTGTTCTCTGAAGCCTGCACAGATTATGCAATGTGAGAGTTCATTTTCTAACAGTTGCAATCGGATTTTAGGAGCACTGAGAAACTCATGGCTCCCATCACATCCCAGCTCAGTCTCTGAGAAACACCATCCAGATTCCAGGGATGTGAGGCCTGGAAAACCTTCTCTTCTCTCCCATTTCTTTCCTGCTGTAAATACCTCGAGCACTTTATAAATACATTGGTAATATTGGCAGATTTAACACAAAGATGAGCATTATTCCTATTATTGTTGTAACCAAGAAGTTTAATTATCCAGATAATCATCTCAAGAGAAGGACATTTTTTTCCCCCCAAAGATTGAAGACTGCCTAGGAAGCTACCACTTAGATCACCAAAATTATAGATTCCTTAACATTTAGAGAGCTGCCTACAAAGACAGTGCCCCTCTTTATGTAAAAATCCCAGTTATGTTAAAAATGAGCTGCACAGTATTTTGTTTCTTCTGCCTTTCTGTTACAACACAATGGAATCAAACACAACTTATGGGAGAACGACCATTTGTGGTCAGGCAATGGATTGCAGGATTTCAGAGGACTGGGAAGAATTATTAACTCCTTGGAATAATGCACTGCCTGCAGAGGAGCAGCAGCAAAGGAGTCACAGAGGTTCATAAGGGTGGGAGGTCAAAACACATCCCTGCAAATGCTTCATTACTCACTGGCCAAAAACTACTTCTCCCCAAAACATCAGAGGCAAAGGGATCTCATGAGTAAGTTACAAGCAGGAGTACTGTGATGGTAGTTCATGGATCTTTGTTCTGGCTTTGTCCAAAATACTTCCAGTTGAATGCAAACAAGGGGCAAACTAAAAGGGGATATTTCCATTTTGATGCTTGGAGAGCAGAGGGTGTGAGGGGTAGAGTTTAAACTTCCTTATCACCCAAAAATCTGGGAAAGAAAGGTCCTGTCTGGGAAATAAGACCCCCAAAAGAGGAAGATGGAAAAAGTTTTCAAGGATTACTGAAAGCAGTGAAAGGATGGTGGCAGAACTAAGCAAGCACTAAGTTTGATGAAAGAAAGGGATTTACACACAACATTCCAGATTCTAAATAAGTTCAACTTCATGAGAAGTCTGAGTTTTCTGAGACATTAAATTCTGGAAAAGGAATTGGGTAATCATGGAAAAGCTGCAAGAGGAAAAGACATCAATGTTGAACACGAAAACAGTTTTAAAAAGGACAAGATGAAGGAGACCAAACAGCAATAAAACAGCCTTGGCTTCTCCAAAGAACTGTGGAAAGAAGAGAGCAGCACCCACAAAGCCTCATTAAACAGACTGTGCTGGAGATCTGAGGGCTTGAAGCTGGTAAGACTTCAATATTCAGAATATCTGTAGGCAAGGATGAACATCCAGTAGATATCACAGCCAAATCCCAAGTCAACAATTAAATCTACAGGTGGATTTTTCTACTGGCCATTCTGAGGACGAGAATGCTGGACACAGATTGTGAGATTATTTCCACATCTGTTTGTCTTCAAATTCCTGAGGTTGGTTGCATGTTAAGGTTAAGGGGGGATGCTGGAACCCAGAGACAAACAGGAGGATGATCACCTGTGGGACTTCATGAACTCAGACATGAGTAACTACAATTAGCTCTCGGGTCAGAAAACCTGAAGGTTTTCTATAGAAAATACAATTAAACCCATTGTCCTCCTAGCAGATTTTATAAGTGATGTTAGAAAAGACAGACAAAAGGAGCCACGAGGTGATTTGAGGAGCTGAAACCTTTGCAAGTCCTGTGGGAACACAGACAGCAGAGTCAAGTGTCCAATCCAACAGCAGGCTTGGCTTTCTCTGGTCAGTTAATTTTATCCTGTCTTGGAATAAAAGTGCGAAACTTCCAAATTATGGGTGCATTTTATGGTAAATAAGATCTTCCCATTAACAGGAGCAGGAATGAAGTCAACCAGCTCCAGATGAGTCCATTAGTTCCAGCAGGAACTTCCAGGTATTTTGTTCATTTCATGAATCATCTGTATCACGGTAGGAACTTTTTATTTTCATCCCCCTTCTCGAGGGAAGAACCAACAAATGTTTCTTTACAACAAACTCCATCTCAGGAGCTTTAATGTCAAGATTTCAGCCTGTTACAACTCAACATGACACTCGGGTTCAGCAGGGAAATGCCAAAAGGAACATGGATTATATAGAGCTCTGTAACTCAAATTTAATGCCAGCTTTTTCCACAACTAGAACTGAAACCCTCAGACTTCTATATAAAAAGTGCTTTTGCTTCACACACTGTAAGAATAAAGAAATTTTATAAAGAATGAGACACAATTAAAGGAAACAGCCTAAAGGAAGAGGAAGGAGCGTGTCCTTTCAGCCTTATCAGATCTGTCCTGCAGAGCTGTAGCCCCTTTAACCACATCCCCTTGCCACCTCTGCTCCTCAGAGCAGCAACGTGTCCACTGTGACACTCGGCAGCTTTACAGCCCTGCACAAAAACATGAAATAAAACTACTTCTTTCCTTGCTGAACCACCACTTTCTATTCACATCTCGCAGGAGAGCTGGCACAGCAGATCCTGCAGCCCATTTGCAGGGAAGGGAGCTGTCAGTGGGAATGTCAGCAGCACTGGAGGAGATTTCCCAGGGAGGTTGTGCAGCCTCCAGCCCTGGAGGGCTACAGGACCAGCCCAGACAATGTCCTGAAGGAACCTGAGCTGGACTAGAAAAAGAAACCCCCTGGATTAGGAACTGCCTCAGGTCCCTTTCAAGGTGATTCTTTCTGTGATTCCATGACAAGATACCACAGCCACAGCCAGGGAGAGGAGTGGAGTAAAGGAACATCCCAGAGCTCCCCAAACCCCACTGCAGCTGCTTGTTTATCTCGAAGCTACAACTGCAATCAGTTATTGTGGCCACAGCTCTGCCAATTCCAGGACACTGTCAATTAAAAAAAAATCCCTTCTAAAGCATCAAGCCCTATTTTGAGGTGGTTTAAGATGCACACATTGAAAGGAAGGAATTTTTGATAATCAGTCACGAAAATTGACATTTTCGATCCCTGACAAACCTGAGAACTCAAAGCCATCAGCACTGAAAACAAGTTTCTCCACACGGGACTTAGACATAAGTTAAGGATTAAAATAGAGTTGAAGTGAGGAAATTCTGACACAGCCGACAAAGCCTTTAGCACACACAAGTCTTCCCTCTCAGCCCAGATGTGCAACCTCTCCCCTGTTCTCCCTGGAAGGGACAGAGGTTCCCAGACAGCTCAGAGAAGTGGTCTGCATACCAGACTCTTGTACAACACAGATATTTAAACAGTGTCTGGAGCAGAGGGGGGAAAAAAAAGCAGCCATTTTCTTGATTATGCTACTATAAGTAATTTTTATCAGTTATTGAAGGTTGTCCTTAAAAAAATATTTAAAACAGCTTTTCTGACTGAGCTTTTGATCATTTATTGGTTTTTCTCAGAATGTTAAGGAGTGAAATATCAAGTATTTAGGGCCAAATGTTCCCCTCAGAAACTTGTGTTGAGCATTCCCAATACACAGAGAACAGGGCATGCAAATCCAACGCCAAAATTCAACCCTCTGCTTCTCCACAACTCCTGTGCAAATGCAGCTTCCAGCATTTCCAATACACTTGGTGACATTATTTCTCATTTCTGCTGCAAAGTGAGAAATTTGTGAGAAAATCCTCCTGACTCAATATTGAACGAAAATGTTGCAAAGCAACCCAGGTTCCCTCACTGCTTGGGTGATTTCTGATTTATGTACTTACACACTAAACATTAAAATAACTTTTTAGGGAACAGACACAAAGAGCTCTTCAAAGCACAACTCAAAAAGTCATCTCCAGTCACCATTAGTAATTAGTGCAATGCTCTGTGCTGTTCCTTCCTTATCTGTGAGCAGGTGTGCAAATGAATAGAACAATGTGGGCACGTTCTCCTGCCAGTGCCCAAAGAAATCCAACCTGGAGGTGGTTTACACATTCCTTACTCACAGCTTTTATTGTCTACCCTCTGCCTGCTTTAACTCTTTGCTACCTCTTTTCTCAGGAAGCGCTTGAGCTCGAGTTCCCTTATTTAAAGCTGTCACTGACTTGTTCCGAAACTTAATTTTAAGTGTGGTAATTTTGGAGAAGAGCTCAAAACGGAGCCGTTATTCAGTGTATCCACTGCTCATTATATTGCCTGTGAAAACACACCAGCACTTTGCCACCTCACTCCCCAGCGCTCGTGGGGAGTTTCTGAAGCGCAGCTTCAAGGTTTGATCAATTCTGAATTTCTATTTTAATAATAGAAATTAATTAAAAATTAAAAGAGGNGTTCTGAATTTCTATTTTAATTAAAGGCCACCATAAAAGAAGGAAGAACCCTAGAGCTGTTAACAAATACAGGCATTAAAGCTGAGGAATGCAGGGTGTGAGGAGCAGCCTCCTGGTGACCACCCACAGCAGCAACCTCCTCGTGCAGCACAATTAATAAAGAGAGGAAGCTGATGAGGAAAGAAGGGGAATTGGAAGACTGACCAAGAGGAAGGATGAGTGGAATTTGATGTTCAGTTTAAACAAGTGATTTCTGGGAAAGGAAAAAAAGGGAAAAAAAAAAAAACCAAGTCAAGGTTTCCCAGTTATTGTACACGACCCTTCCACTTCCTTTATGATAAATGCTTTATAAAATCCTGCTTGTGGTCTGCTTTAACTTCTTTTTTCTTGTACCATAAGTACCCTTAAACGCTGTTGATTAAACAAGCCAGCAGCCTTTTCAAGCAGGAACTTATCAGATAGGAGCTGTAAATTTAATCACGGGAGAGATCCGTTTTTAATTTGGCCATCTTTAACGCTGCTAATTAAGTGAGATTTCGCTTATTAGTGGAGCCTAATCATTCCCGGCGAGTGAAGTCAGTGTCGTGTCAGAACACAGCGCTGGCTTCTCCGGGGCGTGGCACGGACTTTGTTCTGCTCCTGCACGGAGCAACCCCACGTGAAGAGGTGGAAAAGCAATGCGGGGCTTTGAGAAAGGCCGGGGAGATGTGATCGGCGTGTGTGCGAGTGTCACCATCACAGAATCCATGCGTTTAACCCCTTGCAGCCCTGGGGGAGCTGGGGGAGGCTCGGTGGAACTCCTGACGCAACCAAAGGCGGGCGGTTGCAGCTCGGTTTAATACGAACCCTCTCGAGTCCACGTTGACAAATTCTTTAACAAGCCCTGTGGTTACAGGGAAGCTGGTTTCAGTCTGAGTCACTCCTGTTCAAACAGTTTACTGGAAATGGAGGGGAGGGGGAATTTTCAGAGAAGTCATGTGATGGCCAGACAAACCACAACCAGTAAAGGTTCAGTGGAGGCAAAAACAGGTCCCAGCAACAACTGACAGCCAGTGTGCAGATGGCACTCGATCATTTCCAAACCAGTCCTGCTGCATCTCGGCATTTCTATGGATTTAACCCTTCTCCGAGCCTGTATTCCTCCCCGAGGCAGGACGCAGCTTGGGAAGCAAACAAACAGCAGTGGCTGATAGTAACACAGGCAACTAGAAAATATTTTTACATGGAAATTTGGCTGCGGCGAGGCTGCACAGAAGCAAAGCCTCGATGTGTAAATCATTAGTTCTTACAGAAATGCCACTTAATGAAGCCAAACACTTACAGCCATTAAGGATTAGATATGCAAAGATATCAGTGCTTTCCCCTCTTAGCAAGGAGCACCAGGATACAGCAGGGCCCACACACTGTCACTGAGTACCTTGAGGGAAGCTGGCACCAAAAGCTGCTTTTTCACTCCTCAGCTTGAAGTGTTTCAGCATGACAGAGAAACGAGAAAAATTACCAACCAGCAACTATTAAAGTGGCAAAAAGAGAGTCCCTGCTTGTGTGTGTGGGGACACAAAACTGCACGAAGTGTCTGTGACTGTGTCATTACCAAAGTGCTGCCCCAGCACTGAGCAGGGGATTCACTTCCCCTAATTGAGAGCTTGCTTTGAACGGCTGCACTCCCTGTGGCTAAAAGGGGAGCTCTGATAAAAACCCTCCTTCACTCTGGAATTCGACTGGAAGAGAGTTAACAGCAGCTGAGATACCCTTTGGAACGCTGGTGGGTTTTTAAACGTTGCCTTAAGTATGAACAAATCCCAGCGAGCTGCTCTGGCTGGGGCGTGCTGGGCTCTGCCTTGTGGCAGCTCTGGGGACAAAGAGCCTGGAGTAAAAACCACCCCCTTCTGCATGGCACAGCCACGAGGCACCTCTGACACTCCCTGCACGGAACTGGGACTCACTGGTGAGCACACAAAGGGACGCAGAGGAAGGAGAAGTGAGTGTTCCTTTAAAATAAGGGGCTTTTTCTCAAGTGTGCTAATGGAAAGTACAGGACAGACACATCGGCTGCAAGTTAATGAGCCTCTCTCAAAAGCCAGCACAAGGAGACAGGTCGCTCAGATCTGAGATTCGGGACAGAAAATCCATCAATAGACTCTTTAAAGCAAATGGCATTTTACTCTGTGTAACTCTGAATGGAGCATTAAACCTTTACGCTCTTTAATCCTCTTAGGTCCCTTTTCTGGCTGTTTTTTTTTTTTGAAAAGCATATTCCCCCTCACAGATCCTTCATGCAGGCTGGATGCTATAGCCATGATCTATTCCCACCAGAGAAGATGCTCATCTGTTTCTCCAAATTACCATTGTTTTTGAGGAACAGCAGCAACGAGCTCTCTGAACAACACACGCAGCAAAAACGTCAGAGCAGCTGGCTCTGCCTCGTAGGGAAAGAGCAGCTCAGCTATTCTTCAAAATCCAACACCCATTCCCAAGCCTTTCCAAAAGGCTGGATGTAAGGAGACCTCTGTACTGAAAGAAGGCTCCTGTCACCTGACATGGAGCTTTGGAGCACCCCCAAGGCACAGGACACTTGTCACAGCCCCGTGTGAGGCGTCCAACTCGGGAGAGTGGGAGAGAGCTGATGGAGGTAATAACAATTGTTAATGAGCAATTTAAAAATAGACATCACCACTGCTCATGAATACAAATTACAGGGCAAAGAGTGATAAGCCATGCTGGAGATTGGGATTTACAGAGGTCATAGGAAAGGCAGGCCTGTCTCCCACAGACATCCAGAGAAAACATGATTGAAGCCAAAAGCAAAAAGGAAGTCACATTAACAAATGGAAAAAACTGAACTGTCAGTTTTATGAGCACAATACAATTTAATCAGATTGTCAAAGCCTCATGTTAAAAGAGTTTACAGAAACCAAACCACAAGAGGAGTTTAAAAGATTTCTTTTTTTTTCCCTGGCCATCCACCCACCAAACAACACGCTTCAATCGAAACTCAATTGCCAAGAAAATAAAATCAAAAGTACTGGTAAATAACACCATCAGTTTTCTTCATTAATTCCACAAGGCCATTTGTTTACTCTGGGCAGTCAATACAGCTATAGTTTGGCCTGGCCTGACAAAATGCTCTCTAGCAAAAATTTTCTTCCCAAGAATCTCACTGTGCGTTCTGGAAACCATCTCTGGCTGCTCCCACAACTGTACACACATATAATTTGCTGGGAGAGTTTCAGTAAACACAGATACTGAAGTCATGTATTGAACTGGTTTCGTTGCTGGATTTTTCACCACAACTTGATTTTTGTACAGTTGGGGGATTACTTTGCACAGCAAAGATTGATGGGAGAGTAAAGAACAAAGCGGATTCTTTCTTCCCCCTGCTGCATCTTTAAAAAAATAGAAGAACTTACTATTTATAATAGCAGAAAAATCCTTTGGAACCTTCTAGTAGGGGAAGGCTCTCGGGAAACACAGGGTTTACTGTTAGAATTACTAGATTGCATTCAGTATTTCCAGACAAACCACTTTCATGGAAAAGCTTCATCCATTTTTTTGAAGGAGGGGGAAAAAAAAAAGTATATATTTATCTCCAGAAAATACCCTGGCAGAGGAGTTTAAAGACATCAGTGCATGGTAAACAGCATCTGCTCGTTTTTAACAGCAGTCTCATGACCCGTTTCAACTTAGTGGCAGACAAAACAGGATAAGAAGGAAAAATACAGAAGGAAAAATTCAGTGGCAAGCAGCACGAGGAAAAAATGTTTAATTTCTTCTAGAACACTATCAGAAACTTGTGACCAGGATGCAAACTCCTGACCTGAAGGAAAAATTATCCACAGCAGTACCTGACTGATGTGCAGCATCAATTGTAAACTGGGCACTATTTAACCCCTTGAGAAAATAAATGACAAGAGGGACAAAAAGGGAGCAGTTTTGCTGCATTTCCACATCAGGAAAAATGTTTCCTCAGGCTAATGAATGGGTCACACACACTGGGCCCTGAGGGTGGCAGTGGCAAGGCAGGCAAATGTCATCTGAAAGGCTGAAAATCATCTCTGGCCCAGGGAGGCTTTAACTGCAGCCAGAACAACCAGGATTATGGAACAGCAGCTCCTGTACCCATTTTCCCAGCACAGTGTCTCCCTACCTTTATTGTGCTGTTCTTGGAAATCTAAATAATTGCAGTACTTGTAGGAAATACTTGGCTGCACTATTTTATCTGCTCCAACAAGCTGCATTCTTGTCCTCCCATCACCACGGGTATCTACCCAGTGCAGGATCTTTTTCCATCCCTGGGAAGTCCCTTGTGAACTCACACCAACTGATTTTTTTTTTGCCCATTCTCATTTAATTGCAATGGTTATTTACTCCCTCTTAGTTGTTCTGTGTTTTATTAATTCTGTTGTTTTGCATGCTGTCCTTACTTGTGCAGCCTCTGCGTGTTCCAGCATCTCCTCGAATTCCTGGTACTCCTCATCATCAGGTTCAGCACCAGAGAGCCGAGCTGCCCTCGCCATAAAATACGGGGGCAGCTCTCCAATGGCTGTACCAGCACCCTGGGAAAAGAACAATCCTGATTTATTTTCCTGTTTATTCCCAAACACAGAACCCATGACACGCACAAATCCCGCGGACATTTCTCCGAGCCGACGAGAGCAGCTGTTTGGAGCAGTTTGCTTTCATCCACCTGGTCAGAATTCCCATCACTTCCAACAGAATGCTGGTTTTTGAATCCCTATTTCCCTTTCTTTCCCTGTGCAGGGGGAAGCCTGGGGGTTGCAGGGTCAGGCAGACCTGACCTGTGCATCCCTGGGGCCCCATGGAGCGGCGCGTGGCCGGAGCCGTGGGAGGGTGGAGCTGGTGGCCCCTGCTGTCCCCACACATCCCTGCTGTCCCACACATCCCTATCCCACACATCCTGAGTCAGCACTGCTGTGTCTCACCCCACCACATGATGCCAGACACATTCCCCAGCATGTGACAGCCCTTGATCCCCAGGGGCCTTCAGAATAATCTGGGAGCTCCTCCCCGGTGCTGTCCCGGAGTTTTTTGCTTGTTCAGTCATGAGACTCTGGGCAAGTGTTTGTTAGAAAACAGGCTGGGGTTTTACTACAGCAAGGAGGAAAAAAAAGGTTCAGCAACTCCTGAGCTTGAGTTCTCCCTCTCCTTCAGCTGGGATAACTGGAGCCAACCCCAGATGAAAGGATGGCTGCTTTCTCACCGCAGGAAAATTATATTTGTTTTCTCAGGACATCAAATGACTCATTTCAGTCTTGTGGGTAAAGGCAACTTTAGCTTAACCAAGGGAAAAAAGAGAGACGGCTAAGATTGAGCATATGGATAAACAGAGGCTAATGGAACAGGAACTTGGAATTAACTCAGGATGGTTTAAATTTAGGGCAGGTAAGAGACAATGGCTGGGCACTGCACGGGAATGTGCTCCCTGCAGATGGCTTTTCTCTCCCAGGGTCAGCAGTGGGTAACAAATGCTTTTCTCCTCCTTTGAAGCAACGTGAAAGCTTTTCAATTCCCTTTGTTCCTGCTCTATACACAGCTGCAAGCAAGAATTCCAGCTGCTGTGGATATTCCAAATCAACAGGTTGTGGTTTTAAATACCGCCGCAGTTACCCAAGCTGTTAAATTCTCAGTTTAAGCACTCAAAGTGCACGGCCTCAAATGTTTATGCCCTTGTTTTCCGAAGAAGAAAAAATTTAAATGACTGCAACAAGATGAATTTCATTAATCTGCATATTTCTGGCACAAGGGGAAGATAAGCCCGAAAACAGTAGCAACAACACTTCAGAAAAATTAACTTGAGGTTATGTTCTCAGGGTGATGCAAGAAGAAAAAGTCACATTGCTCCTCCAGGCTCTGCCAATTTGCTTTGGCTTCGTTCTGTGAACTGAGGAAGAGGTTTGCATGCGTGTACTGGACATGAACTTTCTTTAAATTGGTTAAGTCACATGCTCATTATTACAAAACATTTCAGAAGTGCAACAAAAATCATATGATTTCATGTCTGCTGGAGATAGGTTCCTTAAGTGCATAAAAGCAAAATAAAAAAAAAAAAAAAAGCAGCAATTAAGGGCTCCAAACCAGTAACTATTGAACTGCTTTTTGTAACATTAGCTATTTTTCACCACTTAACTCTAAATGCCAGTTTTACATGGAGATTCCTTGGACTAACAACAAACTGGAAAGGCAAATGCTAATCAAAATTCTTTTACATTCAGAAAAGGAAACTGGGAAATGACTCCACTAGAAAGAGTCTTTTAAACAGATTTGATCCTGCTCAGGACACAGGCCGCCTGTTCTGCTAATCCCAAGCAATTAAACATTTTTATTCTTTCCCCTTACTTCTTGTAAAAAAACCAAAAAAGGCTGCAACACATTAAAAATATAGGGCACTATTGAATTCCTTGTCCCTGTGGGATGGGAGGCTGTGAAAACTGGCATTCACCTAAGAGATTGTTTCTGAGCCCTTCTGCAGGCCAGGGCTGCTGGAGCCAACTTTTACAGGGATTGAAAAAAGCATCATTTTCATTCCACCTAATAATTCCTCGGGCACAGGGATATTTAATCCTTGTAACACTCGTTATCAGCAGGAATGGCCATCACTGACATGCTGGGGACTAATAATGGTTGGAGTTGCTGATGGTTTTGTGACCTGAACAGAAACCCCTTGTGCAGATAAGGCCTCACATTTCACCCCCCAGGATGCTCAGCCTGGGCAAAGTCATCTCTGCTCAGCTCTGCAAAGTCATCCTGGGATGACTTACAAAAATCAACCTTCCCCCTTTCTGGAAGTCACCATTATCTTCGCTAAGTGGACATTTAGTTTGAGAGTGACAGAAGCAAAAATGAGTCTCTTTAACAGCTTCCATAAGAAGTGAGCTGGAATTAGGACAAAAGAAACATGCTGGAAGAAGCAGCAGCAATTGCCAGCTTGATTTGGCTTACAGGAAATTAGTGAGCAATGTTTATGTACTCATGAAACATTCCAAGAAAGCATAACATGACATGAGACACTGCTGGGAGACAGAGGATGCTCCCAAGGGAAACCCACAGGAGACAGAGTTCAGTGCAAAGGTAGCTGACAGGGAATTTGAAGAAGGGGGGGAAAGGGTGAAAAAGTGGGATACAAACGTTCCCATTCCCTGGTCCTTCCCTAATCTAATCCAAGGAACGCAGCTCAGAGCACGAAGGCACTGCCTGTTCTCCCTCATGGCTGCTCTGGAGGACACGAGATTCCAGAGGCTGCAACTCTGTAAATTCATTTCTGAACTGAATTCTCCTTCATAGCTCAGTTTTTAACACGCTGCAGATGAAGCAAGAGATGTTTACCCTCAGCTGCATTTTGATTTTGCAACCCTAGAAACGTAGCTGTAAATGCCATTTTTATTGCTTGTCTCCATTAAACAGATTTCAGCAGAGGAAGAAAATAGATATATATATTTATAGTCTTGCAAGAATTTGAATGTTTAGCTACTTACTGAGCATTCAGACAATTCTAGCCTCTCATTAGGAGTGAAATTTAAGATGTACTTTGCTTTTTCACTGGGCTGTGAGTCCACTTTCTCTGTTATTATTTTGACTTTAGTCTGTAAATTCACACAACCTGACTGGAATTTTTGTAACTAACACAACTGCTGATATTTAAAAAATTGTAGTGACCAGTTGCCTGATATATTAAATACCAGGGCAGGCATCAGATACTGTTTTTAGAATTTCCTTTCTCTGCATTTCAATTGGACAACCCAGAATTTAGTAATTAAATCACCAGCTAGGACAGGAAGTCAGCAGCAAAATCAAGTTAATTTGGCATGTAGTTCACAGCAGATGCATCTGTGTAAATTGCAATTCAAAATGATCTACATGTAATGAAAAAAACAGCTTAGCTGACCAAAATCCTCCAAAAATTAAACTTTTACAAGAAGCTGCAGAGAAAAAAAAAAGAGGAAAACAGAAAGGAAGTTCCAATGACTGTGTTTCCTAAGACCCTGATTCACTCTAACAGGAAAAGCAGGTCAGCTTTTAAGTGAAACGCGGAAACAGGCAGAGAAACAAAAATAAAATACGTAAAGTTGTGCAAAGTAAAACACTTTTTTATTGATCCAATTTACTGGTGCAGCCCAGAACGAGCTGTGAGATGAGGGCCTGAGTCCTGCAGATGAGGAACTGTAGCTTCACTCGTGTTACAGGCCTCAAATCTTTGAAATGATTTCTTGCTCAGACCTGAGAGCTGCCAGATCATTTGGGGTGCAGACACCCTGCCTAAAATTTCCTTTTTACACCAACAGCCTTCAAGTTTTCTGCTGGTATTTAGCAAACAGCACTGCAGCTGATAGAAATATATCCTATTAAAAAGCATTACAGTTATCAGGGCTAAAAGGTCCACCAGGAAGGCAACTTTTCACATCACCTGGGGCACTGTAAATTATCATTATTTTGCTAATTCAGGATTTTTTTGTCCATTGCTGGCTAGAGAAACGAAACACATCAATGGGAATTGGTGGTTTTTGAAGCCTTACCCACATGCAGGCCTCCAGCCTGACTTTTGAGATGATTGCCCACAAGGAGATGGAGCCTTGGGTTGTCTCCTCATCAGGGCAGATGATCTGATCCGGGTAAGGAGGCTCTGGGAAATTCACGGAGTTACATTCATAGGCAGCAAGAGTGACTGATGCTATGTGTGGACCCTGGAAAAAAAAACAAAACAAACAAAGAAATTTCAATTGCATTTTACGTTAGAATAAAAGAATAATTCAAATTAATCCCCCCCACCAATTTTCCCTAGGCTAAAAATTTAGTGCTTCTTACTTTGGCCATTGATAATGTTATTTATGGAAAATGCTGCTTTGTTGGGCTGTTTGTTTTTTTTTTTTTTAGACCATCTGAATTGCAATGTTGAGCCACCAATGTACTTTAAAAAAATATTAAATCTTTCTTTTGAGCCACTGAATTGTTAGGGAACCTTTCAGCTTTTGCCCTGCCATTTAGGAGGTTGCCAAGGGAAAAAAAAAGATTCCTTTCCTCTTAAAAAAACCCACGAATTTTCAAATATTTTACAATGTTCTCTTTAAGGTATTTATGACCTACAGCTTTATTAGAGGAGGTGTTTTCCCTACTGCTGCTTTTAGAGGATTAGGCATTTAAATTATATATTGATTTTTTTTTAATGACTGGGTTTAATGACATATTGCAGCCGACTTTCTTAACTTCTGTATTTTTTATTTTTCTCCAACAGCCAGTTGTTTAATTTGTGTCTGTTTTTTCCGAGTAAACAAGAAAATGACCTCACTTCTGTTTGCTAAAAATGGTTTGAAATGTAATTCAAAACTTAAACATTATTTAAATACCATTTAATGGAATTAATTTTAGTCTCCATGTCACGTTGAAAGATTTTTTTGGACAGACCTCCAAATAAAAATCTATTCAAGAAACGAACTGCTACATAGTTTAAAAACCTGAAAGAATTGCCATTATTTTTAATACAAAAGAATCGAGAAGCAATTCAAACAATCTGAACACCAGACATTGTAGCTAAAAAACAATCACTTAACAAAGGTCATGGAAACACTGTCCAGGGAAGAGGGAGGGGAAAAAAAATAAAATTACTGCATTAAAGTGAGGTCTTTATGTAAAAATCACAGATTTAAATAAATCTAAAAGTTTCATTAACTGCGGAACAAATTACACAAACTTTAACTTCTGCTATTCATTATCTGATGGGTTTTGACATTGTGCTGGGAAATATTGCCAGCAATTTTCTTCTATGGTTTTATCTGCAATCTTAATTTATTTTTATTTTATTAGAGCAAAGAGGGAGTTTGTTACCCCCCCAAAAAAAACCAAAGCGAACTTTATTAGAGAAAGGAGCTGAGCTCTGCCCTTCCCTGCTCAGGGAGCTCCCAGAGCTGCCTTTGAAATGCACGAGCCAAGGACCATCCAGCCCCCAAAAGCTTCATTTGCACATTAAAGAGTGAAATTCCACCGCAGCTCCCACACAAAAGGGGAAGCTCCATCACTTCTGGATTTGCTGGGAAGATGAGGTTCACTCACCAACACTTCAGAGCTCTGAACTGAGGCAATTACATCCACACTGTAATTTTTTAGTGGCAGTGAATTAAGAATTGTTGAAATAAAATATCAGTTATATTTTCTGTATGGCAGCTGCAACTACTGTTGTCATATGCAAACAATTCAAAATAAACCCATTCTTCTGGCATGCAGTTGGTAAAGGACAAGCTGCTCTGATAGCAAGAAAATTCTTTTATTTATTTATTTATTCCTTGTTACTTTACAGGAGACTTATTCAGAGTGCTTGGGTCTATTTTGGATTGCAGAAATACAAAGCCTGCGAGATGATAAATGAGGCACAGTCTCTCTTGGGGAGAAGAAAAGGTTCATTGAAATAAAACTGAAAAAGAGGGGATCCAGGAATTGATACACAAGGGTGGTTTTGATATGGAAGGGAAAATAAAGACTGGGAGATTGAACCAAAATGAGTAATAATTTATATTATCAATTATTTCTGTAGGCGCCAATGGCAGTAAACTTCTTGGTACTTGTAGCAAGCTCCTCTTTCACCAGCAGCTTCGGAGCTAAATAAATAACATCTCTCTATTTTACTCATCGAGGGCAGATGCAAAGAGAGTTGAAACTTCCCTAAAATTATAAAGTACATTTATGGCAAACCTGGGAACCTCTTTCTCTACTGCACTCTGAAACTTGGGGAATTTAATCCCATCCCCTGCTTGCCCCTCCCTCGGTCTGAAAGCTACCTTGGGACACAAAAAAAAAGGTCTCGAGCCATCATCCTAAAATGAATGGTTTTCACCTGCAGAAATCTGCAGTGAAAATTGCAGTGAAATGCGAAAGGCAGATTTGCATGGAGGAAACTCCCCCGTGTTTGGGTTGTAAATGACCATTCCCTCGCTCCCTTGAGGCCAACGCACTGAGAGCCAAGGCACCTGGGGGAACCCAGAGGTGTGGCTTTCACTTCCAAAAAATTCAGAATACACACCATAGCACAGAGTAACTATAAGCCAGCTTATTAAGAATAGCAAGAGGCATATTTAATCACTGCTATCAGTAGTGATAAGCAGCCCCCAGCCGTTGCAAGGCTTCAGCATCACCCAAATTTCTTCCTAAAGTGCACCCAGGGTGGATAAAGCAGATCCTAAAATCCCAGGGGAGCACACAAAGACAAAATGCCCAACTGGAGATGCCATAGGAGCTTCTCCAGCAGAGCTGCCACCCTGGAAGTGGCTGAACAACCTCCAAACCCTCCTGTAGAGAGCCCTCCCAGCCTCAAGGAATGTCTGCAAAAGGAAGATTTCACAGGGAGCAGCCAATGGGAAAAAAAAAAAAGGCATTTCACAAAACAGCTGCAAACGGCCACCTGAAGCCCACGCCAAGGGAACAGAACTCTCCCAGAGCAATGTAAACAACTCCATAATGGAAAAAAGTTGGAGTGATGGAACCCACAGAAGCCACATTTGAACTGGAATGAAGGATAAAGCCCAAATGGTTCGTTTGGAGTGATGAAGTGTGGGATGGAACCGGAGCGAGCCGAAGGGAAGCAGAGCAATCTCGTGTCCTCCTCCCATGCCTGGGTGTCCTGTGGGGCACAGGGACAGTCCCAGCCTTGGCAGGCTCAGAGCAGCACCCCCAACATCTGCTTTTGGAGCTTCCCCACAGCCCTGCTTACCAAGCACCTCCAAACAATGCTTGGCTGAACAGGCCCAGGGCTGCAGAGGGCTGGGAGGAAGAGTGGGAGGCTTGGGGAGTTCATTTATATTTCATTTATATTTAGTGATGTTTAACTCTGAATGGAGCAGGGAACCAGCTTCAAACAGGCTCGAGGTGCCACCTTTGGAAAACCCCTGACTGGAAAACCCAGGAGGATTTATTCTCATCCAGTTTTTTAATCCTCTTCACAAATAACACTTCCCCCACCCTCTCCTCCTCCTCCTCTGTGTGGGGCTGCAGGAAATATTGAGTGTTTTGCCTCCTTGCAATAGTTCAGTTTGTTTCAACACTTGGGGAAGTCCTCTCAGATGTCCCCCCTTGGACTGTGACTGCAGCTCTACCTTTGAAAAGGGCATTTGCAAAACTGCTTCAAACCCCATCACACCAAACATTAAATCCCAGGTGATTTAGATGTGCTCCTTTGCCAAACCAGGAATAGTCACTAAAACTCGAGGCATGTAAGATCTTGAACAACAACTGTCTTTCCCTCACCCTCTTCCAATGATTTTTTTTTTCCCTTTTAAGCTGCAGGAGGCACTAAAAAGAGATAGCAGAGAAGAAATGGAGAAACATTCTGCTGACTCGGGTGAGAAACATTCGCTTGCCACTGCTGACGACCAGAAGGAGCCTGTGGTCAGGCCGGAATGTGATGTGTTAGAAATATCTGTGCAATTTGCAAATCAAACAAGACAAGATTTGGTCATCGAGATGAACTCAACATAAATCTATTTTTTAGCAACGGCAGTTTAGGGGAGTTTGGAAATCCCTGTCTGCACAACCCCGATGCCTCGGAGAAGGTAACTTCGAACTCTTGAACTCACAGGCCTTCAAAGGAGTTTTGTTCCAGTGATTGAAGGCACCCAAGTCGGAATGGCACAGCTAATCCTCAGAAATAAGTTACTTAAAATGATTTAGTATGAAATTTCTAGAAAGTAAAATCTTTTTATCTATAAATTATGCTTGGAAATTCATCTGTGAAAGTAGAGACAGCAGCCACATGTAAAAAAAATCATCAGTTAAAAATCCTTAAAAACATGCTGATCTGTATAATTCTTACAGCAGAAAGTCTTTACCATAAGGAAAAGTGACTGAATGTCCAATTAAATATGAATCATATTTTCACGTTATTAATCATTCTGAGCACCTGGACTGGAAAGTCAATTAAAGCTCCAAACAAATCCTGTATCCAGTGTTGGTTTCTCACATGCCCCTTCACAGAACAGCCAGGCTGCTCAAGCGATACAAGAACAACCACATCTAATTTTAACCTTTTATTTTAGGGGAAGATACAATTTTAGACTGACTTTAAATTAGAAACATTTCTCAAAGAAAAGTGATACGTCTGCCAGCAAGAAAAATATCACCCTCAACTCCTTGCTGAACTTAATGCACTAAAAGTCTGTTTTCCTCCATGGAGACGCTGCTTTTCGTACTGGGTTTGAGACTCAGCCCTTGCACAAGGGGGGAACACTTCATGATGTATTTGATGGAGATAAATTGGAAAAACAAAAGCTTGCTTCTCATGGGAAACATCCTGCAAGTGGTGCCCCAGGCCACGACTCATCCCATACTTATCCACGAAGTCATTACACCTCTCCAGAAAGTCACACCACGTTAAAGCATCTTTTTTATCTCTCTGAGAACGGCGAACAACTACCCACAAAGAGAACTGCTCTGTGATTAAGAGGGAGAAGCTTGGTCTGGAGGTTGCTGGTAAATATGTCCAGTTTGTCTGTCTGAGATGAAAATGTCTCATGAGTTTTTAACGTCTGGTATGTGATGCTGGCTGCAAATCGGGGCTGGGGATGGAGGATCCTCTACCTAGAGCATCCTCAAGTGACACAAACATCCATCAAGTGGTCAGGGCTGGGTTTAGAAGACCTTCACAGCATTTCAAGTCATGTATTAATTTTAAACTCACGTGGCTGTGGGTAAATTTCTATTCCCACTTCAGCCAAGCCTTGCCCCACAGTGCAGAGCTAAAGGAAATTCCAAACGATCAGCCACAAACTCTGAATTTGACTAAACAAGAACCACGGAGGGAGCAGCACGTGGCACCACTGCCTGTGTGAAGGGCCACGGTGCTGCTCTGAGGAGTTACATGAAAAGCAGATTTTTTTTTAAGGCTGTGCCCACATTACTTTCTATACGAGCAGACAGACTCATGTCAGGGAGGGCACAATTGCAAGAATCTAAATTCATCCTCTCGTGCTGACAGAAAATTAATAATAAAATAATCTGTCAGGGTTCTCTCCTTACCCTTCCCTAGCCATCCACTCATTTCTGAAGAATAAACCTCAGCACCTATTCAAATTGCTACCAGCAGTGGTGATTGGCTTTAGAATCTCCAATTAGAGATCTTTTCGCAATTGTCGTTACTTCCAACCTGCTCCAGGAAGCAGGAGGTGAAAAGTATAAAGTTCAAGCTGTGCATTAAAAAGAAAAAAAAGAGTAGAAACTCCAAGGGAGCAAATGAGGAGAAAGCACAATGTGCCCTCCCGGCAGAGATCTGACAGAACAAACGTTGAGGAAGTGGAGAGCAGATAATGAAAACAGGGCGTCAACTTCTGAAAGGTAAAGTCCATCAACCTTCAGGAGGAAGAAAAGGGTGCAGCCATCGCCCCATTAACTCCTCTTTTGTCCCATTAACTCCTCCATCACCCCACGGGACTGTTCTTGCACAGTCTGAGGTTTACTCTCTGTAGGTGTCTACAGGCATCACACACAACAACGAGTGCACTTTAGAGGGACCAAGGCTTCAAATGAAGGTTTTGAAAGCACCACTTTTCATCTCAGATTTTTAAAATGCGAGCGAGCCACAAGAAGATTTAAGGAACACCCAGACTGCACAACTGATTTAGCAGCAGTGTCCAGTTAATTGAGCAGATCCTCTCAGTTCATCGTTATTAATATCAATACTGCAGTTTCAAGCAGAACAGAGCCCAGGTGAGCTGTAAGCAGGAGTTCCTGGTGAGATAATTGCAAAAATGACTTTTTTTAAAAAAAGTTTGATGTTGATTCAAGTATTCCGGGATGTTTCAGTTCATTGTAGAAAGCTTAGGACAGCTGGAGGAAGTAGTTCAAAGGCAGGAAAGAAACACATGACAGAGACAAAAACGACCCTCACACAAACAGGCTCCATTTCAACTTATTTTAGAATTCATTTCTGCCTTCTGCACCCTCCACGTATTTTTCTTTCAGCCACCTCAGCAATTCAATAGCAGTAATCTGAGCACAGGTATTAGACAGAACCCTTTTTTATTTCCTTTGTTTTAGGCTTGCAAGTTGATGTGTGAACTGGAGAACAGCGAGGGCTGGAAATGAACACCTCACTTCACAAAAAGAATTCAGCGCTGGGAAGGGGAGCACCCTCCCACCTGGCTGAGGCAGCTCAGCCTTTGTTTCTCACTTTTTCCTTTACACACAGAACCATCATTTTCTGGGTTACTCACAATAGTTTTGAGTGATCTGCGTGGAAAGAGCAGAACCTCTCCTGAAGCTTATAATTACTATGAAAATACCCCTGTGTTAGTCACGAGGAAGTAGATGGAGGGAAGAAAAAAAAAAAAGAGAATAAGTTGTGTGGGTTTCTAAATTATTTTGTCTACTTCATGAAAGTGGAGTAAGCCTCGTTTTTGACCTTCTCTTTTAAGAAGGACTTATGTCATTTTTATCGTGAGTCCTCTGACAAGCTCAGCTCCTGGAACAAGAGAACTAAAAGGAATTAGGTTTGACTTAGAAAAGCTTTCAGTAGTCCTGACAGGAAACCGTTTATTTGTGTGGGTTTGTTTTCTTTAAATTATTTACACCACCAACATCTTTTTTTTTCCCCCAAGATAATGGATTCATTATTGCACAAGTGTCTGGCTTTTAAATCTTTGAATTCTAACCTAAACCAGTTTGGGTAGGGCCAACACAGGACTCATTTCAGCTGCAAACTAGGACAGTTTGGGGAGGCCAGAATGTGACCCCTGGTGAGGGAACCAATTCAGAATGAAAGTGAGATGCTGAGCCCTCAAACCCAGCCAAACCCAGCCTGGCTCTCTAAGGGCACCACCGGCAATAAGGGCACTGCCTTTCCGACTCCCTCTTCTCTTTAAAGCCACATTTCTGCTCTTTACTTTTGCTGTGCCCTCTTCCACTCTGCTGCCGAGCAGCCCTGTAAGAATTCCTGACAAACCCACGTATTCCAGCGCTGAAATATCCGGGCTGCTGTGTGACCTCGGCACAACCGTGGCTATTGTAGCTCACATTTCCTGTTTGTGCTCGCCCAGGGCCCGGCCACCAGCACAAACCCCCTCAGCAGTTACCCCTCGGCTCCAGCAGCAGCAAAGAGAATCCACATTTAAGCAACAAAACCACCAACAATGCGAACAGCCAGAGCTCTGCCCCGAGCTTTTTTGGGCGGTGAGGAATTCGGTGCCATTCATCCCTTCAGGGATTTCACATCCCCGGGGAGAGGGGATGTTACCCGCCCCTCAAACCACTCGTTTAAGCATATTTTTTTGGCCACGTCTTTGACAATCCGTTTTTCAGAGCTGAAGTGAAACCAAAGCACGAGGCAGAGCGTTGGGTGCGGGTGGCCACAGCCCGTGATCCCAACCCAGCACTCCACCTACTGTCCCCTGCTCCGCCACAGCCACCTCATTCATTCATTTTCGGCAGCAAAGATCTCTCAGAGATGTACAAACACCAAAAATTCCTCATGAGTTACCCTCAGCCATCCTCTGCTGGTAATGAGGTGATTCATGCTGTTCATATTTTAATCTACCACCAACAGAAAACATCTCAGGACCGAGGAAAAAGCCATGTGCTGCTAAAACCAGTATTTAGAGTCATTAATCATAATATTTTATTTCCTACAGAACCACATCATGATTACTATTTTTAAGGGTTGTTTTTAAAGAATTGTGAAAAACCTTTAATGAGCTTCAGGAAAATAAGCCAGGAGACTTGTTTTGAAAAGTGTCAGAATGGAAATGATTCTTGGAAGAGTGGCCTGCTTCCCTGTTCCTGCATTGAAGATCTGCTCTGTGCCAGCCCTTAGCTCTGTGCCAAGTACAGCATGAGAATTGTTTCCCAAAAAGCCATGTCAGGTTTTACATCTAGTGCTGGCAACAACTAAGGAAGCAGCATTAAACTAGGAATTGACACATCAGACAATGTTCAGGCCCTTTACACCATATAGAAAGCTCTCAAATCACAGGAACAGCAATAAAATCCTGGTGTCAAACTGACATACTCGACCTGTCTCTCTTGCACCAGGGATTGGTGACCAAAAAAATCCCAATCAGATGTGAACCAAAATGATCCTGAAGCAGTGACACCCCTCCCACACTAAGGCTGCTTTAAACTGTCAATTCTACTTTTAGCAAACTGTTTCCAAGTACTCTCTTCTCAACTAACCCCAGGATCTCTCCTGGCACAGGAATGCAGCTCCGAAAAGCAGCTGGTGAGAGATGCTCTGAAGGATCCAGACAAATGACAGTTTTCAACACTGCAAAAACAGCTAAGCAGGCCAGGGAAAGCAAACATCAGAGTCATTCATATCCTGCAGCCATTGCATAACCACTTCCAGTGCTCGGGAATGGCCACATGCAGGAACTGGCTAATCCAGTGGATTGAATTCAGATGCACCTGTGTGACAGCTGAAGGAGCCTGAGCAGGTGCTTACATGCCATCAATTCCTCCACGTGCCCCCAGTGGCACAGACAATGCTGCAAGTCCCAGCAGAGCTCAGCACCACATGGGTGGGCCCAAGGGCATTGTTCTCCCAGCATGTAATTGCATTCCCAACAATCTCCCTGTACATACAGCTTTAAAATGAGCAATTAATTAAAAGCAATTTGAAAGCACTTACTGGGTCTATTCTCTGATGCCAGCAAATCCAGGCACTAAAGCAGGGGAGGATTTGTTTTGTAACTTTTCATTTCTTTGAGTCAATAGAAGAATAAGTTTCACCATAATGAAGAAATATAATTAAAGTATATGGAACATGAAAAGTAAATCAACGGTAATGCAGAAGTTAATATTGAGAGCCCCACTTAATGTGTCATATCTCCACTTTTAGAGGGAGCTGCTTTACAAATAACAAAGCAAAATAGTTACAACTCCTCCCTTTGAGAGCTGCAACTTCTAATTGCATTGTTTCCAGATGGGTTAAATCCAGAATACTTCTCTGAAAGAGTTCACCCCTAAAAGCTGCAGCAGCCTTGTGTTAGTACTCCTTGTTCCCTCTCACAGCAGCTCAAACGGAGCAGATATCAAGCCCTGTTTTACTACAGTGATAACATATTCCATGTACACCTTGCTGATACAGCTGCAGTGATAAGAATATTAACAGTTCAGGTACTTAAAACGGAAACACGGTTTGGTACGGCCAGGAACTGCTGTTTTTACACTCCCTCTGCCACCTAGTGGCAACAACCGCGTGGGTTCCACCGAGGTGTAAACCATGAGGTGCTCAGACAGTGCCCAGAAGGTGTTAATTGACCTGAGCAGACGACGCTAATCACTAAATCTTGCTCAGGAGAATAAAAAGGAAGCAAATCCTGGCTTCTCCTTCTTCCTCAATTCACTGCCTTCACGGAATTCTCTCAGTATAACAGGAATTCATCTGCCTCATATATTTAAAGCAAACCAGTATTTCTCCTGCAGTATTACACTCTGGATGTTGATGGTACATTTTTATTAATTTTACTCTATAACCACCTTCTAATTACTCAGTGTAACCTATTCAGTCTGTTTGTCCCTCCTAACAAAGTTACATGAAGCCTTCCCTCTTATGTTCCAAATTAATACCTTCCCTAACAATATTAAACTCAGTTTCTTTTCCCGGGTGACACATCCCTGTAATCTTTGGAAGATTGTTCACCCCTTAAACACCCATCATAAGTTACACTGATAAACCAACTGAGAATTTCTATTTTCTCTAAGTTACTTCAATGCCAGCTCAGGTCATGGTCTAAATACATCCATGAGGTTCACATACCCCACAGGATAATCAAAGTGATGTATCATGGAATTTAATTTTTCTACACTGAAGTAATTTAGAACTATTTAAGCACTTGGATTTTTAAATACAGAGTAGAAGAAAGGTTAACTCATTCCACCTCCTTTAAGAAAAGAAGTGGTGCTGTCTTAGGAAGATTTCATGTGCCAAAATCATCTTGGAGTGGCCTGGGGTAGGACAGTGCTCAATGCACAAACTTGGTTTCATTTAGCAGGAATTCCTTCCACAATCTTTAGGACAGAAGCTCCACTAAGAGTAAATCTGAGGCTACTCATCCCATGCCATTCCATCTCCCAGGCACTGCCCTGCTGGGGGGAAAGGCAGGAGTTTCTTGTAGTGCTTTCTGTGTTATTGTTAATGATTAAAGCAGCTCTGAAAGTAAACATCTGTAATTGTTCCAAATACAAGATGACATTTGTTGCATGAACTGGTTTTAATTATTTTGTGGCCATGAATCCTTTTCTTGAATCCAGGACAGTGGTTTCATAAACCAGGAACTAATCCAATGGCCAAAAGCAAAACACACCCAAACATCTCCCTGACTTTCATAGCTAAGTTGAGATAAACAACATCATGCAAATTTTCATAAGATATTTTATCTTCATAGAAAAACATTGTTCTTGCTCTTATTTCCAAAGCAAAATTAATACAGACTGAACTTTAAACCAGCTGCCCACTTTTGTGGTTTCAGTTAGAAAAATGATCATTTTAAGCTACTAAAAAAATACTCTGAAAAAATTTAAATGGAAACACTTGAGCTGCACACAGCAGAAAACGCTTTAATTAAATGAGGAGATTAGAGGATAGAGCTTGCAGATTTGGCTCATTGTTTCAAAGTGAGGATTAACCAACAGCAGGCCAATATCCACAGTTCAATAAACACAGAGCTTACAAACTACAGAACAAGGTGATGCAGTGTAGAACATGAACAGCATCCACCAGAGCACCAGCTCTAGAAGTATTTGATGTTTAAAACTTGCAGAAAATTATTTATTTGCAAATTTTAAAATACGAGACAATTAAAGCACTCAAGTCATAAAAGGACATGGTGTGGAAATATCCTTACCAAGTAGAGCAGAAAGGTGTGGAGACCTGTTCCAAGCCCAACAGAGGAGAGAATGCCCAATCCTACCCAGTAGGCACACCAGAAGAACTTCTTCTCCATGTACCGCACATACTGCACAAGGAAAGTCACAAAAAAGAAAAAAAATATAAATTATGATATCTCCAAGGGAGAAAATTAAGCTATGAGCTGACACAGACATTTATCTGGATTATAACAACTGAAATAGAATCCTAGATACTTCTATTTGCAATTTATTACAGTTACAGCACAGCCATGCAGAGAAAACAGTGCACTTTCAAAAGAAAAAAAACCCACATCTTAGAATCAGCAAGTTTCCAAGGAGATAGATGAAAATTCAGATTCAACAGTAGGTTGAAATCCAGAACAGGCCCACGAGGAGCAAGCCCCAGACAGTGTCTACTAGAGCCCAGGCAGCTCAGGGAATTGTCTGAACAGCTTAAATAAAGGAATAAAATGGGCTGCACTCCCAGTGAGTCTGTTGGATGTTTTATCTTGGAGCAGTGAGTAGCAGGTTTGTTACTTTTAAGAAGACATTAAAATGCTGGTTGTCTGCTGCACACAGAAACGAAACCATTTGATATCTCTGTATGTGCCTGTCCCAGACCCTTCCACAGAAACTCAGGAATCATTTCTTGGGAACCACGAAGCTCTGCCACGACTCAGGATCACATTTTCCCTTGAGGGCTCCCAACACTATTAAAAGCTTGCTGACAGCAGCTGTGAAGGAGTGCTGCAGCACCCGAGGTGTGCTTCACTCAGGAACAGATGAGACACCTCCAGACCCAACAGAACAGAACAAATGACACAGCTCATCCCTCCCCACCTCTGAAACACAACTCATGCACAGCCAACAGAGCAGTCACGACTTGAGCAACAAACCCAGAGCGGTTCTAAAAATACATTCTAAATTCCTGGAGATCCCAGCACAGTTCATTCAATTGCCAGCACGGGGAAGGGAGTGTGAGGCAGCCAGGGAAGCAGAGGTGGTACCTGTTGATGTGCTCCTTCGATGTAGTACATGGCTGTGAGCACTGCCAGTGCCAGCAACACACACACCAGGATGCCTCGCCGACGCCACAATCTTAAAGACAAATGGCAAATTAGGGTTTTTCATCATCGAGCATGCATTTCAAAGTAACTCAGTTACCCCTGGGGACTGGGGCTGCCTGGATGTACTCAGCAGGGACAATGGCAGCTGAAAAGTTTGCTCTAATGGAAGTGTAAACCTCCCAAGAAAATATCTGGGGAGCCTTTACTCTTCAGGGAAAAATCTCTGCTGTGCTGTCAGGCGAGATCAAAGTTCAGCCACGCATATTTTTTTTTTTTTAAGTAAAGAAAAACAAAGTAACTGTCTGAAAACAAACACAAGCTGAAAACAATTCAGCTGCTGGAGCCAAGAGTCAGGCCCAGGCCCTGAGCAGCAGCTGTGGCCAGGCACAGAGCAAAGCAGGCCCTGCACTGGCCCTGGGCAAGGACGAGCTGGGTGGAATTCAGAAGTGCAGATTTCCAACTGTGCTGCTGAGCTGATCCACAGTGACACTCACAGGAACACATCTTTGCATTATTTTGTTTCTCCTCATCTATTAAAATGAGTATCTTGTAACAGCTCCAAGTTTAAGGTATATATTTTAGGTAACTTTAAAGCATTAGGTGAGTAAAGGGAGAAAAATGTTTTCCAAAGTAAAATTTGCTACCAAATAATTTTTGAGCATGTTTCGTTTTACTGGTTTTTTTTTTTTGCTTGATGTGGCCACACACAGTAGATTAGCAAATACATTTCTTATTTTCCAGAAAACATTATTATATTGTCACCTAATGATACTGAAAAAAACCAAGTGCTAGCATCACTTAAAATTCCCAGACTGTAACAGCAAACTGTGAATGTAAACTATCTATTTAGACAAAAAAAAGATGAAAATGTGACACATAATACAGGAAAACAGTCACAAATATTTCAAATTGAGCAAACTGAAAAGAGCACTCAAAATACTTTAAAATTAAAGTTAGTGCTGATTACATTAGTACAACAATTGAATTTTCAAATGATTGCCATTCAAAACACAATTTATGCAGTGGAACACAGGAGATCATTAAGAGTCAATCTGAGGTCTCAACTTAATAGCTTGTAATAGTCAGGGTTATTTTCTGTAAAGATTCTGTCAGGGGAGTGCCAGACAACTGAATGTGCTGCTCAGCAGAGGAGGCAAGTGCTATCTGTAACAGAATTGGATGTCTAGGAAGCCAAATAAGATTTGAGGTCTTAAAATTAATCCTCAAATGTTATTTCTGCTTAGTTTAAATAAATGCTTGGAGATTGTCAGAAATTACAGATGTCAGACCCAGTTAAAACAGTTCTCAGAGACAATTCCTAATGGTAGCTGAAAGAATGCACATAATAAAATAAATAGGCTTGGGGGGTTAGATTTTTTTGGGAGGTGTGGGGTGTAAAAGGGAATTAAGACTACACTACATAAACCTCGTATTTTTCATACAAATAATTCCAAAAGAAAATGGGAACCCGAAGTTTCTCTCAGTAAATCTGAGGTTCAGTGAGCACAACCCTGAGCACAAGGCTCAGCTCCCCCTGCAGAGGAGCAGCCCAACAGCTGGAGTCACCCAAGGTGACATTAGATCCTGACTGGGGGAGGCTTTGTGAACTCAGTCCTGAGCACCACAGAGCCCAGATAACAACACAAGCACTGGATGGGTGCTGCTCTTGGCCTTTTCATTGCAAACTGTACTCATGTTTTGGCAGCCTGAACCCTCAGGCCTTGTGCCTTAAGAACTGGCTCTGCATTTCAGCACGAGCAGGGAATGGCAGGACTGCTCCTCACAAATTCTCTCACTGGAATAAAAGCTGATTTTATCCAGGGAAAGTGCTTTAATAAATCATTTCCTCCTGTAAAAGGGCCCACAGAGAAGCAAAGTCCTTTTTACAGCATCATAAACATCACTGCAAGCTCCACATAACCCTGATCTCTGCCCTGGCTGAGCTATTTGAAGATTACTCAGTGATACCAACACCTGCATTAGTAGGTCAGTGCTTAACATTGCAGTCATAACTACAATACCCCAAGCCTTAAGGGTCCCTAAACACTGTCCCACTCCTTCAAACTGGAATATTCAACTCTTCACAAAGGCAGTTTGCCATTTTCTTCCCCAAGCACCTTGTTGCACTTATGTAATTTAAGCAGAAGGTCTGAGTGCATGGCTACAAGCGTGGGATGTTCCAGCAGCCACCTTTAAGGGATAAAAATACAAAAATACATCTGTTCTCTGAAAAAAACAGTTTTCAAGTTGTGAATCATCAGGGAAAGTGAGATGTCAGAATGACCTACTGAATCAGAGCATGGGTTTCCCCAGAACGCTTAGTAGAAGTTAAAGAAATGATCTTTACTTTATGGTCCATTCCTTCAAGTTTATTAGAGTTTCCAGGCAAAAATACTGCAAGGTAACAACCGGTTTTTTCCACAGTACAATATTCAACCTCTCCTCTCGCTCCCTTCGCTTCCGCTCACTCAACATAGAGGAATCTGCAAAGGAAAAGCAAAAAAAAACCATGTAAAAGCACAGGCTGGCAGGTCAGGTTCTGTCCCACCCCAAAAAAATACACTGATGTTTTATTTGTTAGGAAGTTAATGTGAGCTCTCAGCCATCTTTTCTCCTGATCCCAAAGCATTTGCTGCCAGTGCCTCAGGAATGGGGTGACACCCAGGAAATGCAGTGCTTTGCTCCCCCCTGCAGCTGACAGGCAACAGGGGAACCAGGGTGCCACAGGCCTGGCACCTCCAGCAGCCTTTCTGCAGGGCACTGCTCCAGGAGCTAAAAGCAGTCACCACCCCGGGTCAGACGTGACTTCAGCACCCACTGCAGGGACATCTCACCCTGAACTTTTGAGTTGGTTCTTCTCCAGGAGAGCTATTCCCAGCCTCCTGTGCTGGGAGCAGATGGAATTACACGTGCTCTTTATCCCCCTCAGCCACGTGTAACTGGATAAGAGCACCTGCCCTCCCAGCCAGGAGCCTGTCCAGCTTCTCCCAAACTCCTCCTGTGGAAAGGAGCTGCTTTTGGAGCACAGCCTGCCTGGGATGGAGCGCATTAAAAATATTAATCCTGCTCACTGCCACTAAAAACACTAAAAGGTTTTTCTAATCAAGGTGTTATTTTGTGCTCAAAATAAGATGAACAGTCCCCCAAACCCGAGCTGGTTTTTTTTGGAGGAGAACAGCTCTTTCAAAGGTTGTCAAGCTCATGAGCAGTAATAATTTTTAAACTTTTAAAGAAAAGGAATTCTGGAATAAGAGGAAAAAAAATAATACCAGTAAACAGTGACAAAATACACTTGTACCCAAACAGACACCAAGCTTGTCTAAACATCACTTATGACACAGTCACAACACATGTATTTTATTTTGCATTGTAATAATATTCATAAATTTTAGATTTTAAAAAAGCTGTCGCATTAAAAATATTAATCTAATCTGATCTCCAGCATATTGCAACTCAAGATGTATTATTTCAGTCTTACTCCAGTAATTGAAACATTCTTCCTTATCAGATGCTGATATTTACATAGAAATTGCAGATCTCATTAGTCACACAGCCCACTTAATTCTGTATTCCTCAGCTGTAAAATCAGTTGCTTTAGATGAACTAACAGAAACCCTGCAATGGCAAATACTGGAGAACATCCACATTCCCTCAGAGTTACAGATTGATTTAAGGCTTTAAGTAAAAGGCTTTAATTTGTTCCATACATACAAACATGCAGTTAATCTTTCTCGCTTAATATGTCTAATAAAAATGTTTCAACCTTGTTTTTATGACCTTGTTTTTACTAAAAGGTCGTAAAAGACAATGGTGTAAGACTGCACACAACTTGAGAAATCACTTGATTACAAAACTTAATTAAATATGGAACTGGCACATTCAAAGCTGACAGGAAACAAACAAAGATGATTATAACTTCCATGCTTTACTGCACAGCATGGATATTTCAGTGACAAAAAATATCTTCATTAAGTGCTTTCAGGTTATTTTTCATGAGCTCTAAACATTAACATCAGGCTACTTCAGACATACCAGGAGGAAAAACAGAGGAGAGGCAGGAGGTGAAGTGGTTAAAACTTTTGTTGGTAATTTATCACTGAAGCAAATAAATTATAGTGACATTGAATTTCAACAGAACAGCTAGAAATTGGGAGACTAATAACTGGATCTGTCCCAGAGTAAAACAGATTTTTATTACCAAGAACTAACTTTTCAGTGCCAAAGGGTGGGGTTGTACAGCCTGACTTCCACAGCCACACATTTGCCATCAGAGTTTCATTGTTTTAGGGGTTTTTTTTTGTTGTTGTTGTAGCCTCTGTTGGTGCCCAGGTCAGCTTTGTGAGGCTTAAATGCGTGTGAAGCACAGATCAAGAACTTTGGGAGGGGAAAAGAGTGTCAGAGAAACGTGAATGGAAATACACAGCATAAATCTATTCCATGGCTTTGAAATCCTAAATCCTCCAGGCTTCAGGTTTAGAGCTGACTGAGTTTTCTAAGATTGATTCAGGCATCAAGGCCCTTTGCATTATGTGGGAGTAAAGTCACAGAATCCCAGAATGGTTTGGGCTGGAAGGGGCCTTAAAGCCCATTTCATGTCACCCCCTGGCACAGCTGCCACTCACTAGGTCAGGTGGCCCCATCCAGCCTGGCCTCACCAGAAAACCAACATCAATTCTTTTCAATCTTGTGCTGTTTTCCACCCCAAACAGGCCAGCTGAGAACACAAAGCGGTTTTCCACCTACCTGTGAAGTTTCCATTGTGCTGCTCTTTGCTCATTCTTATGCGTCTCTGGTCACAGTCTGTGCCATTCTCTGCCATTTCATAGATCAGTCACGTGTGGGGATCTAAGAGCAGAAGAAACCCAAAAAGCTCAAGGTGTGTTTCTGGTTAGGAGGACTCCACAGTCAAAGGATGCAGGCAAACACCCAGCAGCTCTCCAAATCCAACTCACAGTCATCCAAAGTGATTCAATTCCCACAGTGACAAAGATTAAAACATTTCCACCTACATAATTCTAAATTTTTCACTCAAATGACAAAACTCCCTCACTTCTAACAGCTGAACAAAAGCTCTTTTAAACAACCCCTTCCATGACCCAACCCACTGTTTGGGCTCCAGGAGCAGCAGAACTTCATACAAACCTCACTTCCATCCTGAGATTGGTGCCTTGGGTTTGCTCCTCATCCTGGTACTAAGCTTTGCAGGTTGTTACTATGTCAAAAACCTCCCTGGCTGAAAGATTAGCCCTCAGTGTGGTAACCAAGATACAGAGCTGCATCTCCTGTTTTGCACTGTTTGGTATCTCTGAAGCACAAAAGGCTAACTCTTCAGAGGACAAGAGCTCTCTGATGGGAAGCTTTGCTCACACTGTCCATACTCTCTGCTGGTTTAGGCTCTCTCTAGAGAGATCAGCCCTAAAAAAAAAAATCCAACCAAAAACCAAAAGAACAGATGTGGTTTCCTTATCCAGGAGAGTAAATAATGCAAGAACTGAGGGCCAGCATAAATCAGTGTTGCAAGAGCTGCCTTTTTTTTTCTCTTAAAAAAAAAAAACCTGAACAGCTGACAATTCTTATGCAATCAAACACAAAGAGAGTAACCAGTCAGACTCCTTGTTTTAAAAACCCTCTCTTGAATCTTAAAACAGTTTCTGGAGTTTTATTTTGGAAAAAGAGAATCCCACAAAGCTAAAGCATCTTATTTGCACTATATTTCTCCCTGTAAGCAAACCTGATTTACAGTTCTTGATACATTGCTTTTGTTGGAAAGAAAAGTGGTGCAGTATTAAAATGACAGGTTATATAAAACTGTCCAGTGGAGGAAATTAAAAGTTCTACAGAAAAAATACTTCCCCTTTGATTTATGTTAGGCTTAAGAGCCAAGCAGCAACTCAGGTTTGGTAAACAGGAGTGAGATCACCCCCTGGATTCAGACTGCAGTAATTTCGTCAAATTTTTAAATAAAATGCTCAAAGATTTCAGATACTATATTTGACATTTCTAGAGCCTCACAAGTCAGTTTTAGATTGATATTTTTCTAAACAGGTACAAGCCTTGTTCACTACTTGTGATACAGATAAAATTGCTAGCTAGAATCTGATTATTAAAGGTTTTAGTTAAAATCCAGTACTCAAAAGCACTGAGGTCTCAGGAAGGAGTCCTTTCTCCAACACCTCCCCCTGACACAAAATGTGCAGAAACAGGAATCTGGCTGGTTAAACAAGGCAGCAGAAACTCATCTCATGCATGTTACAGCTTCTATTCACTGCAACGTGAACCCCAGAATACCCAAACCACCTAAAAAATGAATAAAACACCTTTGCAAAAGCTGAAAAATGCCAAGGGCTCCAGAGTCAGCCAAGGACAAGAGAGCTGCTGCAGCAGGAGCTCTACAGCATCACTCTGCAGTCACCTGCAACCCAGGGATTGCTCAAACCCCAGGGAAACGTGAACCTTTCCCTCTCCCCAGGTGAGTTTAGAGCAGCCTGACACTCTGGGAGTCACTGGAGCTACCCCAGTCCTCAGCTGAGGATAACTGGCCAGTTGCCATGGCAATATCAGGATCAAATGTTCAGCCACCCATTAATTCCATCAGGACAGAGAGTCCAGGGGCATGGTGGAGTGTTTTGTTTCTACTGATTGCACTCACTTGTGCTTGTTTTTATATATATAGTTAAATAGGTATTTATGAACATCTACAATGTAAGTTTATATACACACGTGTACCACATGAATTTACACACACACAGCTCAAATTGCAGAGGGCAATATTTAAATTACACACCCACACACAGCAAGCCTGATGTTCACAGAAAGCTGCTTAGGAAGCAAAAGCCATCCAGAGCTGTTGAGCACCCACAGCCACACTAAAAAAAGTGCTCTGGTTTAGGGAACTTCAGTCACATTTTGTTGACTTAAATATAGCAAAGATTAGAAAAAACACCACAACTTTCAGTGGAAGCCACACGTTCCTCATTTTGAAATCCATCTTTTTCAAAGTGTGCAAATCTAGCCTTCAGAATTAAAGTCTCGGTTTGGTCTCTGCTCTCACCTTAATTACACTGCAAGGAAGTTCATTTATGGTATTGCCAACTGCTCTCCATGTTTGATGTTAAAGCCCAGGCTGTGCACAACACTGAATTCCAGTGCAATCCACAGAATTCCTGCATCTCTGGGGGTCTCAGGTGTGCTGTTCCCTAGGCATGACAGCTTTTTTTTTTTTTCCCAGGAGCTCAACTGCCAGAGCCACTTTTACCCTGCCTCCTTGGAAAGGCACTAATCCAGGATTAGCTTTGCATAACACCACCTCAAGTACACAAGTCAACATTTACAGTAAAGCAGACAAATAATCTCCCTCCATGCTTCTGTAAGACAAATACTTGTCAAGAAGGCCTTAAAGTTCAAGCATTCTGCAGGGAAGCTCTAAAAATTCCTATTTAAAACCTCAGCTCACTTGGAGATTGGATACCTATCACATGGCAGGGCTGAACAGGCTGCAAACCCTTCCTGGCTCCAGAAAAGAACCTCCCTGGTTTGCCCAAGTCTAATTATACTTAAAGCATCTTAGCAAAGGGACTGGAGGATGCACATCCCCTCAGCTCAGCACCCTTGATCTGCTGTGCTGCTTGATGCCCATTAGAATCACTAGTCCTGCACTAATGCCTTCCCACAGGGATTAATTGGAGTGGGAGTCTGACCCCAAATGGAGTTATCCTTCATTATCCTTCATTAGCTCACTCCATATTCTCAAGTCTGCACCGAATCCATGAGAGTTCACTACAGGAAATTAAATTCCATCTGCTAAACAGAACTTCACTTCTGACAGATGCTGAGAAAGACACAACATCCCTAAAAATAAATTTGCCTACTACATGCAGTAGTTATCAGCAAACATAAAAATAAACTATTTAAAAGAGCGAGGAAAACAACTGTGGACAGTTTTTGTATCAGGGTGGCTTAGATCATTTGTTAGAGCTGAGCTCACACAAGAACTGCTTTGTAGGGCTGAACAAAAAGCCCACAATACACCACTGAGCTTTAGTGCAACCCAAAACATGAAGTATAAAAAGACAATTATTGCTAGTCAAAAATGCAAATTGGGCAACAAAAAGGGTTTATGGTAACTGTGACTGGCACTTCACAGCATAAGTGAGACAAAGCAAACAAGCTATCAGAGCATGAGAACACAACAAAATTGGGCACTGCAGTATCTGCTTTCTGTAATCAGAGACAAGGACAAAAGTCTCTTCCCTGGAGCTCGGGGAGGCTGTGGAAGCATCCAAGTGTTGGGTGCACTTCTGCAAAAGGAAACAGTTTTGGACAAGGCAGTTGGGTATCTGCACTCTCACTTGGAGGGGCAGAGTGTGGACTCGTGTTCTAAGGATTTTTGGAAGACTCCAGTGTGCTGGAACAACAAGGAAGCTGTTTTCATGATCTCACTGCTTTCCTAGATATTGTTTGAATCACTAATTCTTAGCACTTCTTACTGAAAGAGCCCTGACTCTCATCTCCATCAGTTCCTGGTCACAGAGCTCCCAGAAGCAGAGTTAGAGCTAAGAGCATTTTGTTGTTCCCCCCAGCCACCTCAGCAACACATCATTTCCAGTTATTTCTTGCATTTTAAGCCAAATGTTCCAATCCTGCTGCTTCTTTCTCCTCAACTTTTCTGATAATTATTCCTTCTTCTTTCCCTACATCCCTGTTCTTCCATTACAATAAGGAGAGGATTAAAATCCAGCCTTTCCAGGTGGGTAAGGAATTGCATTAAGCTGGACAGAGCTGCACATCTGTGAGAGGGTGTTTTTTTTCCCAGTCATCAAATGCTCTACAGAGAGAAAAAGTTAACAATTTCCTGGCAAAGAAACAGCTTGGAGAGAGCTTTCCCTCGAAAGCCAAAGACTGCCTGGCACAGAACACACTCAGGTGAAGGATGGGATCAGTTTGGAAGTGAAACATTACATACCCCTTTCAGCTCCTCACAGTTATTCCCTCTTCCACCACTTCTCCAGGATCTGAAGGCAGTGGAAGAGCCAAGCTCGTCCTCAGCTCTGCAGCACTCGAGCCCAAAGCGACTCCTCTCGCAAACCTGCTGCCCCTACAGAGCAAGAGAACACTGTTCATGTGACACTGAAGTGACACAGCCCCTGCTTGGAGGTTAATGACTTTCCTGAAGATGACAGAAAATAGAAAAAGTAACTGCTGGATTTTTTTTTTCCAGTCCTTCAGCACTCCTGGGAAACGTTCAATTAAAATAAATTAGGCCACATCTGAAAGATGTTCCAAATCTCCACTGATTTAGCTATAATGGGTTATTGTGATATGAGTGCATTTATTCCCATACTAAAAATGTTTTCCCAACTAAAATAGTTTAATTCCTCAAAGGAGAAGTAATTCAGTTAAAGACCACAGGATTCCGTTTTGTGGGTTATGCCTCTGTACACCAGACCTATTTTCCAATTCCTACCCAAATAAATCATCTTAGAATTCAGAGTTAAAATTTCCATTTTTTCCAAAAAGATTTTGGGATGCCTTTTAGGAAAGACTGTTGTAACATGAGCTTCAGGGATGCCATGCAATTTCTTTTGAGCTGCCTGAAAGTTCTGTCCCTGCCATTAAAGCCACATACATTAAACTGTTCTTTTTGGTGTATTTTTTCTGGTGAAACACGGATTTTGATTACATCCAGCAGTAGAATCAGGTGCTATAATAATGCAGTAGAGATGCTGTGCAATAAATAGATGAAAAGGTGAGACCCAGGGATAAGAGGATATGCAGAGGAGGCACAGCACAGATGAAGAGGGATGAACACAAGGACCTGACAAAGCCCAGAGTGGCTGAAAGCAGCTCCTGAGATAACAAATTCTGCTTTTCACAGGACCAGTCTCTAAGAGGAGCCAATTCAGATTTCACACTTGGCCATCCAGTGAGGACACACTGCCCAGACAAGGCTCACAGAGGCCAATTCTGAGCACTGGGAGAAAGAAAAATACTCTTTTAATAACCCTGAAATACCCTGAACAACTGCCTGCCTCATTATTAACATCTCCTGGCTCCCTCTGGGCCAAGCAGCACCAAAACCAGCAAGGTTTGGTGGTTTTGGTGCTGCCCCATGCCTGTGTTTGAAGCTGGTACAGGGGTACAAATAGCTCAGTGTTGCAACAGCTTCAAGGCTGTGCCCTTCGTCCTCAGGGAATAGCAAAGTCCACCCACACTTGTCCACAAGGAAGAGAAGTTAAAGTTCCAACCTGCAGAGAACAACATGTCTCCCATCACCATACATCAGGAATTACAGGGGTTTTTCTGTTTTAAACACACAGCTTTTTAAGGAATAAGAAATCTCCAAGCATGCACTAATGACACAGATCACCCTAAGGAGAGCTGATCACGAGATGCAGTCAGAGGCAGTTATGACATTCAGAAGAAATTCCAAGACAGCAACTTAGAAAAATAAGCTTTAAGGTGGAAAGAGTGCATTTGTTCCAGTCTACTCACCTTCCTCATTGCTACCACCCACTTGAAAGCCACTGAGTCTCCTCCTACCCTTCCCCACAGCAATTACAAACACCCTTGGTTTCAGCTGCTCAGCAGGACATGAAACAAAGCTCAGACTAATAAAGAGAGATCACCTCCCACTGCACAACTGGAAACAGGCTTTTGAAACTCTCATCTGAAAACAGGGGATGAAGCCATCGTTACAACTGTCACTTATCCAATAAGGAATAAAGGAAAGTCTGCAGAAATAATGGATTGGAAGAAAGAGAACTGACACAATGAAGGCTGTTTCAATGGGAAAAATTAATGCATGAAAACCCTCCCATCAAACTGAGGTGAAATAACTTCCAAAAGAGCAGAATTCCTAACAGCAAAACAGCACCAAAATCCACTGCCCAAACACAACACATGTGCTCCAAGGCACGAAAGAGTAACATCAGGCTTCCTCCACCTCAACCCACATTGCCACCACGAACTAAACCAGGATACCCACTTGTTGGTAAGCACATAGCAGAGAAAACAAGGGCAGGAGAAAACCCTGAAGAAATGCTATAGGTGCAGTTGAAAGGGGATAACCTGGATTCACAAGGCTTTAAGCAGCTGCTATCAAACACACTTATCACCCCTTCCCTCAGGTCACCTACATGACCTGCCAAGCGTCTGAGAGGCAAAACTGGAATAAAACGGGAATCTTGCTGCTTTATTATCTCCTGCAAACACCAGATGACATTGGCTACAGAAGGAAAAACCAGACAAGGTGCTTTAAACCCAGTCAGCAGAAACGTTCCCAGGGATTTGGGCCTCACAGTCACAAGCCCCAGGCAGTCCATGGGGATGCAAAGAGCACCCAGCTGGGAAAGCACAGCACATTTCTGGGGGAAAAGCAGACAAAGGCCATCGGTACCTGACTCTCCGCGGAGAGAAGGGCCGATTTCTCCCTGTGTCATCAGGCACCGTCCCTTGGGCCGGAGCAGGGCGAATCTATCTCACCCTTCCCGGGGCTTTGGAAGAGCGGAGCCGCTCTCCAGCGGGGTGAGATGGCAGCGGCTCATTTCTCGCCCTGAGGGCTGGCGAGGAGCAGCCTCTCCTCCCACCCTGTTCCTCCACAGCGTTCCCGACCGCCCACCGGCTGCCTCCATGGGGTCCCGCGGTTCGCACAGCACCGCCCGGGCCGAGGGGTCCCGCCGGAGCTCCGGAGCCACCGGGGCCGGGGGTCCCCCCCTTACCGCCATCACCTCAGAGCCGGAGGGGCCGTGAGGGCAGCGGGGCGGCAACGCGGGCAACGCTGAGGGGCGCGATGGGCAGCGCCGGGGGGTCCCGCTGAGGGGCCGGTGACGAGACCCCCGCCCGCCACGAGAGCCCCGGGCCCGGCCCCACACTCACCGCGCTCCACGCCGGCGGCTCCGCTGGGCCCGGCACAACGCGGAAAAGGGCCCGGCACAACACGCCCCGTCCCGCCCCCGGGGCTCGTCACTTCCCGAGCGCCGCGGCTCCGTCACCTCCGGGCGGGCGCGGCGGAGTGGAGGGTGAGTGGTGATGTTCCTTCATGGCCCCTCGTGGCCCCCCTGAGGGCCGCGAAGTCCCGCACGGTTCGGTCCCTGCTCGGTCTTTGCCCTCCGTGTCTCCTCGGGCTCCAGCGCGGCCGGGCCTGGCGGGGCCGAGCTGCCGCAGCCCGCGGTGGAGCTGGAGGCGGCCTCGCTCCTCAGATGAATTTGGGCTATTGACGTAAAACCACCACCACTACACCATTTCTCTCCCCGTTTTTAGGTGTAATTTTGACATGAAGAAAGGCTGAAAGAATTGGGAGTGCTCAGCGTGGAGAAGAGAAGCTCTGGGGCGACCGAATTGTGGCCTTCCAGTACGTGAAGGGAACTTAGAGGAAAGGTGGGGCATGACTATTTACGAAGGCCTGGGGTGACAAGACAAGGGGGAATGGGTTCAAATTGACACAGAGGAGGTTTAGATTGGATATTACGAAAAAAATTGTTCCCTGTGAGGGTGGTGAGGCCCTGGCAGAGATTGCCCAGAGAAGCTGTGGCTGCCCCATCCCTGGGAGTGTCCAAGGCCAGGCTGGATGGGGCTTGGAGCAACCTGGGATAGTGGAAGGTGTCCCTGCCCATGGCAGAGGGTGGAACAGATGAACTTAAAGGTCCTTTCCAACCCGAACCATTCTATGATTCTATAATAATTTGCCATTTTATCTTAGCTCTCCTTGCTGAGTTGAAGCCCATCACCGGTGAGGTGTTTGCAGGATGAAAAGCTGTGTCTGGGGAACTGTTCCTTTGTGTTTCTAACAAATGTTCTTTGTCTTCAAATAACCAAGTGCAAACCAAGGTGAGAGCACACCAAATGCTCTCAGAAGCTGCAAAACACTCAAGTAAGTTCTGTCTTTCCGTCTTTCAGAGCTGCTCTGCAAAACCCACCATGATTTCTCTCTTTGAGCCCCAGTTCCTGAATGTCATCATTGGAGTCGTGTGCGGCGTGTGCCTGGGCTGGGGCATCCGGGGGAGACTCCGCAGGAAGCCTGGAGCTGGAATGCCAGAGCCTTCCAACAGCCTGGGGGGCGAGGCTGACATCATGGGAGAGTCTGGGGAGCTTAAACTGGTGCTGATCGTCCGCAACGACCTGAAAATGGGCAAGGGCAAAGTAGCAGCACAGTGCTCCCACGCTGCTGTCTCTGCCTACAAGCAGGTCCACAAAAGGAATCCCGAGCTCCTGAAGCAGTGGGAATACTGTGGACAGCCTAAAGTGGTCCTCAAAGCTCCCGATGAAGAGACTCTGGTGCAGCTCCTGGCTGAGGCAAAGCGCCTGGGGCTGACTGTGAGCTTGATCCAGGATGCTGGGCGTACTCAGATAGCTCCAGGCTCCAGGACAGTCCTTGGGATCGGGCCAGGACCAGCTGATGTCATAGATAAAGTTTCTGGTCACCTTAAACTCTTCTAAATTAGTACCAAAATGACCTGGATGCATTCATGTATGTTGGTGCTCAAAGGATAAAAATCCAAGTTGGGTTTCTTTTTTCCAATGTTAATAAAATAAGCACGTTTTGTAAGATTTAAATTTGTAAATCATGAGTTTCTCTAGCTTGTGTTCCAAAGGGGGAAAGAAAATTCTAGGCTCAGGGCAGTTGAGGAAAGCAGACCTGGCACAAGAAGGAACCGAAAAAATTTACAACTTGTGCAGCTGGTTGAGGATTTTGCATGTTGGTTGGTAAGAGTTTAAGAGTTTCCTCTTTCTGTCTATTTTTTGAAGTAAATTAATTCTTTAATTGAGAAAGGCTCTGCTGCTGAAGCAGTTAAGAATTGGAGCTGGGGGTAACTGTAGCCAAATTCCTGCCCAAACAACTGCTGCTACAACTTGTAACTGGTCCCGGGCTGACCAGTTCAACTGGATTTGCAGCCCAGACCAGCAAGTGGTTGTGGGGAGCAGCTGTGAGCTGAGCTTCCCTCTGGAGGGGTCTGTGGAGCTCCTACACGTGCAAAAATGTGCCAAGGTGTGGGGAGTTACCCTCTATATATAAACAACTGGGCACTCAGGGACAGACTTGAATCCTGGTTTTGTTGGGATTAACAGGCCCTCCTGGGTTTAAGGAAGCACCGTGGTGCAGAGTTCAGAGCACCATAGGGGTTCCAGTAAATCCTTTCCAGAGACCACAGAGAGCCTGGGGCAGCTGAGGCCCTGGCACTCCCCATTCCATGGAAGTGCTGCAGTGCCCAGCCCCAGGATCACAGCACACCACTGTGGAGCTCACAGGAGGAAGAGGGAAGGGGATCTGGCCTTAGAGCTGCATCCTGATGCAGTGTGGCTGCTGGTTAAGAGACAGGAGAGCTTCTAGAGCTGTTGGCAATGTGGCCAGGCTGTCAGACTCGTTACACTCAAATATGACAGTATTCATAGAGAAACATTTAAGTCAATTTTATTTGAAGCTAAATATGTTTAAGGCAATTTACATACCTAGAACATGATCTCAGTTTAACTGGCACGCCCTACTACAATCCTAACGTATCATCTGGTCGAATATGCTGGAGTTGACCACAGTGCAGCCAACTGGTGAAAAGTGCTATTTTTTTTTCCTCTCTGGCATAATCTCTCTCTAGAAAAAGCATTACATATTTTCCTGTATTGCCCCCTCAGTGCAAGACCCCACTACTGGTCCCCATTGCTGCTCTTCTGCTGGCCCCTCAGACCCCTGGCTGCACACACCTGCACTGCCCCCCACTACCAGCACTGGAATACTTGGTTTGAGTCCAAAGGTCCTTTTTTGAAGACAGTAAAGTGAAGCTACCACTATGCAGCATGTCCACAGTCCAGTAATTTATTTTTAAATTGCGTAATTTCAAATTGCACAAACAAAACTGAACAGCAATATGCTTGAATTCTCTCTTCTGTACACTCAAAACAGTGATCTAAAACACCACAATATCCAACATACACAAACCTCAGGGCAGGGTTAGTAAATACACAGATTGGAATCATGGTGCTCTGTTCCTGAATGGAATGTCCCACAAAAGCACAGGATACAGCACAACATAAGGTCATCTGTTACATATGGAGTGAGCAAAAAGACACTAGCATTTTCTATATGCATAACTGGAAAAACCTGCATAGGTTAAGGGGAAAAAAAAAAAAAAAGAAACCAAAACTTTTACTCATTTTAAGTCAGGCAAGGTTGTCTGTACGCATTTTAAATTCTTTTAGAGCTATGCAATCCAACCCAGGGAGGATATGCTGATTAGTGTTGTCTCTTGTCAGCAGTCTTGCAAGGTCAAATACAAGTATCTTGGCTTTAGCTTTCTCCAAATATACAGTGAGACTTAAATGCTTTTAGAATAGACAGTACATACCGTAAGCTGCTCACATACAATGAACTTAAGATTCAATATTAGAGTGTAACACTATAGAGTGCAAATCAGAATCTTCACAATAGACTTAATGGTAATAAGCAGTCCTGCAAAAGCCCACTTGAACAAAGTCGTTTAAACTATTCCCCTTCCGAAAGTAAAAGTCTAAATGACATGGAATGTGAAAAAGATTTAACAGAAGTGATTCAAATCGTTTGCGCTAGAAAAAACAGTCCTTCATGAAATAAAGGTTACAAGAACACGAGGCAGAACTCTTTGCTTTTTTTCCCTGTTATGAGTTAAAGCGGGGAGGGACGGTGGAGTTTCAGTAAGAAAAGTTGCTGCTCCAGACTGACTTGTGCTGCATCTCACATGCTGTAGCCGAAGCCGGGCTGTGGCTGCCCGTAGGGAGGGGCTGTGTAGCCATAGCCAAAAGGTGCCTGTGGAGGAACTGCCACACTGGGTCCCGCTGTCAACATCAGCTGGGGCTGGCCTGCAACACACAAGGGGCATCTTTACTCCTCCTGAACTCAGTCAGCAAAACGCCTGCGGATTTTTTGTAGGTATTTGGATGTTTAAGCAAGAAGTCCCCACCCTTTGGAGCCAGAATGGGTATTTCCCCACAGAACCTCGGGGTAGAGCACAGTAAAAACACTACTGTGGAAAGGACAGGAAGAAACTCCTGCTAGAATAACCTGGATATAAAGCAAATACCCAAGCTAGACATAAAGCATATTGCACAAGATCCAAATAATCGCTTGCTGGAAGTCTGGAACAGCAGAGCTCCTGTATACCGTTCCTTAAGGAGCCAGGACAACCTTAAATCCACAGCCTAGCCACAGCACCAGAGTGGCACTTATCTAGTATTTTGGAACACATTCCTTAAGACTTGATTTCACATGAAGAACGTTCCCATTTCCCAGGACTTTCTCGGGAAAAAAACAAGATTAGGGAAGGGTTGTTTTAAAAGTGAACAATGATCTTGATAGCACACGAACTAAAGCATTACCATAAACAATAGGTTGTGTTTCTGTAGCTTGCTCCTCTTCCTTTCTCAAAGACTCTGATGCATCCAGTTTATCCACCTGGAATTGAGACCAACAATTAAAAAAATCTCCTCTAAAACAGGTACTTATTCGTGGCAGAGAAGTGGAAAAGCCTTAGTGGTATGTTAACACCCATCAAGAAAAGGAGACCATTTACAAGTTAAGATCAATTCAAGTAGCAATGTTGGTACTGGTGCAGTCAAGATTGTCTGTTTCCTGAAAAAAAACCCTCACTGAGGGATTTTCAACTACTTTGAAAGCTCACTCCAGGCTGAAGCTTTGTACAAAAGGTTCTGTACTGGATTGGAGCTGGACACAGCCTTGGATTTGAGCTCAGTCTCAATTGGAGACCTCTGGCACTGGAGCAATTGCCAAGATAATGCCCAGACCTGGAGAAGTTTCCCTGGAGGTGACATTGAGGCAAAGTAATCTGGTTTGTATTTGGATAGAGCAGACTGCAATAGCATCCGACATGTCACTTGAGCCTCAAGATTTCACTTTCCAAACCCATTCACTCATGCAATTTAAGTTCAAATGCAGAGAATGCATGTGTATAAGACTTGCTTTTTCCACTCCAGAACTGTGTGGCAGTCAGCCTAAACCCACAGATACTCCAATTCTTCCAGCTTTACACACAGTAACACACAAGCCTGGCCAGCTTCACTGCTGCACTGTGAGTGCAATGGTGCTGTTTGCCCACCCCTACAGAAAGGCAAGAGAAGAAACAACTTCTGCAGTGAAATACTGCTCATTACTAAGACAGATCCAAGGGAACTCAGCATTTCTACAGTCTAAGGCAGGCCCTGAAACTAAAACCACAAAATGAGGTATTGGTATTTTACCTGGGAGATAAGATTTAGAATAAAGTCAGAGATAAGCACGCCAATTACTTTGAAAGACAATAATACAACTCACAAGATTAACGTTTCATTTCATTTGTGTCCTTGATAAAGGCATTTGAAGGTTTCCTGCACTTACACAGGGTCAGTGTTATTTATTCAGCCACAACATCCTCGAGTGAGTTTGCAGCTGAACTGTGCCACGTGAGCAAATATCAGCTGGCAGCTCCAAGGGCTGTGAGCTCCTCCTTTCAGCTGTGAGTTACAACCTGTGTTCCATAAACCTGTTCCACTGTAACCTCAAGCTGAGGCACAACTCCAGGGAGTGGCAGAAGTCCTGAGCTCGAGTTCCCTCATTGACTGGGCTTCCATGGCCAGCCTGGTGGTTGTTGCCTCCCACAGTATCTGGCTGGCGGCTGCCAAAGTGCACGGCATCGTATCCAGTGCTCCAAGACTCATTTCCAGACACCGTGCTGGGAACTGCACTGTTTTTAACTCAAAACAGCAACACACTGAACACAGAAGCACAAGTTTAGAGATGCAAATCCAAGGAGAATGTGCAGAGTTTGCTACTAAGCAGAGGCATTTGGCTTACTCCCATTTGGAAAGCCTCCAGCCCAGAACATTCAATGCATTTTGGACCCAGTTTTGATGCCTCCCCTCAGAGCTGAACAAATATTGACAAGAACAAGCGCAAGTTTGAAACCAGCCCTGCAGGATGGTTCTTATACCACTTGCTCGAGCATCACCAGCTTCAGGGCCCTACACACTTGGAGCAAGATTGATTTAAAGGCTTTTCCACAGGGACTGCAATAAGCTGCAGAGGAAAAGTAACATGCATTCAATGTTATCGTGTTATGTGTGCATGAAAAAGAGGCAAAAGTACTGAAGCACGAGTGAGGTCTGAAGATGACTGCCAGACAGGCTCCCCCCAAAAAACCACACGCAGCCCACAGCAATGCCTTGGAGCTTAAGGAGTAGTGGGATGTAATTGCAATGACTGCTACACATGCGTAGTTTATGCAAACACTGCAGTTCAATTACCTTTTTTCACACACACGCTTTCCTACTTTCCTTACTAGCTGCTGAAGGACCTTACACTACGTGTCTTAGCCTCGAGTTCCAGTGGTGTCTTTACAACCAGCAGTTTTTGCATTTAGTCCATCTTCAAAGCTGTTTGTCACTTTGCTTTGCCCTTTGCTGAACCACATTAATGGAAAACTCATGCTAGGGCTGACCCCTGGGCTAAGGAGGATCCCGGTGGCATTTGTAGGGAAGCAGATGGACAGAAAACCTTGGATTGCCCTTCTGAAGGTCAAAGTTACATAGCAAAAGGCAAGCCCTGGAGTAGCCTCAGAAGAGCAATAAGCACTACCATTTTTACATATTTTTTTAATGAGGTAGCAAGAGAAGTTTAGTGAAGCTGAAGAGCTTGGAAGGCAGTCTTTTTTTGGACAACTACTAGAAATTTACTACAGGGAGGAGAACCACAGACTTGGTGTAACAGCTGAAGTTTTAAATTGCTACATGAACTAGAGCTCTGTGTGGATTAGATTAGCACCATGAGAACTGACACCTGAGTGAGGAAGAGTCCCTCTGGAAGCAGCCAGTATCTACTCTGCCTACAGTCAGCACGCATTAGTCATGGTCCAGAGATCAGGAACTGGATCACAGCCCTTCAACTAGCAAATGCCAGACTGATTGATGGATTCACAGACTTATTTCTCATTATAGGAGGTTTTTCCAGTCAGATTGGCAGTCCAATAGTAGCACTTGTGTAAGTATTTGCGTGTTGTTTGAATACCAGGCTGACTGTGATCCAACTGATCACCTGTATGCCCTTCCTGAGGATCTATTAGCTTATTAGTAGCAAATGAATCTACTTTTCTCCTACAGCACTAGCTACTGAGAGTTAAACAATTTGCAAATGCTTTAGTGATATTTTGTTTGGGGAAAAAGCAGTAGCAGCAGTGTAGTAAACATAGGAAAGAAAAAAACTCATGCAGAATCCTTAGACTTAGTCCTCCAGACTTAAAGATGGAAAACAAGAATCAACTTTCACCTTTTCCTTTATTGCATCAACCTGCAAAGGAATTCAGAAGGTGCAGCTTAGAAAAATCAAATTCCATATTTAGCATATAAAAAGGTAGAAACAAAAGCGTCAGGGAAGAAATAATTAAGGTACAGGCGAGTAAAAACAAAGGTACACCAGAAGTATCTGCTTTAGAAAGGCAGCTCTGCTTGTTGCTGGCTCTTACTTCATTAGCTACTCTAAAGCTACGTCCTAATCCTTGAGCAGATCAGGAGATTTTTATCTTTAAGAATCTACTGCTCCCACCAAAGCAGTAGATTAGCTGCTGTTAGCTTGGTACACCAGGCATCTCTGACCAACAGTTTTATTGCTCAGCCAGCTCCCCACCTCCCCCAAAATAGCATTTCAGGCTGGCTACAGAACTACAGGGTGGTCCTGTCTTTAAAAGGAACAGCCAGGCAAATTTCTGGACAAACAGGCACCTTAGTCTTCACTGACTGCATGAAAGTAAAAGCTGAACTCAAGCTTGGAAGAGTCTTAATCATTAAGGAATTTACACCATTTCACTGGAAGATACTCTAAAAGCTTCAGCTGGGCAAATCCTGCTAGTGACAGCTGGATTTAACTCAAGTCTGTTCAAGTCTGTCAGAGCATTACCAAGTAGTTCCCCCATCCTGAGTCACTTCAAATAAGAGTTGAGTCATAATTAGTGCCATTAAGTATTAGAGCCACATTTTAGAGTTAAATGCACAGCAGAGTAAGTTATCTCCAGATCTAGCTAAAAAGCTCTTTTAGTACACAGTCTAGAATTTAGTTAAAGCTTGATCCCAGCTGGGATTCCTGACTGACACAGCACAGGAAAAGCCTGGAGCCTGGAACTGCTTTAGACACTGCCCAGGGTCAGGCAAATACTACTGATGTAGGTTCTGTCTTTGGTAGAGAGGGTGGAGCCTGCAAGCGTTTCAGCCTCTTAGAGGGCGAAGTCTCTCCCCAGATGGACTGAAAAGTAAGTGTGGACATGGACAGACAGACGTTGGACAAAGCCCAAATCAATGTTAGTAGCAAGCAGACAGTCTCAAGGCATTCACCACAGTGACTGACAAGCTCTGGGTGTTGGAGAGGCACCTGCTCTTACCTTGGTCAAGTACTCCTTCATGACCTGAATAAAGTATGGCATGGCAAAGTCCATAATGTTGTGCCTCCACGCCGTTTCCAAGACAACATCCGGCCTTAGGAGATCGTAGCAGGTGAAGAGACAAGCACCAAAGCATTCCCTCTTGTTCTCCTGCAGGAACCACTGCAGCAGCTCTTCTGCCAGCTCGGTATCTTTGGATTCGGAAGCGTACTGCATGGCATCCTGCAACGGGAGAGACACACAACAACCCACAGCGTGCTGCTAACTGAGCTCCCCTCAGAGCCAAACAAGGCTGCCAGAGCTGACCTGGCTGGGGGCTCACCTTGTACAGCCTGTCCTTCTTACACAGCTCCACGCTCTGTTTCCAGCGGTTGTTGCCTTTGAAGAGATAGGCAGCGATCCTTCGGAACTCTATTAGCTCGTGCTTCTCCAAACGTTGGGCAAGGGAAATGTTGTCAAAGTTGTCATAAGCATCTATAGAAGTCCTAAGAGCCTGAGTTGAATAGAAAAAAAAAAGTTACTCACACCTCAGATGTACAAGTGCACCCACAAAATGCAAACATTTTCTATGCACCTTAATTCTGTATTCCTGCTTTGAGGAGGATAAAGTATTCTAGCCACACCTGCAGAGATCTGCAGTTTTATTTGAGAAGCTGCTGTTTGACACACATGGAATTCAGAGTATTTCAGTCAGTATTTTTCAGTAGGTTAAGAGCTTCTAAATACCAGACAGCTGTTCTCTGAAAAGTCAGACACCACAACTGTTTGTCTCCTCTGTGAGTCCTTTTCTCAGCACCTGCTGTTTGTTTGCCTTAAATAAAAACTGTCGCACTCCTAACAAAGTAGCCACTCTACCCCGGGTAGGAATGACACACAAAGCTCTCAGAAATCCATTAACACTTTCCCACTTAATCCTTGGCTCCTCACCACTAACTCAGTTTGAAGTGTTAGAGAACATAAAGGAATTAAAGTTAACAAGCAAGCAAGAACTACTGAAAATGAGAAAGAAAACTGTGTTTCTACACATTAAACAAAGACTAAGAATATGAGGTAAATTCAGAAATAAGTGCTTCAAGAGAAGACATACCTGGTAATCTTCTTCAATAATGAAGAGGTTGTTGAGGGACTCATTGACTGATTTGTTGTTGTGATTTTGAACAGAGCGCAGGTAAGGCTTAACCAGGGGCAGCTGTTTAACCTTTAAGGAATCAGGGACATACATTTAAGTCAGTTTTTGTGGAATTCTCTTAGCATCTTCCCTGGCAGGCAGGGGAGTAGCTAAGCATTTTAAAATGCTACTACAGCTCAATGCTTTCCCAGCTTTTGCTTTATCTGGACAGCAGGAAAATTACCTTTGTGAAGAAGGTGACAGCACGAGTGTGGTCAAGCCGAGGGGACAACACCATCAGCAGATCATTGAGCAAGAGAGGCTTAAATTCCAAATAGAACTGAACTGCCTTGTAGTACAGCTCCACATTGGCCACCTAGAGAGGAGTGAAGATGCATGTTGAGAGTAGGAGTTTGATTGTGGGGAAATACAAATGAAAAAGGTAACTTTCACTAGGAAAGCAATACCTTAGTGATGATATCTTTGAACTGGCCTTCTTTCCAAGCATCTGTTGGGTGATTCATCATTGTGATTATAGCATTATCATATTCTTCATACTTATCATACAAGAACACCAGTTCAGCCCAGAGATGGGCTTGTTCTGCAGCTCTCAGAACCTAAGCAGAAGGCAGAATTAGCAATATATGTTAACTGCAATTTCTATCAGCACTCAGGCTTTAGAGCCATTAATAACCTCAAGAGCTGCTGGTGCAAAAGCCAGGGTACAAACAGCCCAAAAAGGTGTCTTTTAATTAGATTTAAAGCCTCAGACACTCACCTTAGGAATGTTAACTCTGGACCAGAACAGCTCCAAGTGCTCCCTCATCTTCTGTGGCTTGAACTTGGAGTAGAGAATTGCCAGCTCTGTGAACATCCCCATGTGTGCCCGCTCCAGTCCAAGCGCTGCTTCCAACATAGTGATCAGCTCTTCAAAGTAGCCACGATCCTTAGAGACACAGAGAGAGACATTTCACATCAGGAACCATCCAGAATCTCAGATTTTGACAGGGTTGCCATGGCAGAACTGACTGTACAGCTGGAGTCAGCTTAATTACCTGGTAATAATTGATTAGCTCTTCCAGCTCATCTGCATGCACTACGATGTGGAGCCCACACATCTGAGCCAGGCGGAATTCTTTTCCATCCACACAAGCGAAGCAAACCTGGAATTGAGAGTTGTGTTACTGCTTTATAATCAAGGTTTCTGAACAGGCCACAGCTTTGAAGCCCTTGAACTCAGAGCCAGCAAATTCACCTCTTTCCACGTGCGAGTGCTGTTGGCTTTCCGAGCACCGTCCACGGCTGCCTGGTACTCGCCGAGGTGCACCAAAGTTGAGGCCAAACGGCCGAAGTTGGACACGTTGTTGTACAACAGCTTGGCTGCTTCATACATCTTCTCATCATAGCAGCGATCACCCACCTAGGGCAGAGCACAGCCAGGTTATTCCTGAGCATTTGCAGCCAGTGGCTCACGTTAAACGTGTGGCGTTCAAGCCCTTATCAAAATGGATTTAAAGGCCAGTATCTATGTGCAGAATTCCCAACAGCCCTCTGTAGTTCAGCAAAACAAATGCTCACCTGCTGGATATGTGCATTGTTGGGTCCGTTGATGAACTCCTCGAGCTCTGCCAGGCGGTTTGTTTTAGCAAGAGCAAAGATTAATTCTGTTTCCACGTACGACTCCCGAGCCTTCTTGCGTGCCATCTGGAGATACTTCACCAGTTCTTCCCAGTTTCCTATGGAAAGGAGTTCAAAATGTTTGCTTCCCATCATTGGGGACACTTGTGCTTAAGTTAAACCATCAGCTGAACCTAATTTTGACATATTTCTACAGCTATTCCCCAACAATCAACAACCTTCACACTGCTCATTATGCATTAATCAAATAATCTTAGAATGGGCCTAACTAAAATCCTATTTAACTTCATGCAAAGCTTCCGAAAGAAGTCTCCAGCTAGCTAAAGAAGGAAATTATAGGCCACTGATTATCTCCAAACAGAATACTTTTTGCAGATAATCTATAATAAATCTATAATACTGGATAATACTACCTTTTCCCATTCTTATTTAGGGCAGTCCTTGAAGGGCCAGATTCCTCTACTTGCACCAAGATACAGGTCTGGCAGAACTGCAGTTTGAGCAAACCAGGCAGAAGAGCTGAACATTGATAGCCAAGATGTAAATAAAACTTAATCATACCACTGGCATTAGCAGCTTGAACAACTTCCATGTATGAGGAAGGATCATCTGCTTTAATGTAGGAGTCAATTGCTTCCTTTACCATCCCCTTCTGGAGCTGTGCTTTGGCCAGCTGGCTCCACACTGCAGGTTCATTGCAGCGCTCAGCGAACTCGTACGCACGGTCCAGGTTCCCAATGTGCTCTATCAACACCTGCAGAAAGGATAACCATGTGTCTTGGAGTGTCTTGACTCCTTTCAAAGGAGTCTTTCTCCTTTGAATTTGTCTCAAACCGGGACACCATGATCAGCCACTCTCAGGCAGGTCAGCTTTACAACACACTAAGCTGTGGTTTAGGTAAGTTCCTCAATGGATCCACAGCTTTTAAAACAGGGACTAGCACTATACAACCCGCAGCATGAGATTTTAGGCTTACAAAGTTTCAATAAACAGTATTTGTTCTGCTTTACAAGACAAGACACTGAGCAGCTTTGGACACTTTGCTAATCGGTGTTAAGCGCTGAAGGCACCAGCAAAGTCCTTGTGTGGGGATGCACAGGGAGGTTTTACAACCTGAGAATTGAAGATACCTGTACAGCTGATGTGTTGACATCAAACTTCCTGAAGATAGCAAAAGCCTCCTCGAAAAGCTCGTTGCTGATAGCAATATTGGCTATATCAGGGGCATCATAGTTATCCAGGCGATTGATGTACTCCATGACACGGGTGCGGTCAGCCTTGATGGCTGTAAGGATGAGAAGGTTCTGCAGATTCCTGAAGAGGGAAAGAAAATAGTACTTATCAAATAATGATCAAGAAATTCACCCTGCCCTCTGGAGAAGGCATTCATTTATTTGATGATTTACAAATTTTTAATTATTATAGCAATAACTCCCAAGTTTCCTGTGGCTTAGTTTTGATTTCACACACCTGTGCTCACTGAACACAGAGTTATCCAGAACTATTTTCTCCAGCAGTTCAATGAGCTCATTGGGAAGGTCTGCAGTCATGAAGGCCTTCACAGTGACAGAGACTTCCTCAGGGTCCTGGGTCTCTGACAGCGCAGTCTGGACAACCTGCAGGCAGAGCCAAGCCAAGGTCAGATCAGTTATGTCAGGTTCTTCAAGTCCAAGTAGGGCAGCAAAAGCTTTAATTGTCCTGCCAGTTGTACCTGGTCAATCAGGGGTCTCCTGTAGGGGTTGCTTTCCAGTAGCACACTGGCCCAGAGCTCGGGGTCTTTACGACGAACTAAGTAGCGAGAGAGACTCTTGAAGAGGGAGTTCTCATTGCACACCTGCAGAAAGGCACAGCTTGGTCAGAGGGAAGGCACAGCTATGGAGCCTCCAGATCACTGTACTGCAACTCTGCACTGAGGGGCAGGCTGGAAATCTCTGCCTTTGATACTCCATTAGCCTCTCATTTTAGGATGGGCAGGAGAGTTTCCCATTTCTCATTAAGCTGCAGAGGGAGATTAAACAGCTACCTCCTCTTCTGTGTTAGAAGCATGCACTTCCCAGCTTAATACATTTTAGGAAGTACATGCTTTTGTCATAAAGCTTTCTATCTACCCCATGACACTGATGTTAGAGCCCCACCCACGAGGCAGCAGCCTGGGCATACATACATTAATAAGCTCCAGATCGCACTGTCCACGCTCGTAAGCCACACAGGCCAGGTGAGGATCCCTCTTCTCACAGTACTTGCCAACAACACGACTGTCATAGTAGGGATTCTCCCGCAGGAATCTCTCTGGGTTGTTGTTGCTGTCAATGTATATCTTGGCCAGTGCATTGTGAGTGGCAGGCTCCTCACAGCCCTCGTGAATTCTTGCTTCCAGCCAGGGCAGAAGCAGCTTCAGCCTAGAAAGAAGTGATTTTCACCTTAGAGGTTGAGTAAGTAAATATCCAATTGCACGATTTCTACACTCTGGAAGCCAGCCTTGGTGTAGGATAGAGTCAGGAACTAAACCAGAGTCACAGTGCTCTAACCTACATTTTGGTTCATTATTGTAGCAGTGTAACTTTCTGACACTATGAAGAACACTGCACCAAAGACTCATTGTCTGTCTGGAGAGATTCCCACATCAGCCAAGAATTAAAGCTGGTTCTCACCAGTGGCAGCTTCTGCTTGTGTCAGTACCAGCTTTGGCTGTGTGACAAGGACATGCACTGATGGATGAGCAGCAAACACTGCCAGACTGGCAATTGGTAAGAGACTTATAGAAGTTTAATACCTGTTTCTTTTCTCAACCTCTGCAACAAGTTCATCAGTTGAAAATTGACCTCTCACTACAAGGATGAGGTTCTTTATCACATCTTCAGAGCAATCCACATCAAGCAGTCCCCCAATAACAACTGGCAGACGGCTTGGATTCACCTAAACAGGAGCATTTAGAGAGGTCAGTGTGCTGTCAGGGAGCAAGGGCAGCCAATACTTATCCCCAGAACTACACATGAAGGCCACTTGTTAAGGTTAACCCCATCTGCCTGCCTTTGCTCCCAGCCTCCTGAGGTTCTGAACAAGCTTAAAAGTCAATTCTTCAGTCAACATGTGTTCCCATCCCAGCCCAGTGGCTCACTCAGCTCCCATATGAAGAGTTCCTGAGCAATCCACCTTGTCTCTGCAGGAAGTCAAAAGGAGAACTTCCTCTCCACCCCCCTCCAAAATGCTGAGAGTTAAAATCACCCCAAGAACCCCAAAGTTATTCTACCAAGTCTTCCTCCTTCAAGAGGCACATGAGTGGGAGTTACTGCTTAACCTGACTGAAGAATGAGATCTGACTCACATCAGGGCTCATTTACTGCAGGCCACTAATAATCACTTAAATGTCAGTCTCAAGTACAAAGCTGTTTGCAGAATACTTAAACATGATGCCTGTAGTTGTAATAATACTGTAAAAATTGATCAATTTGGCTCGCTGAAGGCAAGGGACAACTTGTTACTTACCTTCTGTACATAAATCTCAATATATTTTTGGAGATTATTTCTATACAAATACAGCACCAAGTCGTGGACAAAGTCAAAGCGGTCGCACACAATGATGAGAGGCAGCTGGTCAGTGAGTTTAGCTTCCTAGAAAGAGAAAAGCTTTAGTGATTTGGTTTTGCTCTTGGACTTAAGCAGACAAATAATACAGTCACTTAAACTGTCAAAGCAGCTGAATTTGGAAAGCCAAAACTCAACAGTCAACCAAATAATGACAGCTTGTTGTTCAGCTAATTGTTTGCAATATGTAGCAAGTGGGAGCACTCACACCCACTGCAGGGCATGAGGAGCAAGAAGATTTTTGGAGTTTAACCCTGCTCCTTTGCGTGGCAGACTCTACAGTTTTACAACACAATACAGCTATTACAAGCCTAGGCTATAGAAAGTATTTTTAGTTGCCACTGGTGTTTGGTGTGCAGGATTAGCACTCTGGGATTTCAAAAGAAATTTAACCAAGACTAGATTAAGTTGTGGTTTTTAACATAAAACTTATATACAGAATTGACTTCGAGTGCCATGTGTGATACCTCCTGACTATGGATTTAGAGGACAGTAAGAATTAATAGCAGTACTACTTAAATTGCTTATCAGATTATCTAAAAGCATTCCAACTTTCAGCATAAGGTTACAATGGTTACAGTACAGAAGCTTAGTCTATGTGGCAGACAGTATTCCGGATGCATATTTCAGATCACTTATTCCAACATGCACATCCCAGAATATAATCCTACATATAAATTACACTTAAGGACTTTACACAGGGAGGCCTGTACTGGGAGATTTACCTGGTACATGTCCTGCACATTCCAGACATGGAACAGCACAAAAAACAATAACTTTCATCAGGAATTTGACAGCTTGATAACATATCTTAGGTGGCTTGATCAAATTACATACCTTACACCTCGGTGACACCAGGTTAGTTTTAGAGAATTCTCTTGGGAAGAGTTTTGCCATCTTCAGATATGATCAGCAAAATCTAAGACTATGCTATGTAACCAACAAACATGAAGGCAGGAAATGTTCCCAGATAAAGTTTTCCCCTCCCACACGGTTCCTCAGGTATTTGTCAGAGTGTTGTGTTTGTCAATAAGCTCAGCACTAAGACTACAGAATCTGAACTTTGAGCACAGCATCTTTTCCTACTCTCCAGCAATGCTCTGGATCAGTCAGGATTTATTCACACTGACTGGCATCTCCCAGCAGAGCTAAACCATGGCTCACCTGGCTGAAATTTCAGTGTGCATGAGTAAGGCAGATCAGCCCTGAACCTGAAAGCATTCATGGAATTAATTTACTCTATTCAGCTGTTGTTCTGTAGTTGCTCAGTTGGAGTTGATTGCATTGTAAGTACGCATTAAGTTATCAACTCATTTGGCACTATGGGTGCTCTCAAATTAATTAAACTGTTTCCTACTTTACAGCAGACATTTGGAACAAGTCCTAGGTGAGCTGGTGCAATCACTGCAGGTTAAGAGTTCAAGCCAGATTAACCTTACCAAGAACAGTGAGGAACTGACCTGACATTCTCATTTTTCAGACAGTATTTCAGGCTCAGACTTCATTAGGAGGCACTGTCAACATGGCAGATGCCTCTGGTTAGAGGACACTTGGATCCTTAAGTGCAAAGGTCAAAACTCATCTATTTTCACAGAGCTGCCTCATTTCACTAGTGACACACCACGTTTTATCAGAATCCCCAAAGAGCCCCAGACAGTCCAGTGTTACCCAAACATTACCTTGAGGAAGTTTTTAACACGTTCTGGATCATAGCAGTTACTTTCCCTGCAGATTCTTTCCACTTCTTTAATTTGTCCTGTCTTGCACGCAGCTTGAATGTATTTGAAGTGAACATCTGGATCCTGGCTGAAGTTTACAATGGAGCCCAGGAAATAAAACAAACCTGGAGAGAAACAGTCCACACATTATTTACTGATCTCATTTAAAAGTACAGATCCCAAAGGCTACAGAAATTTAGGACAACCATCTTGGTCAAAGGAAAAAAGCCAGCATTCTAGGTTTTTCTACAGCTCCAAACATTTTCTGGGATTTCAGAAAAACAAATTATACAACTGAATAATGGTATCCATCCTAAACAGGGCAACTTTAGGTTTGTTTCAAGACAGTTTGAGGCCTAACTCAAGTTCATGATGGCTTTCTAGGATTCAGCAGACAGACAGTCCTTCCTACACACATCTATAATGAGGTGAGCACCAGCTCCTCTTGCAGAAGTACAAACTTACCTTCAAAGCTCTTGAAGGACTCAAAGAGCTCAATGAGTGACTGTGTTGACAACTGTTCGTGGTATTTGGAAGCCACCTGGACACAGATCTGCAGGTTCTGACGGATGTTAGCAGACAGCATCGCTCGCAGACACTCCAGAGAGTCTTCTACTGATAAGGACCCAAAATAATTCACTAACCACTGCAAAGATACACACAAGCCATCTTAGAGCTGAGCAGAAGAGCAGTTACCAAAGGCTGGATGTGTAGATGCAGGGTGTTTGATGCCTTACCTCAGGATTGAGGAGGTGAGTGTGAACTACAGCACGCTTGATGTCGTACAGGTCTGTGAAGTGCTCCAGTGCTCTCTGCAGCAAGCCAGCCTTCTCACACAGCTGAGCTATGTGAGCCCGGTCATAGTGAGTAAACATTTGGTTTCCCAGGATGGCATCTGCAACCTAGAAGGAATATTGAACGTTTTCACTCAGTTCCTGAGCACTACCACCAGTATTTGCCACGCCTAGGTGCAGGAACTCTGAGCAGGTACCTGAGGCGCGTGCATGAGGTTCATCTCAAGTAAACGTGTTTGCAGGGGACCTTCTGAGGGACGATTATTCTTCAGTGCATCCAGCAGAAAGGCTGTACATTGCTGGATTAAATTATATTCCATAAAGACATCCACAATCTGCCAAAAAAAAGAAAAAAAAAGAAAGAAATTTAGGTTTTTGATTAGGAACTGGAAGCGTATTTAAGCATCAATGCAGCTTCCAAAGCTAAATCCAAACTCATAGCTCTGATGGTTAGAGTATGGCTCCTCTTACCAATTCAATGCTTTGAAGTAACATTTCATAGCAATAAAGTTATTCACCTGTGTTATATCTGCAAGAGGCTCTTCATCTTGAACGAGCATTTGTGCAAACTGCTGTCCTTGATCAGGGCTGATTCTCATTACATTCCTCAGCAAAAAAATCCAGTCTGGAGTATATCCAACCTGAAGAGATGATGAAAAGTGAGCACTCAGCAAGAGCAGGCACCTTGTTAAATAGAGAGCTCAGTAAAAGCTGCTGTCAGGATTACACAACCCAGTCAGGATTTCCTCTTTTGGGAAAGGGTACATGGGGAAGTAGAAAAAGACCCATGTGTGAAGTCCAGCAGTAATTATCCATAAAACACCTGAGGCAAAAGGAATACTATACAGGCTCTCAGATTCCCCCACAGTTACTTTTAGCTACTTTGGAACATGCAGTTGTTATTCTTAAATACCAGACAGATAAAACAATTTCATTGTCTCTCACCTTCTTAGCATACAAAACAATCTTCTGGACTTGTCCTGTTTCAGCAAAACACTGGATGACCTTGTTTGGAACGTTGGCTCTCAGATAGACACTAAGTGCTAGCGTAGGATCTACAGATTTCACAAGGTCTCCCAGCTCCTCCGAGCACTCCAGCTGCTCAGAAACAGAAACACAGTCAGCCCACCCCGACAGTGCCATGCTGAAATGCACTACCACCCTCTTCCTCATTTATCTTCCTTTTGGACATCTCTTAAACCAAAATTAAGGCCCTGCTTGACAGCCTGAGCTGACTCTCCCAGCAGTCATCTAGTGGGCTCTGCCCCTCATGCTGTTCTACAGGAGCCAAAGGCACTTTCAGAGCCAAACCCAACTGTGTGATACATTTTATCAGTGTGTTTCTTCACTAATTACACATATGTAACCACAGCTCAAAGCACTTGCAGCCAGCATCCAAAGGAATGGTTTGGCAAAGCACAGCAGCAGCTCAGAGGCTTTCCACGCTCATCCTGCTGTGATTTTAAAGATGGAATGAGTGAAGCTCTGAGTATTTGATCAATTCTCTTGCAGTAACTCGAGTCATAGTGACAGGTAGAGTGAGCACCTATTGCTCAGCTATTTGCTGTCCCTGCTGAGCTCCCAGCTGAGTTTTCCTGGGAAGGGGGGGAGGCTGTCAGGCAGTGCTGCTCCTTTCCCCCCACAGCTCTGAAGGCATGGATCCCAAACTTACCTTATCTTCTTTTAACCATTTTTCCAAGAGCTGCTTGCGGCCCTGCTGGAGCACTGGTCTGCAGAGCTCCAGTGACTCATACTTGTTCAGCTGCCCTTGGTCCAGCAGGATGCCAAAATACTGCAGGAGAGGGGAAGTCTGCCCTGGCTGAGCTGGAACACTCTGGAACCGGCGTATGGTGTCTGGAGTACGCAGGATTCCCTGCCAGAGAGAGAGAGCCACTTCAATTTTCTTTTCTGCTGTTGTGGTTTGGCAAGAGCTGCTCCAGGAAGCTGGAGGTAATGTCACTGCAGCTGTCACAAGCATTTCTGTGTTTTGCCAGCCCAGAATGTCAGCAGCAATATGACTGAACATCAGCTCAGGCACCGAGATGCTTTGACAGAAAATGTGCTATAATAGCCCATTAAATTTATTTCAGTAACAATGCAGATTTAAGTTCAGAATTAAGACACCCTTAGCCTTGTAAGCAAGTTCCTCTCATCTGAATTTAGTCTTAGTCTGTACTTTTTTATCCTGTTTCCAGGTGCAGCCTCTGCTAGAGGTTGTCTTTTCACAGACACTCTTTTGTATCACTGGAGAAGGCCAGAAATACTGTGACTCACAGCCATAACTTCATCATTTCTTCCTCCCCTCCTCTGTGGGCTTTACAAACTCTAAGATCCTCCAGCTTGCAGTCAGTGTCAGCCCCAACACACCTGTGAGGCACCTGTACACCTTAGGACAGGAGCAGCAACAAGATTGTAGCCTTGCCACTCAGAAAATTCACTGAGCTTTCCTGAAGCAAGAAGCTGAAGTCAGCAGAGCTCAGTGCTGCAATGAACACTTTACCTTTGGGGCATTAGCTGCCACTTTTGCTGCCTCTGAGTAGTTCCCTTGTGCAAAGAGTGCATTGAATTTTCTGGCAAAGAGCTCCTCAGCCCCTGCCAGGTTGTTGCGGACAGCCATCCGTAAAGCCAGGTCAGGATTCTGCAGCACATTTGTGATGTAGGGAATGATGTTCTCCTCTTCCACACACACTGAGAGCACCTGAATAAACCACCAGGAGAAACATCCAGTTAGTCCAAATATCAAAAGTGAACCAAAGGCTAAGCTAACTTCTAAGAGGAAAGCTATGGTATTCATGGAAAGTTTTTCATCCCTTGATAACTAAGAACCAATGTCATCCATTGTCTGCATCAAAGCAGGCAATTAATTGTTTAACTGAGGTATTTGCAGAGGTAGAAACACAATGGATCTTTCTAAACCCTGTACTCCATGTCTCAGGTAACCAATCCTAGAGGACACCAGGAACAAGTCTTCTGCTCCACATTCCCCATGCTCAGCAAGCAACACCACTCAAAATCAATTTAGGCTAAAGGCATGGCTGTACAATGTCAGAAACTTGTTTAAAGCAGTTAAAGTTAGATGTGTATGGAGATAGAACAGCAAATTTATTTTGGGGCTCACAACACTGACAGACAAAGTTACCACCTCTGGGAACTTTTAGACATAGATATGAACCCTGCAGTGTACCATGAAGAGCCAGTGGGATTAGCTAAAGAAGTGGTTTCCAGGCCACGTTTCCTTACTTGTCCCTTTCTGTTCACTCCAATAATTCCAGCTGTTGCTTCGTGCTGTGCAGTAACAAAAATGGTCTCTCCACTGATCCTGTTCATGTAGATACAGGTGCCAGTTTCCAGGTCATACAAGTGGATGTAGCCATACTTTGTTATGAGGAACACCACATCGTGCTTGTCACTGATCTGCAAAACAGAAATAGATTACTCAAATTTGGCACTGGATAAATGAGTTGGTGCTTTTGAGACTCAGCAAACAGCTGGGCCATTTCAGGACAGCCAGAAGTGCTGTTTTATTTTTACTTGAGTACTGTCAGAGTATAATGATGCTTGAAGAGCTTGAAAAGCAGTTAAAACACACAGATACTTCTTCCATAAATAAGAACATGCTGCTTTTGAATGCTGCTTGTCTCCACCTTTACCACTACTGAAGTAAGAGCAGCAGTCACACCAGTCACACCAGTTTAGGGCCAACCCTCAGGTCCACATTAACCAGCTAGCTCCCAGTGCCCTGCTCCAGTCACATCCACCAAGAGAAGCTGCAGACCTGTTTGCAGCTGCCATACCTGCATAGCAACAGGAAAGTCACTTTGTGCTTCAGGAGGAAAGAAGACATCCACAGCTTTCTTTGGAAAGGGCTGATTCCCAGTGGGTGGTGTGCCAACCTCAATGATATGCAGCTGTGCAAGAGATAAGATTAGTTCTTGCATCTAATTTATTTAACAACAGATTCAACAATGAAGTTATAGCAATCTTCTCGCTGCTCAGCCTTAATCCCAAATTTATGCAAAGACAAACTAAATTAATCTTTCTAAGTATTTTCACTGGCTAAAGGTGTGGCATCTGGTATTCATGTACCATAGGTGAGGGAAATCTAAATACGATCTTTAGTTACTCCTAATTAATTAGAAGTTTCAGGATTTAGTTAGGTTACTTTAGATGCACCCTTTTAACTTGGTTCACATTCCACAGAGACAGTTCTGAAGATTCAGTTTCTCTGAATCTAGCTCTGGTTTTGCTGTAACTCACAGAATTCCAGCATCAGCATTGGAGCACTATTTAGCCTTGCAACACTATTGCTTCATTTTTTTAAATTTTCATCCAATAATTTGGAAATTAGTTGAGTCTGATACCAGGGATCAGCATCAAAGCAAAGACTGCGACAGCTTTTCCCTCAAGCTTAGTCTGTGAAGCTGAGAGTCACATGTTTCAAGCAGCTAATTAGGCTGGTCATGACATGCCACTTAACTTCTCCACTCACAGATTCCTGCTACACCAGGTAGTCCAAGCTCTGCATGCACCATATGTCATATCCAGACTGACACAGTCCTTCACTTTCTTCCTTAAATGCAACTTTTTGCATTAAACCACTTGTTCTCCTGGAAGCAGAGAACCAGGGTGAGTCACTAAAGATTACAGTATATTTAGAACCAAGCCTTACCTTACCCCCAGCTTGCCCTCTTACTGCAAAACAGAAGAGAGTGGATTCTTCAGCATTCCCTTCCATCTTGAACTGTGCAAAGCTGGCTGCATGTCCCTCGATGGGCTGGGACACTTTCCTGTCCACAGAGTACAGCTGCATTGCTCCCACTACACGGTTTTGCTACACAAGACAGAACAAGTGTCAGGAAGAACAAGCACTCAGTAATTTCATTTCAGTTAATATTGGTAAATATGCTGCCATTTCAAACTTCCTCTTGCAACAGCATCACTTCAAACTCTTAACCTTGCACTAGTGTTTATACCACTACCAATCCAATTATATTAATATGAGATTTTCAGTTACATTCAGGTTTGTTATTTGAAGTTCAAGACAAGCATTTACATTTAATAAAACAAACACATCAATCCTGTTCCCATAGAAAGAGACAAGAAGACACATTTTGGGGATTCCACATCTTCCTGGAGGTAAAGTACCTGTGCAGATATTCCAGTCAGCAGGAGCCATTTCTGCTTGGCATCAGTCCTGTAGTTGATGATCTGGCAGCCAGCAAGGCTGGAGTGGCGATCAAACATCTTCACAGGCTGGGATTCCCCCTCCATGCTCCAGTGGTAAACTGCATTATCCGTCACAAGGGCAACAGTGTTCAGAGAGATCCACTTCCAGAAGGTGACATCATCTGTCATGGTGTGAGCCTTCATCTTGCTCTTCATTTCAATGTTAAAGATTTGCAGCGTCTTCCCAGCTAGAAGACACAGAGCCATTAGCCACGTGACAGAGCAGAAGAGCTGCACTACGACATGAAACCCTGGGGACTTCCTGCAAGAAAAAGCTGTTCTACACTGGCAGACCTGCAGGGATCAGCTTTTACTTTGAACCAGACCACACTCCTAGGGCTGATTTTACCAACTCGCCACTACTGAGCAATCAAACAGATGCGGAGAACAGGTTGGTAGGAGACAAAAGCTTCAGCCACACAAACGGGTTGGAGGATACTTCACATACATCAAAACCAGGTCACAATCATGCTGAGGCTCTTTGGAGTTGTGAGGGAAGCTGTGCCAGTGGCATTAAAAACTATGTCCACATCTGTTTTAAGTATTAAAAGGGCACAACATGGAACGGTCAGGTTGGCAGAGGGCTTTTGTAATTCAGGCTAATTAACCAAAACCTTGGGGTTGCACTAATGGGATACACAGCTACTGACTGCAAACCAGACTGACAGGAACTGTGCAAGGGAAGGAATCTAGTGACCAACACAAGCTCTAGAAGGCAAGAGGAAAAGTTCTCCAAATCACATAGAATGGTGCATACAAACATCCTGAACAGCCACCTGCAGTCATTTCTACCAGTTTTTATAACACAGTGGCCTAAGAAATTATTTCTTCCCATTGAAAAGATAAGAAAGGTTCTGACCAGTTCTACTACTTATAGGAGAGAGTTATTTAAGCACACACAAGTGTAGCCCAGGAGAAATATAAAAGATCCCATGAAACTGGATGCAGATCAGAATATCTGCTACAGTTACTAACTATAGCCAGCTTGAGGAAGCCACAGTACCGCAGGGGCAAGTGCCTGCACCGACCAAGGACTGGTTTAGCTCAAAGCCATTAGTTCAGCAATTGATGCAAGATGCTGAGTTAGGAGTTTCTCCAGAACTTGGAGAAACCTCTCTACTACAGAGTTACTCAGGCTACAGGCAGCAGTTTGTTTCCACATCTAGTGCAGCTGGAGCTTTAGGATCAAGGGAGAAGGACATTCAGGTAACACATTCCTACATGCTAGGCAAGGTATATATTACAAGGCAAAATCTAGACTTGAGTCAAAAGGGTCAGTCCTGTTTATAAAAAGCTCAGTATCAAGAACCCAGTGATTTAAGTACACTTTGGGTTCTTGAGTGTTTTAATTTTTTGGAATCTTAAGGACTCCCTTGTTTGGGAGGGCATGAAAAACCTCTGAGTTTTAGGCCTTCAGTTGCTTAAACACCACTGTTCAGCCATGTGCACCATCAGTCTGAGCCATTTTATTCTGCTTTTTCTTGTCATAAGACACAACAGGAACTAGTACAGTCAATTGAAGTAACTCACCATCTGCACACACAAGAAAGCATTAAAGTTGTGACAAAACAGTAGCACAGTATTAAAGTCAAAGTTAGGTAACATTGGATACATACAAATCTTTCCATTAGCAATACATGCATTTCTAGAATGACTGCTCTTAAGGCTTTTTGGGCCTCTTAGGGGAAGAGATGGGCATTTCTGGAGACTCCAGAGGAATGCTTGTTCTCTGTATCATCAGAGATACCAAGCTGGCTGACCTTGTACTTCCTTCACCACACAAGTCTTCTCTGCATAGTTCTACTCCTCTTATCACTGACTGATATAATAAATATGCACTGGTCTCCTTCAGCAAGGCCAAACTAAGGCCTTCAGGAATATTTTTCCCCCCTTCCCAGCCTTAGTTTTCCTTTCTCTAAGGAAAGGTTTAGTTGATAGACCTTATACTCTTAGATCACTTCCCTCTAACACGATTCCTTAAAGCCCACGCTTGGTTTCCAGCTCTCTCTGCTCAGAAGCTGCAAGCATTTGGACTGATGGAAAAAATTCATCCTAATGATCAGCAAATGGCAGAAAGCCTCAGCTGAAGCTCTCTGCCCAGCTGCCTCCAGAAGAACTGAAAATGCATTCAACTTAAGCTCCCATTAAGCTGTAGAAAATTGCTACAGGATCCTCCCACATAAATTACCTGAGAGACCTCAGTCACTCACAAACTAGTTCTACAGAAAGCTCTCCATCCACTTCCAACAGCCCCTTATCAGGATTTCATACCTTTTAATGCAATGACTTTACTGGCAGGGTTCATGATAGCACTGTCAGCTGAAATTGGTCTTCGGATTGGGTTGCTGGGGTCATTCATGTCAATGATCACCACTTGAGCCTGTTCTCCTACTTTCTCTCTGATGCAGATGAATTTGTCAGACTCCATTGTCAGAGTGCTGAACCCAATGTTTGCTGGGTTGATGCCCAGATTTTGGAGCTGGAAGAGAAAAAAATGGTTTAACATTAAGTTATTACCTTGGTATAGCCACAAAGTTTTTGTGAATGTCACGGGAAGTATCAGACTTTGTCAGTTGTTTTTTTTTTGTGACAAAACAGCCATGCTACCCAAAACCAGCATGACACACAGTGTTGCACAACTTCAACTAAGCCCAGCAGGCTTCCTGGAGAAGCCCTGCAGCATTCAACCACTTGGTATCTTGTCTTCAAGGTCAATTTACAATTTAACCATGAAGAACTCCATTTTTGAGCCCCCTCACATGGTTTAAGGCACACTGAACTTGCCATGCATGCTGGACTTGTAGCTCCAGTCCTCACTCTCACCAGCTTTCCTCCCTGAACTCATCCACTGGGTTTGACAGCTATCACTATTTCAAGCTTAACACCACACATGAGGTGTCTGAGCTTTATCTTTATCCTTGTGGAGCTAAAAAAAGCTGCCCGTCTAGCAATTAGTCCAGGCCTGTCTCACAGCAGGAGGCAGAACTGGACACTACTGAAATCAGCAATGGCTCAGACACAGCCCTACTTAACACAGAAGTTATCAATAAACCACTTCCTTCTCTGCTGAGCCACAGTCTGCTCCCCTAAGCCTTTCAACTCCTACCTTTAATTTATGTTTCTTGCACAGCTTGCAACAAAACAGTTTAGTTAAGGGCACTTTTGCAGAACTACTGTATGAGGATGTCAGTAGGGAAACAAAGTTTGTTGCATTTCTAAAATGCAGCACTGTCAGTTCACCTCACACACAGCTTGTCCATACCTTAAGAACTCCAGTTTTCTACTATTAGAAGAACTACCACTTCTAATATTCTGGGTTTTTTTCCTTCTGGGAGACCTTCAAGCACAGGGTGTCCCAAAAAGGGCGAGACTTTCAAAGCCATTTTAGGATGATTGTGATGCTTTGGAGCACTCAGCTCTTATCAGCTGTGCTCTGCACCAGCTCCAAGGAGGCCATGCCCCAGCTGCTCTGCTCCTGCCTGTTTGCAGCTCCTGATAAAGAGGGTTTTACTCCACTTCCCCTTTGCCCAGGCTCTCCAACAGCACATGTGAGGAACAAATAACATCTGAGCTATGGCACACAGTTAAGTTAACAGAACAAGCTTCACAAAAGTCCCTTGGATGGATGATGTAGATTACCCAGGGAATACCTGACAATAAAGCCAGGAAATTTCCAGGTGACAGTGTTTGGCAGCTATTAAAAAAAAATATATATAATGACAGGTCAGAACTCTTTTACTCAGATTTAAGTGAGTGCTTGAAGTCCATCATCCCAGAACCTGACCACATTCTCCAGCCACTTAGAAGATTTTAGATTCAAGCTCATATCTCCTTTTCACACTTTGAGCAGTGTCCTCTAGACCGGGGACTCTGGCATTGTACATGAGCTAGGCAGGGTTATAAAGCAACCCAATCACACCCCTGCAGGGAGGGAAGGTTTGAAGATGTGGGAGTTTGATCTTGTAGAGCTGGAGTGACTTACTGGGACGTGGCATTTCCTTCTGCTAGGGCTGCAGGCTGAACGAGTGCAAAATCATTTATCAAGCACTAAATTTCCTTGTTAATTTGGTAGAGGGGGGTAGCTGCAGAGAGCCAAGCCTGGCAATAACTCACAGCACTACACTCAAAGGTTGTCGACAGAACAAATCAGAGCAGCAAGCCCGAGCAGATGGCAGGACCTCTTGCAGAGGTCCAGACAAAACCACCACATCAAAGGTGCTTGGATATTGCAAGACAGATTTACCTTAATCATCAGCAAACTGCCATCTGCTAGTGCCAGGTCTGAGGCACCAACCCGAGGTGGGAGATGGGAGACTTTTCACATTTCTGTTATCAAAGGTGCAGTGTTTCTCTGCAAAGATTTAGAAGATTGGCACAGGAGAGCTGAAGAAAGCCTGGAGGAGTTTTCTGATGGAGGTGCAACCATCAGCAAGGTCTTAAACTCCTGCCAACATTTCATCTTTTCATCTCAACAGAACAAGTGTATGAACCACGTCTGCTTCAAGGGTCAGAAGTTGACTCTGACAGCGACAAGTTTGGTTACACAAAAGTGTCACCAGCCAAGAGTAGCACTTGCCTTGCCCAGCTAGTAAAGCCAACAGTAAATTTCTTGGCTGCACCAGAACTCTGGAGCAGAAATCATTCCCTGGAATATAGGTTGTTTTCCTGCCCAAACAGGCTAAAGTTCAGGTGAGTGAGGCAGGCATGTTTATAAAGCTAAGCAAAGCAAACAGAGATGGAGATTACTGTTAGGAAACATGACAGCAAATATTTCTTTGAAGGCTTTTATTCTGAAAATTTCAATACTATTCCATATACAAACTCATGAGTTGAACTACAACTAAAGGAGTACAGGGGTTTATAGCAGATTTTCTACCTCCTCTTTACCACAAAGGGAAAAAAACCCAAATATTTCATGTTGCACTACATCCACTACATTTCACTGATTCATAAACAAAAAAAAAGGAATTTAAGACATTGCTACATTTTACTACAAAACCCACTTCCTTGGCTTTCAAGCTGATATGAAAGCAGAACTTGCTAACTGTGCTTGGGCAACTGATTTACAGTTCGAGTTATTTTACACCACCATTTGCTGGAAAGATCAGTTACACCAGACTCCTGTTAGGAATAAAGTGTTCTGTGAAATAGCTGCTCCAGTAGAGTGGAACCATGAAACAGATTGTCAGGGACAGCAGCAACTCTTGTGCTCAGCAGAGATGTCGCCTCAAAGGACTCATCTCACCCAAGATCAGAGGCTTCAGTCACTTGCAAGCTCTGCTGAACCACAGAATTAATTCTATGATGGCATTTATCTGAGCAGCACCGAGATGTGAGTCATTGGAACGTAGTAAGGGAATGTCTGATTACCAGAATTACTTTTTCACTGGAAGATAATTCAAGTGCATTCTTGGTAACTTAGCCAGAGAAGTTGTCACATGTATGGGACATCAAACTGAATGGTAAAACTGCTGACAGGAGTCTCTTTGTTGACCCCTTCCTGTAATGTTCCCTTTCTTGTGACAGTCTGCTTAGCTGTCAGATAATTTCTCCTTGCCTACGAGGAAGGGCACAGAACTGCTGAGCACACACTTCACCTCGACTCTCAACAGGATATAACCACTGCTTTTGTGGCCACAAGCAGCTGCTCAGCCCCTGCCCAGAGACTCCTTATCTACATGCAGCTAGAAATCACATAGCTGGAAAACGCCACTTCACTGCAAAATTCCCAGGTTTTTTGAGAAATACCCCAATGTGCAATGAATCACATTAGTTCTCTCTCAGGCTGTGCTTTACTGGGCTTTGACTGAACAAGGCAGTCAATGGGCTACACTTCAGCTGCTCTTTGAATTCCATACATGAAAATTCAGAAAAGTTAAGTCACACAAAACCATTTATGTTTGTGCTGCTGTTAGTTACTGCCTGCAATTCTGAGAGTCCCAACAGCCAGTCCATGGCAAAGTACTTCATATTTACCAGTGCAAGGTAAGAATTACAGCTCGTGGCAGGCTAGGAAGTCGTGTGTTCAACAGATAAGGGACCTCTCTAACATTCAAAAGCTCTCCTATTTCTATATCCTTCCTATTTTCTGCCTCACCCTCAGCAGGCTGAGGCACCACCCGTTCTCAGCACCCACAGACGTGCTGTGAGACTGTTTCAGTTCCACCACTGAGGCCATACCTGCTGAAACTGGAGCTCAGAACCACTGAATCCCATTCCTTATCTTTGGTTGAGGCCCCAGTGCCAGCAGGAAGCACTAAAATCAGCACGGCCACCAAGGCAGGCAGGGCCTTGCACCTCAGTGCCTGCTGCGAGGGACATGCCCAGAACAGCTTATAAACTGCTTAACTAATTGCTCCTATCCAATTAGTTGACACACACACACAAAATCTCTCTCTCCACAAGACATTTCAATTCTCTATTACGTATTTTCCCCTCTGTAGGAATACTCTAAACTCCCTGGCTTTAGGAATTCACATCCACTAAGAAGCAGAGAGCAAGAATCCCACCAAAACAGCATTAGGTACAGCAGTCCTCTAATTCCTGACTTCTATTATCAAGAAAGGATGTAACTGCTTCAAACTAATGCTGTTACAGCAGAGATTTAGTGTTTTGGGCTGTATTAAACTCACTGTCAGCACAATACATGGAAGAATATTGCTCTTTGTCATTTTTAGAACAAAGTATTGAATTTATGTTTTATTCTGTGATGCCTTGGCTGTCCTGTTTTACTCTCTGGCACAGCTGTGATTCCAAGAGCCACCCAAGCACCACCACAGCAGTACAGCACAGCTGCCATTCAGGTTTGCTCCATCAATGAACAATAGATACAAACCCCCTTTTCCTAGTGTTAAAAAAGCAGTTCTGTCTTGGTATCGAGTGCACAGCCTGAGCTGGCAGTTTTCTCTGCTGTCTACATTGTCTTACAAAAATATTTTGATTCAGAAGAGTATTTATTAATGCCTTAACTCAGTACAACAGTGGTCCAAGTTTAATGTTTATATATTTCAGGGTAGTGTGGCTAAATTAACTGGCAATCACAGTTCATCACCTGCTAATTAGTCTGGTTCCTTCTCACTCATCAAGAACTTGTCATCTTAGAAAAGCTCCACTGACCCACCACAGTAAGCAGCTGCTTTACTTTCACGCTCAAACACACAGAGGCACATTTTAGGAATCCCTGAAGCCTGGATAGGAGCAGCCAGATTTGCAATCATCCCACACACTGAACTCTGATCTCCCACTACATGCACAGTGGATTGTTTCCTCATAGCCACTCTGGAAAAAAAAAAAATAGTAGCTATATAAAGTTTTATAACATGAGTTTTGATAGCACAGGAATCAGGCTCCTCCTTGAAAATTCCCAAGGATCCACAGCCTGTTTTTGATGTTCTTTGGTGGCAAGGCAGGGATGTACAACAGACACCACACAGATAACTGCCTGCACACCTGGGGCTGCTGAGATTGCAGAGCACGTGATGGGACTCAGACAAACAAACCCTGAAACCTGACAACACCTTTTGGTTTGAAACTCCCCAGAAAGCTCCCTCCTCCCTAGCAAGTTAACTACTTGGCCAAAGTACACCTTTAGCTCCAATTTGGGGTACAAAGCACGTTGCACCCAAGAGATGAGGCATTCAGGAGCAAGGTTTCTGGAGCTTTTATCTCTTCGTTCCTAAATCACACAGCCAAGCCTCACAGCAACAGGGAGGAAGTTCACTTGAAGCTGAAGATCAGGACAAGCTTTGTACTTGACCATTTTTTAACCTCTAATAATGAATTCATGGAGAACTAGGATCACACAGTGTGTATTGATTGATTTCAATAATAGCCTGCAAAATCTTTCTCATTCAAACCCATCACCTGCTTTTTTTGGCTGAGGCCCCAGCTGGGTACCTCATCTTTCATTAAGCATCACTACAAACTCGCAGGTGTTGCACAACACTTGTACAAGTTTCCTAAAAATTATATTATTGAGTCCATGAGGACTTCCTAGGAGCAGCCTGGATAGCAAAACCATCGCAATATCAATGTTTCTGCTCTCAAAATTTACGTCAGAAATTTCAGCAGAAAAGCAGTTAACTCCTAGAATTCAAGCTCCTCTGAAATTTTTCAATGAAAGGAGGAAGTTCAGTAGCTGCAACCAACTGCATGTGCAGCCAGGCTCAGAGGGGTGCACACCCATCTGAGAAAGGATCAGCTCCTCTGAGCAGCTGAAAAAGATACTGGTTCAGCCAGTGTTCCACAGTGAATAGGTGCAGGCAGAGAAAATGCAAATTAAACCCCAAATAAACAGATAAATCAGTCTGTAGGCAAAACAGTCCTGTTCCACCATAGTGCTGGCCTGAAAGCTCCCAGCACTTCTGGCGTGGAGCAGATGAGTTTCATTATGTAACAGTACTCATGTCATTAGAGACCTGGCAGTGGGTCACATGCAAGGTTTGGGTCTTAAATAATGTATCAGAGGTGCATTGCCACAATGCTCGGTTGAGAGTTGGGCTGCCCAGAGGGATGAGTTTCACCTGGGTGCACAGAACCTCCTCAGTACCTGGTTCTGGGCTTTGCCACTATCAGGACAAGGAACTTGCTTGGAGCTGAAGCTCTGGTCGGCTCCAGCCTGTCAGTGCTGCTCAGCACAGGGATACCTAAACTATGAATACTGGCCTGGCTTTAAACTGATAGTGCAGTAAAACCATTCCTAAACAACAACCACAGCAGCATTTTCTAAACACTATGAACAGCCACAACCTTCAAATAAGTATTTTGCAGTGGTTCTTTTAACAAGGTGCCTAGAAATCAACTTTTTCCTATTTGAGTTTGGAAAAAAGTCACTATAAATCATGCAAATCCATCACATTAGTGCCCACCACAGTCCCAGTTAGCTGAACACAAACTAAACACAGACACTGGCACCACAGGGCAGCAGGTCGCCAGAAGACCTTGGCCAGGTGCGCCAATGTGGCTTTTATCACACAAATTCCCCTCAAAAACCACTCCTCAGCGGTGAAACCAAGCTTAGTAACACCGTGGCTCGCAGTACTTCGCCCTTCAGACCTGTCAGATAGGAAGTGCCCATTGCACAACTGGATCATCACCTCCAGACCCCTCCCTGTGCTTCACCCACGGACACGGGAGGCACTCACTGCTCCGGGAAGGTAACCCGCATTCCCGCACCAGAGCCCTTTGGATGTGCTACCAGCGCCTCCAGGAAGTCGCGTTAGAGAAATTAAAGGCCATCACTCGGAAATAAACTATTAGCGTGTGGTTAGGGTGCAATGAGAGCCAGAGCCGGGATTGGGGAGAGGCCAGCGGACAGCAGAGCTGGCACCTAGGCACCTGCACTGCCACAGCTGCACTGCAGGGAGCCGCAGCAGATCCCACATTTCACTGCAATACGTGCTTTTTCTTCCAGAAGATGACATTACAAGCGGGAACACCGGCAAAACGATTTAGTCCGTCCTTAGAACTCCAGAGGATTTAACACCATTCAAACAAATAAAATTAACCAGCACACGGAGACAGCTCGGCTACCTGCCCAGCTCACCCCCCGTGCCTTACAGACCCGGCGCTGGGCCGGGATTTTCCCCCTGGCGCTGCCCCGGGAAGCGCAGAGGAGCCACCCGCGCCCCGCCGGCCCGGCCCGCACGGGCACCGCGCCAGCCTCGCCCACCGCGCCGGGGCACGGCNCTCCCCCGGCACCGTCCCCGGGCGGCTCCCCCGGCGGAGCGAGGCAGCGACCCGCCCGCCCCCGCGCCCACCTGGAGATGCTCCTGGAAGCGGATGGGCAGGATCTGGGCCATGGCGGCGGCGGGGCGCTCCGGGCCGGGCCGGGCTCAGCGGTGCGGGCGGAGCGGGGCCGCGATGGCGGAGCGGGGCCGTGCGGAAGCTGCCCCCGCCGGCGGAAGGATACCGCCGCGGAAGGATACCCGCACCTGCCGCCGCCGGCCTGCCGCGCGGAGGGATCCCGGCGAGCCGCGCCAATGGGAGCGGCGGGGGGGATGCGCCGCCGGGAGGGACTATTTGGGGGCGCATCACTCCCTTCCCCCCCCCGGCCTTTTTTTTTTTTGCCACATCATGCGACCGAGGAGCCTCGGCGTCACTTCCGCCCCCCGCGCGCGGGCGCCGCGCGGTCACGTGGGCCTGGCGGCGCGGGCGGACAAGGTGACACCGGGGGGACACCGGGGGGACACCGAGGGGACACCGGGGCTGCCCCTGGACCGCCACCACACCCCCCGGGGTGTCCCTGTCACCGGGAGGGGATAGACACCTCCCCACACACACCTCGGGGTGTCCCTGGCACCGGGCTGGGAGGGATCTCCCCTCACTTGGGGACACCGAGGGGACAGGGATGTCCGTGTCACCGGCATCCCTCCGTGTGTCCCGGTCACCGGGAGGGGATGTTTCCCCTCCCCCGCTGTCCCTCACCCCCTGCGGATGCTCCCCGGGACTCTTCCCACGGCCCGCTGTTAATGAGTACAGTAAATGAACGAAGCTCCTCATTTCCTTCTGTGTTTTATTAACTCACGCTTTAACTCCACCACGTAGAAACAGGTAAAAACTTAACTCCTTTTTTTTTTTTTCTGGGCTGATTGCAGCATTCCAAGGGGCTTTGCCCAGAGCTGTGTGTGCTGTAACGCTTGGGATGGCCCAAATCTTATTTTCCCAGATAATTTTTACTTTGTCTTAAATTCCCCATTTCCAAACCTCTGAGAAACCCTGGAACACAGTGGGGGGGGGGGCGGAACACCTCATTTCTTGCTATGAAGAAAGCGAAAAAAAAAATTCAAAATCAGAAAACATTAGGATCTGCCAAAAGATTAATAACCCCGAGGAGCTGTGGGCATTCTGTGTACTCATTTCAGGCCCACGGGGCTGTGCAGATGGCATTTGACTCATGAGGGGCTATGACACTGCAAATATAAATCAAATTAAACAGCAAAATTCGGAGCAGAGGATGAGTCAAACCCCAAGCCTGAGCAGCAGCGTGAAAGAACAAAAGAAAGAACAAAACCCTTTCCCATCCATCACAGGAAGAGGAATAATTACCAGCACCAGCACTTTCTTTGTGAGCAATAATATTGTCATATTCCAAAGAATCCTAAGGTTTAGGAGAGTTTGTGGTGCTGGGCAGCCCTGGAATTGCAGAGGTGAGGCAGAGGTGGAATGGTGAATGTTTTATTCAGGCTACAGCATCACTTGAACCAGTGCCCAGGGTGACACAGAGCACACAGCTGAGGCAGGAAAAACAACAGCCAAGTTCTTCCAATGGTTTGGAAATTCCTATCCAAACTCCTCACTTGAGCCCTGGAGCCTTTTAGGATTATTATGGTGATAAAACAGGATTATTTCTTTACTGAGAAGGAAACGAACTCCATGATGAGAAAGCACCACAGCTCCTTGCTCTTTTAGATGCTTAAGGAAAACCACTTTTATTTCCTTGTGTGTTCCTGGTACAGCACAACACGGGGCAGGAACAACACAGAATGCAGGTGGGAAATGTCCCTTTGGATTTAATCCTCCTGGTTCCATCCTTCAAAGAGCCCTTCCTGCACATTTTCCTGAGCATGAAGTCTGTATTGACCACCATCAGCCAGAATAAAATGGGTAAAAAAGTTACACTTCCACTCCTTAAAAAAATAAACCCCAACTGACCTTTAAGGAAGTTTTATTTCTAAACAGCACTGGGACCTTTCTAAGTCCAATAAATGCCAGAGAATTGGCACCACACTTGGTATCAGGGCTTCAGCCACAGCTGAGGCCACTGCATTGTTGCCACTGATCTGCAGCAACAGAATTCAGGTTGTGTTTGTCCTCCTTGGCACTTAAACTGACCATGAAGCAGAAGTTTCCCTGCACTCCTGTCACTCGTTTGGCACGATGCAAACACCCCCAGACGTGCACAAGCTGCCTTCCCTCGCCGCGGGTGCAGAGCTGCTGCTGCTGTTACCCCATTTCCTTCACTGGGCCATTTAAACCCTGAGCTCTTTGCTGTTTCCTCTCCAGATACCGAGCCCGAGCATCCTGGATGGATTGGTCATCATTCCTCCTCTCCATCTTCCTTGCAGAGTTGTCTGTGACTCCTTCTGGGGGCAGAGGAGAGGGAGAAATGAACTCTTCTGTGTCAAACCTCCTCCTCCCTCCCCACAGCACTACAAGTCCTCCTATTTGTTAAATACGAAAAAAAAAAAAAGAAACAAACCCAACAGAATCTCAGTTTTTTTCCCAAGTCCCAGGCAGCCATTTGAATGATTTCCAGAGAGGACAGACTGTACCACAGCAGGGAGGGAAAAAAAATTAAAAATAAAATCATGCCTTAGCTCCCATGTCAATATTTGCAGCTGGGCTCATCTCATCCCCAAATCTTGCTTTTTATTGTAACAGAGGATATGCATCCTGTGTTCTACACACCCATTTCTTCTCTAAACTGCACATCCCAGACTCAGGTTTAGGCAGGACAGGGACAGCAGAGGGAGCAGGAAAAAACATTGGGATACTCTATCTTTAAAAAATTTCCGGAGGCAAGAGGAAGGGAGAGGAAAACATGCAGATAAGGGAGTGGGAAAAGTCAATATTGCAGATCAGCCACCATCAGAAATGCACATTCCCCCACAGCACTGAGACCTTGGGACTGCTTCTCACAGAAGGGAAGAAAAGCAGAAAATATTTTCAGTCTAAAATAACAATAAAAAAAATATTCCAAGACTCTTGAGAGCCTAGAATTTGTGTGAGTGAAGCAGCTACTGCAGCCTGGTCCTGGGGGCTGTGGTAAGAGGAAAGAGCTTTCATCAACATCCACTGTTAGAATATTTGTAATTATTATGTCTTGTCAGCTATTCAGCCACCTATTTTCAGGTAGGTCCCAGAAATACAACATCTGTAAGGTCAGTAATAAACTCCAGTTAATTGGCAACTGCCTGACGAAGTCATAATGTAAAGGGGAACACAGAGAGCATTTCCTTGGACTTCAGATAAATTGATGAGGCTCCTCTGCATTATTTACAACCAAATCAAATTCATGTTTAAAATGGTGGGTTTATACAATAGTGCAGGGCAGGAAGAGATGCTGGTGTGAGTCCTAAAGTCTGCATTTTTTCCTTTGTTAAGGAAATTGAGGGGAATCTGTTTTTACTGTACAATAAATCAATGTTTTGGAAGGGTCAGCTCAGGAGTAAAGAGGCCCTTTGAATATTTGTCTGCTTTAGGAACCTGCTGACAGAAGAATCCCAAGAATGTCAAGCAGCCAGATCAGTTTAGCAGGCACCAGTTCTAATTAAAACTGACTATTTAAACATATGGCATTAAATTAATTGTCAGAATGAGACATTTACCAAACTGTGAGACTTTTTCCTCTGCGTTTATTGCTGGGTGAGGTTTTCTGATTTTTTTTCCCTCCCCTCTCCCCCATAGCTCTTAGGACTTCTCCCAGGGCAGCATTATTTGGGCACCAACAGCTAAACATCCTTCACAAACTTAAATAATCAGATTCAGAATGTTTTCATTTGACTCTGTTCAAGCCCTGCCCTAAGAAACCAAAAAGAGGGGAGAGCGTGGCCAAGAAGCAGCAAGCCAACACCACAACTCCCACTGGTGGGACAGAAAATCAGGATTGCAGAGCTGTGGGAAGAATAAAAATAACCAGAACCACACAGACACACACCAAACACAAACCCAACACCTTCCAAGCCCACAACATGCCATGATAAACACGCAGGGCTCCGAAACAACTACAAAAACCACACAGGCACGGACAGGGATGAGCACCATGCTTACCAAGCTGCCTTTTCAGCTCCTCCCTCTGCTTCCACCTGGTGATTTCCTCCTCGGTCACCTCTTCCCTGGCCACGCTGCTCAGCTCGTAGGCATCCACCTGGTGCAGCCTGGGCAGCAGCTCCCTGACCCACTCGTAGCGCACGGGGCACACGGTGCGCACGTAGATCTTGGAGGTGACCACCACGTCGTGGAAGATGATCCACTCCAGCAGGGTCTCCTGGTTGTAGAGCTGAAAAAATTTCAAAGATCACCTGGCAAATGGTTTGGTTTTTAGAGTTCCTGCTGATGGCAGAATGATTTTTCACTTTTTTTCTTTTATACCCCTCTTACTTTTATATAGTTTTATGTATTCTCAGTGCTTTTAGCCCACACACTTGCAACTTTTCAAGCCTAACTCAGCTGAGACCCACTGTACTGTTAAACCAAAAAACCAAACAGTCTAAAAACCCCAAAGTCCTCTCCAAAACATATTTTTGTAAACTAAAATAAGCCCATCAAAGAGAAAAAGCTCCTCAAAACGAGGAGCTCACTCAAACCTCTCACTGAAAGATCTTTAATAAATATATTCATTTTGCAAGGCCTATAATTGTGTGTATGTCAGTGTGAGAAGTGTCCATGCATTTTTGAAGCATTCCACCTGGACAAAGTGCTGTACCCCAGGATCCTGAAATAAATACCAAGGTAAAAATCCCTTTTCCCCATAAACTGTGGTTTGGTTTTAAGGCCAGAGAAAGGCATCACCACCTCCACCAGAATGCCAGCGATTCAGCTGTGAGGGGGTGCTGTCCTGAATTTTCAGATGGAAGTACAATGACTTAAAATTGCCCATGAGACCCAAAAAGCCAGAGAGAAAGTGCAGCCTTTCACATCTTCACACTACAAGCCAAACATTTTCCAAGTCTGAAGAAGTGAGGCTCGTCCCCACTCTCAAAATGAACACTGCAGCAAACACCAGGGAGAGTTTAGGGACCTGCCCCTTATTTCTTTTTTTTTTTGAGAGATCCCTTTGCTACTTTATCAGCAGGGTTTGGGCACTCACTGTGGATGAAGGGTGGATATAGACTATGCTGCCATGTCCATCCATTGTGCAGAACGTCCTGGCTGCAGATCTGAAAGGTTTGTGGAAAAAAAAAGAAATTAGGAAAATAACAAAACAAATCCCACATTGCTGTGATTAGACAGCAACACAGACAACAACACTGAACTAAACAAATCAGCAGCAGCACAGAAAAAAAAAAAATTCTCAAAGATCTAACTAGAGGAAGGTGCTTCCAGAATCAAACTGTAAAAAAGCAATTAAAAAGTGAAATTCAATATATCTAATTTCCCACAGCAGCTCTGCAGGTGTTAACACCACAGTAACAACTGGGTTTGGGAGTGAAGCCTTCGAAAGCCTTGGTAACTGGAAATTCCCAAGCCCTTTAGCTGAATGTCTGGAAGCACTCCTCAGCTGCTGAGTTCATTTCACAGGCAGAAAAATGACATTCCTGGGAAGCTGCTGACTTACAGCCCTGGAATGGTGAGGACAGTCAGTGCCTCCCAGGCCTCCAGCCCCTTGCAGAAACATCTCTTTCACCTGCAGTCACTACTTTGCTACTTTTCCCAACATACAGCCACACTTTTAAGTAATTTGCATCATCTCTTTTCCCTTCAGTTCTCCCAACTCCACTCCTTACCTCCTAGCAACATTGATGAAGTATCCTGCACAGAGGCATCTTCTCAGTATTTCAGTTCTGGAGCCTTCAAATGTCTCTTTAGGGAAGTCTGGCAGCTGGGAAAAGAAAAACCAACATGAATGAGGATGTTTCTCCAAGAAAAAGCAGTTATACTCCCTCCATCCCATGGATTTTGAACTGTGAGTTTCTTGCTGCACAGAAATCATGAAGAAAGGAGAAAAACTCTCCCTCCTGCCTGTTACCACCACTGGACCTGAGTTACACAAGCAAAGGTGCCCTAAAAAAATATTTGAGTGGATCAGTTTCTCCTGGAGGAAGGCAGCAGCCGTCTGGCAAAGGCTCAGCATCCACTACAGCTCTTAAATATAAACTTACACAACTCAAACGTGTCCAGAAATTCCTTTTTTTTTTTACCTGTTTCAGTTTAGTGGTTATTTCCCGCAGCTGTCTTTCCACACTAAAAGCAGATTTCACAGCTCTCCAATGGATCCAGTATTCCTGGCACCAGGCTGAAGGAGACTTGCTGAGAACAGGAATATTTGAATTATAAAGAAGCCCTTTGTAAGCTGCTTGTAAAGAAACTCACCTCTATTTTTTTGTTATGGTCATATAAAGAACCTACACAGGCAGATACTTTGTTGGGTTAAATAAAAAGTGTCTTGATGGAAATTACAGATCACACCAAGGAATAAATGTGAAATTAGGAATAAGCACACACACATTTATCTGCAGCACATCTGAAAACTGGGAGTTATGAGCAATGCAAAACCACTTACTGTAAAGGGAACATTTTATACCTTGCTTTGCACTGTTCAAAAATATTTAAGAGGGTTGCAAAGTCATTGCATCCTCCCACTTGTGAGGCAAGTTCCTGGTGTTGAAGCTCAGCCTCCTTTTGCTTCTGAGGATCACCTGAGGAATAAGTTATATCTCACTTAAAGTCATTTTTATTTGTCACTACCTAATCTTCTGTTAGCTTTGGCTCTTTATTCCTGTTATTTTTAGATTTGTCTCTCCTTTTATGCTGCATTTACAGTTCTTCCTCCTTCCACTACTGCTGAACAAGAGCACGTAGATGCTATTAAATCTATGATTAATCTCATCAGTCAGCACCAGGGATGAAGAATTCCAGCCTCTTAGGAAGTATTTCTCACTCATAATCAATCCAGAGGCTGACATGGAAAGATAAAAGAATAAACAAACAGCTCACAGGGATAAAGTGAGAGGAAAAACAAGACTGCTGAGCCCACCCCATCTAATCCATTGAACTCAGCTCTGTGCTACTGCCACAGCAATGGTGATCTTAAAATAAATTAAGAGCCTGGAAAAAAACCCAGTGGGTCTGTGAGTTCAGTGAGAATTCACAGTTATTGAACAGAAAAGATAATGCAGAGGTGATGCCCCACTTGTCAAAAGCAATCAGCCCCTGCTGTCCGCACTCAGACCAACAGCAACACATCTGCTGTGGGTGCATTTTGGTTTTCTGGTGGTGTTTTTTTTTTTCTTTTTTTCCTTTTATTTATTTTTTTTCCTTCCTGTAACAGAGATTTCCCCTCACGACCTCTCAGCTTAAGCAGATGCTGCTTTCCAGCTCGACAGCCTTGGGACAAACACAACCCAATTGCTGCAGCTCTGAGGTCTCTGGAACAGCTGCTGTCCAAATCCTGGCACACAGAGTGCCCTGACTCCAAGATCACAGAAAGCTTATTTTTTTGGGAAAAGGGCCTTCCCACCTGGACGGATGAAAACGTTTTCCACGGACAGCATGGCTGCAATGGGAAGCAGGAGATCCTCACAGTCCAGGGAAGCAGCTTTTATCACAGCACAGGACAGGTTGGGAGGGAGGGGAAACTGCACCAGGAATTCTCCCAGTCTTGTCACGTGGCCTCTCCTTATCCCAGGGGAAAAAAAAAATATATATAAATAGCAGATTGAATGAAATGATGTTTAAATGTCAATTGGGATGTACACATGTAACAGCAGCCACCACATTCTGATAAATTCTGCTAATTTCCCTCTGGACTGTGAGTGCCCAGACAGGTGCTGGGCACATGGAGAAGTGTGACTAGCAGAAGAATAATCCACATTTCTCCAGCTTGCTTCTCTCTGCTCCACGGCAGGCACAGCCAGCCCTTTTTTTTATTTACCAGAAGAATTCCTGGAAGCTTAGGATAAGATCTCACTTCCTCTCTTGAGCTCTTGGATGGACCTCCCAGAGCTCCAGAGCCACAACAGTCTGGGATCTGCCCTCAGGAATTACAGAGCTGAGGTAACTTGTCTGAGGTCACTTAGGAACTCCAGGACAATGTGGAGAAGCTGATCTGTATCTCCCAAGCCCCAAATTGTGCTTTATCCCTGTTTTTATGGACAGTATATTATACCCCAGTAAACTTCCTGGAAGTTAAATAAGGAAACACATTCTGCTGCTGGGGTGGGAAGTCCTTTAGTCCACACAAAGTAGCAGCTTAAGAATGAGATTTGAAATTCCTGTGGTGACTACAGCCCTTTGGTTTTCACCTGTCAATAGCACTGCACTGGTAAAGTTCCTTCAGAGCTTCCAAAATATGTCTTTCTTCAGGGGGGTCCAAATAGGGAAATCTGTGGTAAGAAAAAAAATAGAAGTAGCTTTGTTAACTTTCATACTTATTAAAATGATTTTTAAAACTTCCCAATGCAGGTTTTCTGACCAAAGGGAGATAATCATAATAATCATCTGCAGCACATGGGTGTGTTACTGCATGTACAGCCTGCAGCTGAGGAATTTCTGGTGACAAATCCCAGCATGGCACACACTAAACTGCATTTTCTGCACTTGTATGGTCCCAGAATTAAAAAAAACCCCACAGAGCTGAAGCTTTTTGGGTATAAAAACCAGTGTTTTAAGGATTTGAAGCATTTAAAGGAACGCTACAAACTATGCATTTAATTTGGGAGAGATGGGAGTTTTGGCAGAGCCTCAGACTGGAGAAGAGCTCAAGATCAGCATGGCACACACTAAACTGCATTTTCTGCCCTTGTATGGTCCCAGAATTAAAAAAAACCCCACAGAGCTGAAGCTTTTTGGGTATAAAAACCAGTGTTTTAAGGATTTGACGCATTTAAAGGAACGCTACAAACTATGCATTTAATTTGGGAGAGATGGGAGTTTTGGCAGAGCCTCAGACTGGACAAGAGCTCAACTCCAAGCTGGAATTACTGCGGGGGAACAGCAGCAAAGCTGATTGAAGTGTCACAGTTGGCCTGGGACCTAATCTGCCTCCTGCCACTCCGGAGGCCGCGCCGCGACTCCGGGGCCGGGGATAATCCCTGTGCAGGGAGGTCACCTGATGACATCGTGCACGGAAAGGCATTTCAAGGTGAGGATCACGGATGTCAGGCTGGTCCTCCTGATCTCTGGCACGGTGTGGTCGGGCATGCACTGCTCCCAGAACTCCCTGCTGTACAATCCATAGCTCTTCCCCGCCGATGTCCGGCCGGCCCGGCCTGCTCGCTGCTTGGCTTCACTCCTGTCACCATCCCCCCCAAAAAAAACCAAAACCAACATTCAAACCTCTCATCTCTTCTGTGACCACCTAAAGGAGCACAGAAATTTCTCTGTTTGGAGATGGAAGAGAGATTTCCTCTGTGGCGGAAGGAAGGAAGGAAGGAAGGAAGGAAGGAAGG
>VZRF01009374.1:550984-632239 GCA_013396875.1 Vireo altiloquus
GGGGAGGATGGGGCGGGAGGGAAGATTTCGTTACCTGCCTCGTAGAGGTACTTGGGCAGCTGCGTGCTTTTGCCGCTGCCCGTCTCGCCGGTGACGATGAGGAAGGGCCGCTCTCGCACGGCCTCCACCAGCTCACGGCGGCAGCGGCGGATGGGCAGGGCGGGGCCGTCCATGGCGGCTCCCGGGGCTCACCTGAGGCCCCGCCCACGTGCGCACCTGGCGGGAACCCCGCGCGCCCACCGCGGGAACCCCACGCGCGCCCCCCACGCGCGTCTCGCGCATGCGCGCCACGCCCCCAGAGCTTCCCTCCTCCTCATATAAGCCACGCCCCCACAGCTTCCCTTCCTCATTAAGCCACGCCCACACACAGCTTCCCTCCTCCTCATTAAGCCACGCCCCACCGCCTCCTCATTAAACCACGCCCACACAACTTCCCGCCTCCTCATTAAGCCACGCCCCACCCCTTCCCGCCTCCTCATTAAGCTCCGCCCGCTCACGCCACGCCTCTCTTCCCTCAGTGCCTCTCGGCGCCTCGGCGTTTCAAAATTACCACAAAACTCCGCGAAAATCACAAAAGTCACAAAATGCGAAGGGTTGGAAGGACCTCGAAATCAATGGGCGGGACACCTCCCACCAGAGCAGGTTGCTCAGATGTATTTCGTGACAAAACCTGGCCCTTGAGTCCACACATTTATGTCTGGTTGAATGATCCTGATTAGAAAGAAAACATCCTGCCACGTTTTAAAATCTAAGGGACAAGAAACTATCTCGAATTTTATCCTAAATCAGAGTAATATTCTCTTCCCATAGGTCACCTAAGTGTCATATTGTGTTACATTAGACCATTACGCAATACTGAACATAACACAATTGTACCTGTATAGAAAATAATAAAATATTGATAAACAAACCTGCGTCACCAAAACCTTTTTCTCAGGGAGAAAAAGTTCTTGTTTGATTTTTTTGTACTTTCAAGCCTAATCAGCAAGCAAGGAGATTTAATCTCTGAAACAGCAGCCAACAAGCTCTAAGTGATGTGTTAGAAAAAACCAAATTACTTGTGGTTAGAATTTTAAAAGTTTAGGGCGGGACATGCTTCAGTGATCTCAGACCTAGGGGCAGATTAACAAAGCTTGGAAAAAAAAGGATGCCCTCTGGTAGTGGACACAAAGAATGCAGAATTTATGGGACATCTGGCAGAACTCCCAAGACACGAAAGAAACCAATAAACCCAACCCAGCTCCAAGTGGGTAAAAGGTAATTCTGGGAATTCTGTGACTGCCGACCCAAGAAACCCACTGACCCCAAAGAAGAGAAAGACTCAGCGTGGTACTAATTAGCATCAGAAGCGAATCATTAACCAATAGTAGATAGAATACTAATTAACAGGAGAACTGTGTAACTCGTGGCAAATGAGCACTAATTCCTTTGTTCGCTAAAATGTATTAAGAGTAAAAAAAGTTTGGATGGTTGGGGTGCCTGATCTGTGGGGTTCTGCTCGGCACCCAGGCTTGGCAAGGCTGAAATAAATAATCGATGTCTCTCTGGAGTGTGCAGTTATCGCCTTGTTGCACTCCGGGTAACAAATGTGATTTTTAAGAGCATTAACAGCCCCAGAACTGTGCGTGATGAACAAACGAAGGCGCTCGCCCCGGCTCTGCAGCACCGTCTGTGAATTCACAGCAGACCTGAAGGTGGCAAGCGCTGAACACTGAACACAAACCAGCCGCAGTCCAGCTCCCTTGTTTTCCCCCAAAACGCGATTTCTGTGGTGTATTTTGCCCTTGGCTGAGTGTTTGCTCCCTTCACCCGCTGTTGTTTCACCCTCCACTAGGCCCTGTCAGTGAAAAGAATCACGCAGTAAATTTGGTATCACACCAGGAGCGAATTCAGGCCACCCACCGGCTCTGGTTATCACAAATTCCCTCAATTTTTGCCTCTGGCACGATGGGAGAAGCATTTCCCCACTGGGAACGTGCACTCTGAGGCTCGGAAGATACTCCATCAGTGCCCAGTGTTGCCACCTTCACCTGTGTCTACAATAATTGTTTAGTCTGCCAACAACCTGGCATTCTAAAATCCCACAATAAGAAGGTTTGCAACAATCTTACAAAAAACAGTGGAATGTGCCAATACATTTTATGTTGGTACACCCCTTTATGGAAAATATCGTATTTATTGCCTCACAATTTACTTATGTAATGTTGCCACTGGTAATTTACAGTTAATGGTGATCACATACACATTGGAAGCTTCAAACACACCCTCATGACACTTTTTGGTGTGTATTTACCAAGAAGTATTTAATGGTTTTAATAGACACACATTCATGCGTGCACACTTGCAGTTTGCGTGATTTTATTTAAATCACATCCTGCTTTTGGCAGACATAGGGCTAGGTAAGGTTTTTCAATTCTCATCTTTTTTTTTTTTTATCCTCCCAGCCTGGGAATAGCAGATTTGGTTTTAATCAACCCCTTTGCAGTCTTGAACTTTGTCCTCCCGGAATACGGTGCCATTCATTTAAGGATTTCCCTCTGCCTAATAAACATTAATGAACCACACTTTACAATTCCCCTGTGATCTTATCTCAGTTTCGCAGATGGGGAAAACAGAAACAAATTAAGGGGTCTGCGCACACTACAAATCAAAGGCAGAGCTGGGGGAAGAGCCCAATCCCAGCACAATTCCCTGCTCCAATAACTGAGAAATGCCTTCCTACCCCCGCAGCTGCTCTGGCAGTGACTGCGTTGCACGGGGCAGCACCATCACCTTCAGGCCATCCAGGAAGACTGAAATTGCTCTTTTCCTGAGGTTTAGCTCCCCACATAACTGCAAATTCTGTGAGGTGATAGAAGGCTGCAGCTCTGCCAGCTTCCTCTGCTGGATTATCCCTCAGGATGTCTTTATTCCCTTCTGAGGAGAGGATCTCTTTTCTGATTAGCAGGATGTGGGGAATATTCCAGTCCCTACTGATACACCACGTGGTTTATCCATCTTCCCGGGAGACAGGCCTGAATTCCTAGGGAATTTTCATCTCCTAGCTCTGGACAACGTGGTCCATTCCATGACGAACATGGCATCCCTCGGTGCCTGTGAAGAAAACCACATCTATTAATTACATCCAGCAAGGAAAGACAGGTAATTGCCTTGTGCCTGGAATCTCTAAGTGGGGCCACTCTCTAGAAGAACAATCCCTGAGCTGTGATTTCAGCAGAGACAGACGAAACCAATGTTCCCTGCAAGCTGCACTCCTGTCAGACACCCAGCAGTTTTTCTGACAGCCAGGATTTTTGTGGCACTGGCTGTGAGTCATTATTGAAGAAGTGTTATTCTTAAAACAGAGGAAGAGTGCTGGAGAAAGGAGGTGTTAGACAGGAAAAAACCCAAACCCCTTTCACACCTCCATCTGCTGTCTTACAGTGCCTTGCTACCAAACATTTACAAATTGACAAGTTTTATTGCAAATCTTGCAACGCTTGTTAAAAATTGCTTCTTTTGGAAGGCAGTTTAGCCTTTCTCCTCCATAATGAATATATTTTCCTTGTCCTTAGCTCCATGGAAAACAACAATTCCTACTGTGCAGCCTTCTGCCGGGACAGCCAGGTTATTCCTAACTGCACTCCCAGGTTTCTGCTAAGAAAAAGGCTGCAGGAAATAAAGCACTGGCAGGAACCTGCACTGGTTTAGCTTGGCTTGTTCTGCAAGTGGGCAGTGTCCGGCCAGATCCAGGCTGGGAATTGCTCTGGTGGCATAAAATATTTCTGTGCTGGGAAGGGATTTGCAGTTCTCTGCTGAGAGCTCCTCTCAACTGCAGCTTTGAGAAGCTCCTCAGCTGAGCTACGCTGGCACAAAGGGTGAGAGAACTGCCAGGGCAACTGCTCCTCCTCTTGTCGTTGGTCAGACAAGCCTGGCCAGCTCACGCTGGGGCTGCTCCCCTTCCCCTCCACAGCTGCTCCGAGGGGCTGGAGCTGTGTGTGCTCATGGCCCAGACCTGCAGCGAGTCACATTCACACACACAGGTCTCCGTGCCCCAATTCCGCAAACACTCCTGCACAAACATCATTGTGCTCAGCAGAAGAGACCTGGCATACTCACTGCAGGCCTCAACCCATGTTCTTAAAAGCCCTGTTTTCTCTTTAAAGTTGGTCTAGGAAGTGATTTTGTTAATTTACTCCCCCCCCCGCCTCAGTTCTCCTGCATCACCCTTTTTCAATTTAACTCCAGTGTCAGACCTGCAGCTGTTTCCAAGGCCACATCCATGAATGATTGCTGCTCCTGCCAGGTGCAAGCATGAAAAAAAAGGTCACGGGCTGAGGGGAGGATTAAGCTTTGGCTCAGCTGTTTGCATTCTCACACAGAGCACGGTCTGTCCATCCATCTGTCTGTCAGCCCTCACACACCATCCAGACAGGTGAGGAGCTGAATATTGGAAACAGTTCAGTGACGCTCACACAAAGCCACTACACAGTGTCTGTGGTTTAAAAAAAGCTCCCCCAGCAATCCTCCAAGCAGCCCTTGGATCAGTGAAATTATCTGTGCAGAAATATAAATGCAGAATGGCATGGGAACAGTCTCCCTGGAGACTGAGGCAGGGCAGATTGGAGAATACCTAAATCTCTAAATGGCGTCTGAGATTTTCATGTTAAATTGGAACATTTTCATCCCACGCTTACCTAAGGAGATGAAGGAAGGCCGCTTATGGGCACTCAGCACATACACTGAGAACAAGCAGGGAAAAAAATCCAGTAGGCATGGAGCAGATCCATCTCCCTGGATCTCCACCTGAAGTGTTTCACTGGTTCAAGGCCTTTTGTACCTGCAGTAGTGAAAGCTGTTGGCTATTTTAAGAATTTCTCACGCTTGCACTTCTGTTACAAACCCAGGGGAGGCTTCTAATCTATTTCTGTGTATCAGACATCCTTCCTCTTCTGACTTCCTTATCAAAGGGGCAAAACAATCAATAATTCACTTAGGCTCTACATTCCCATTGGAGTGCACCATGGCTGTGATTTAAATATATTTCTGTGACTGTAGAACAAGCAGATATCCTAAACTACCCTGGAAATGTCCTCTTATCTGTGACAGCATCTCTTGCCACCCCAAGTAGCTTTATTTCTCCAGCTGTTAAATCTAGGACAAAATACTACTCTTTTGTTCTATATTAAGACCATGGAATAACAGCAGCTGACTTCCCAGACTCTGTCCTCGTGGAGGGGAGCACAGGATGCAGAATTAAACCCTGGCATGAGCTTTTCTCATGATAAGTCATTAAGAAAAGCCAGATCTCCTTGATGATCTCCTGCATTAGATAACAAAAAACTGGAGGCTGGTGAGCTGGGGGTTGCCTTCCTCCCCTTCCCATGGCCCTCACCACGTCCTGTAGGTCCAGGCTCACCTGGGATTTCCTTCCACAGCCTTGTTTGGAAGGAGCTGAGGTTCATTTGACTTAACTGAGAAGAAAAAAGCAGGTTTGAAACCCTTTATCCCTGACCACCTCCCAGTAATGAGCTCATCCCTTACACCCCTCTGGGTCAGCTCATTTTGGAAGAGGGAGATGAGCACTAGGAGATCAAGTGGCTTGAGCAGGACTTACAGAAGGTGTCCAGAGTGACAAATACCCAAGTGCCACATCCCCCAAACTTGAGAGATCTGTCCAGACCAAACAAGTGTTAAAACTTCTCCTTACCAGAGACAGCCTCAGGATCCGGGCACAAACAGCCTGTCAAACAGACCACGAAAACCCCCTCAGTCTTTTGTCTGGGAATCTACAACCTCTCCCATTCCCTCTTGTCGCTGTGTTTAACCTTTCAGGATCACCAGCTCTGTGTGTCCACAACATCCAGCCACGAGGGCAGAGCACTCGGCACCCACGCACGTCCTGGTAATGACTTCACTTCTTCCACCAGCTCTGGAAAAAACAAAAACAAACCCAAATCCCCTGTCCTGCATAATTGTGGCTCTGTTATTCATGGATCTTAAATCGTACTCCTTCATGAATTTTAATGTGCAGTCCATTTTCTTTCCACTAATCCTACATTAGGCTGGAAGCCTTTATAGGCTGAACATTTGCCCTCCTTCGCTTTTCATTCTCCGCAGCAGCACCGCGGCCGCACTTCCCCAGGCACCGCCCTCGTCTCAGCTGGGCTGGCACTGAAGTTCGACCAACATGAAAGTGTTTTCTTATTAGATCCTCCAGTTCTGTGCATCCCTGGCAAAAGCAGCAGGGCTGCTGCACAGGCAGCCTGGCAACAGCAGCTCTTTATTTTGCCCACGATTTGGCAATCTCGTGGTGTGCGTATGAGTTGCGCGGCGTTGAGGCAACGCCTGTCTGCGAGTCTTTAGCACCGTGCTTTTATAAATCCCTTTTTCCAGCTAAAACCATCTCCGCAAGCCACCAGGAAGGAGTGAAAGCCCTTCAGGAAATTCTCCTTTCCAAGGAATGCCTGACGAGTGGCACACCAGAGCAAACCACAGACGGTTCTGCACCACCACAAACTGAGATGCTGAACAGCCCTATTTTAAATGATGCTTAGGTTAAAAACCAGACAAGACCGTGAGCTACTTTCATCTCACCTTCTGCGAAATGCAGTTTGAGCCTGTTCTTTCACTACTAAATTTAATAATTTGTTCAGCCAAAGGGATGCTTCCAAAGGGAAGATACCCAGACTCCATCTGGATAGAGGAGGAAGCCACCATTTCCCTTGGAAACCATCCCCGAGGAATCGTTCTGCCAGGTCTGCCCTGAGGAATGGAGTCTACAATAAATAGAGGCAAGATGCTCTGTTTGTGTTAAATTGCTAAGAATATCTCAAACCCAGCCCCCTTCCATGTGTCTCACAGAACTCTTATTAGATGAAAAAGAAATACTGTACAGCTCTCAGCTCTAAAGTTCTAAAAATATGAGAACTTTGATATATAAATGCATGCTGAGGACCTTGCTGGCGCTGACTACAAATGTTCCCAATTGCCTCTAATTCCACACCACTTCCAGAACCAGTGGTAACATTTCTTCTCCAAGATGTTCAGAACATACTCAGTGTCCTAAGGATCCCAGCCCTGGGCACAGTTTGTGTGCCATTTCTTTAATCAAGAAATCAGGGGCAGGAGTGAATCAGGCTGAAAATCTGATTTGATTTAAACAACACTGACCTGATGAGAAGCGTGGAGTCTGAACCAGGCCTGCAAATCCCATCTGTTTCTTATTTCTATAACGGGCAAGCTAAAACCCTAAATCCACACAGGTCTGAGCTTTGAAGCCAAATTTTGCAGCTTGAGTCCATTACTAACAAATGATGACTGCTAGCCCAGCACGGACCTGCTCCTTAAATTGAAGGCTGGGATTTATAACTCAACATTAAATGAAGGAGATGTATTGCAGGGTGACTAACAGCTACTCTGGGAAGGCACTTGGAGACAGAAATTCATGGATTGGTGAACAAATTTGCCCACCTCTTTGCTCCCCATAAAATTATTATCACGACACTCATGCTTAATGGTGTTCTGAGGGTTAACTGATGTTTGAGAACCCCTCGGATGATCCTCAGACGTTGGGAGCTAATAAAACCCTGCACTAACTCTCTGTCTTAGTTATTATATTAAGTTACAGTTTTTGCTGGGCTTTTTTTGCAGCAATTTGATGTCAGATAAAATCTAATCCTGAAAGCAAGCAGCTTTTTAGTTCTGTGAAAAATACAACTCAGTGTATGCAGAAAAAAAACCCAAAACCTCGTCTCTGTCCTTTAATTCCCAAGAACAAATCTGGAGAAAGCTGGTCCCCGAGTGCAGATGGAATTTGGCAATTCCATTCCCATTAGTGCAGAGCAAACCCGTTAAATATATAATGGCTCGAGGACAATGTGGATTGGAAAAATAAGCTTGGAACTGTAAGGCTCCTAATTATTTTCCATCCATCTACCTTCGCATTAAACCCCAGGGTTTGTGATGCTTCCCCGGCTGCTGGGGCAGCCATTGAGTTTTTGAAGTGATGCTCTGTTTATAGAATTGCAATTACTCAGTATCGGTCTTTGTTTGGAGAAGAATCCCTGTCCATCCTCACTAATGGCTTCTTCTGATCTCATCCAGTGTGGAGGCTTTCCTGAGCATATTAAAAACATTATTCACTCTGCCTTTTTAGTTTAGCCAAAGATTTAACGACTTCAGCACAAGAACTGTGTGTTTGAACTAGATTTGCTCCCTGACAGCTGACGCTGTGCACTCTGTTCCCTCCACGTGCTCACAGGCACAAGAGGAGTGAGAGCTTCATGAGCTGCTCAGATTGGAGATTTTTTTGGGGTAAGAACCTGTGAAGGTGCTGAGGAAGTGTTACCCAGAAAAACTGCAGCTGCCCCACCCCTGGAAAGTGCTCAAGGCCAGGTGGGATGGAGCTCTGAGCACCCTGATGTTTTTACAGTAGAGATGAATGAGAATTGTTAAATGTCCACGGCAAAACCAGACTTGATTCCCCTCCAGGACATGTGAGCTGGCGTGAGCAGCACTTCCAGCCACCTCGTCCTTTGGACAGGGTGAGGCTGGGGATGTAATTGCAGTTACTGTTTGCCAGAGTGGTGCATTTTCATGGTAGATTTAATTTTACTCTCTAGTACTTCATTTTTTTCTTTCCTTAACTTACAAAGAGAAAACAACCCTGTCAGGCATGAGGGAGGGCAGGCTGGCAGTGCTGGGCATCTTCTCTCGTGCTGCAGTTCCTGGAAGAGAGGAGGTTAATTAGCAAATTGTAATCAGTGCCTGGGGGAAATCAGCATCTGAACACCTTTTGGTGCCCTTTGTGGGGTGATTTTGGGGTGCAGAGAGCTCATTAAACCTGTTTCTTAAAACATTCAGAACACAATTTCAGTGTGGACATAAAAAAAGATACCTCACTACCCCTGTCCTATGAGTGCTGTGTTGGACACTTCTCCAGCTCTCCAGACTTTGCTTCCCCCCTCAAAAACAATGGGAAATGAAAAGAAAATAGAAAACTCTCACTACACGACTGCAGAATAACATTTCCCCCCTCATTCAATACTCATCCATTGAGCCTAAACCAACTCACATCTACATGTCAACCATAGCAGAACTGTTTACAAACAAGACACTAAAGCAGCTGTGTGGCCAAAATTTCCTTCAACCATAATAATTTTCACCCTCAGACTCATCAGACACACATAATAACTCCCAGTGGTGTTCACTGACAGGCTGAGTTACCGATTCTCCCTAATTCCTTTTTTCTGCCATGAAATATGGTCTCCTCTATCTAAAGCAAATTGATCTCTTCACCCAATCTATTTGCCAGATCTACCATTTAGTATTCAATTACCGTCTCAAGACTAAAACCAGTTTGTGATGCAGACACCCAACCCCAGCATGAACTCCTGGTGCCTGAATCAACCCCAGGTCTCTGGAAGGCAACAAAAAACCCCTTGGAACCTGCTGCAGCCTCTGCTCTCTTTATTATAAATAAAACAAATGCAAGAACTGGAGAGATAATCAGGGAAAAAGCGAAATGTTCTGCTCAGGGCTGTGCTGTGGGTGTCTAGAAGGGGAAGGATGGGCATGGAAGGAGATGGATCAGCTCTGGAAGAACCTCCTTGTGCTCTGCAGCTAAACTGCGACCATTTAATCAAATGTTATGAAGTGAAAGACCTAAACTGCCAATGGAAGGAGCATCAGCAGTGGCTTAGAGGGATCTCAAATTCAGCTGTTTGCAGAGATTCCCGGGATGGGTTTGCCAGGGAAGGCCAGGCTCCATCCCGTGTGTGACAATGACCCCGCTGGGGTCCTGGGGGTGCAGCAGCCACGCGCCTGCTCCTCGGCAGGAGGCAGCTCCCAGCCTCATCCCAATTAATCATCTCCTAATGACTTTCTGAACCGGGAGGATTTCCTTAATTATACCACGCATTAGACTTTAATCAAGAAATCAATTTTTCACGCCACCCCAAAGCCGCGGGCGCGGCGCCTTGGGCGGGAGGGGCCTGAGTGTCCCTCACCCTGCACTCAGTGGAATTATAAGTGGAATTTGGGAGCGGTGCATGCCAGGGCTCCTTCCCAAATCCAGCTGTAAGTGATTTAATTAAGATCCCTGCACAGCCCCGTGCCTGTGCCCCTCTCAGCCAAGAGTTTTTCCGTGTGTTTTTCGGCCACCTGACACAGATGCCAGGCACGGCAGGGCCTCGTGTGCCGGCTTAGCGCCCGTGTGCCCGGCTGGACTCGCTGGGAAAGGATTTGTATTTGCAGCAAAGCGGCTTCACCCACTCCCACCAAGAACAACGCAGCCCCTCGTGCACCTCCTGCCTCTGCAAACCCTCTGGAATTAAATACAAATCCCGAGGGTGCTGGGATCTGCTCCGGCGTGACACCGTGCATGGCAGCAGTGATCCGAAGGAGATAAGTTAATTAAATATAAACCTCAGTTTTGCTTCCACTTTTCAGGATGCTGCGAGGCTGAGCACAGGAAAGGTTTTATCTGAACCTCCTGTTCACTGGGGAGGACTGATGGTTGCTCCTGGCCTAGTGCAAGCCCTGATCCATTTCCTCTTTCCCTGGTTTTGTTGGGATTCGCCCCAGCCCAGGAGTGCCACAGCCAGCAGCTCCTTGCAGGGGGACCTCTGGGATCTGAGGGTCTCACCCCAACCAGTACCTCATCCCCAGTCGAGTTTCACAGCACAGCAAGGCTCAGATTCTTTACACTTGATTAATTACCAGGTGGGGTTTAATTCTCTCCTTTCTGAGGAGCTCTTGGTGACACAGCCAACCCCAGCCACTTTTATTTTGCCTGATAACCATCCCAATTTTCCTTCCATCACTGCCCTGCGCTGATGATGAGGCTGCTGGGACAGGGATGGGATTTCCAGTACCTGCTGCCTCTGTGAGGAACTAAAAATGAAAAAGCATCTGCTAAAAATACTGAGTGATCAAGGGAAAAAAATGCTAAACCCCAGAGATCTCCCTGGACTCTGAGGATTAATTTTAATTTCCTTTTAATCCGGACACAAATTGTGACATCACCACTGGCGGGCACGGCTCAGCTCCATGGACAGAACCTGCAGTTGTGCTTCCCCAGCTTTTGGGTGCATTCCAAAGGAAAATGGACACACGACAAGCAGGAGGCCACAGGGTTCAGTGCAGGGTGCCAGAAATGTCTTAAACTCCATGGCTGCAGCTCCCAGTGATTCCTTCCCAGCTCCACACTTGGATCCAGGCTTTGTGTGCCTGCCTACACCAGTTTTGGGGCATTCTGATCCTGTATTCCACCGTGGGAAAGAGGAAAAAAAGGGGCCAGCAGTTCCAAATTACAGCCTGGACTTCTGAAAAATAAGATTTGCCAATACTCTTCACTTTTAAGGGAAGGAAAACAGCGATGGGAGCGAGTTAATTTGTAATCTTCCGAAGAGACAACTGAACTAATTCCTGGAAGGAATTACTCATCTAAAGGAGCAAAGGATGTTCTGTCCCCAAAAAACCTCTGTGAGCACTGCAGTGACTACCTGCCCCCAACACTGCCCAGGACACACAGCCTCTCCCTCCAATTTCTTGGACAACACTTCCCTGGCTTTATCCCAGCAGTGAAACATGGATAACACAAGGAGAGGAGCACATGCTGGGCTCTCCCTGTACCTCCCCCCTCCCAGATACCCACAGCAGGAGGGGGGCTGAGCATCATTAAACAGAAACTTTGCTCCCAGCTTCCCCACTGATCAGATATATGCAAATATATGCATGAAAAATTTACATACAGAGCTCGCCTGGGACTTCCTTCGATGCTGGGAGGAAAACTCCTTTAATTCCCAGAACAAGCCCAGTGTTTGGTGCTCCCCCCACACAGCAGCTAAATTTGGGGTGGGGGTTTGGGGATGGTCAGGCTCAGAGGAAGGAGGCAGGAAGACATTTCAGGGGTCCTTGGGCAGGAAGGGCTCAGCCCAGGGAATATTTGGAGCACTGAGGGCCTGTGAGCAGACAAGGGCTCGTAGTTTGAGGTGTGATTTATGTGCAGCAGCCCATAAACACCTGAAACAGGGTCTTTAAAAACACCTCAGACTTCGCCATAATGCTGCTGCTGTGGGACTCGACGTGGAAAAAAAAATAAGGAAAATCAAATGTAAGCAATTCCTTAAAAGCTGCTCCAAATGTGCTTTCAGTGATCAGAGAGGCGAGCCAATATGTTCCTGGAGAGGAAACGCTGCTGTGTTTACACCTGCTGCTGTTTGCTGAGCGCTGCTCTCAGTCCTGCTCTGTGTTTGCCCGGGGCAGGATGTGGGGAAGAATTCAGGGTTTGTGTGGAGGAAGCTCTGTGGTTTCAGGAGCTGCAAGGCACAGGACCTGGGTTGTGTTTCTGAGAGTCTCAAACAAGGGGCTGCTGTTGGGCTGGGGCTGGGAGAGGTGGATAAAAGCCGAATATTGAATTCAGCAGGGCCCAGCCTGCAGGACTCTTCCCACATGGTGAGTTTGCTCTGCTTGTCAGGAAGATCCTCCATGGATGCCTTCAAGATTTCCTCCTCCAAGTGCTTGAAGGCTTCTGACCCAAAATGTGCTGTTTGTGCCACCCTCCTGTGGCAGATGCAGCAATGCTGGGTGTCACACGTGACATCCCCGTGCCTGGCACAGCACAGTGGAGACACCCATGGGAATGGGAAGGAGCCATGCAGCACCTTCCCTGGGGAAAGCTGGATCCCTACAGTTCATCCTCCAGATCCCACCCAATTCCTGCACCCTTTGTTTCCTGGCACAGCTGCTGCCCACTTGGAGCATGGAGCAGGAGCTCACCCAGCCCAGGGTGGGAACATCCCACAGAAAAACTTGCAAGGCCCTGAAAATGGTGGCCAAAATCCAAATATTTCCCTGGAATGTGACAGGATGAGGACACTGCCAGCTCCCTGCTGTGGCTAACACAGAGCTGAAGGGCTCAGGAAGGTGCCCCCATGATCCCTTTGCTCACCAGCCTGGAAAGGAGCACAGAGCTCTCCCCTTCCTTGCCAAAGGTCAGGATTAAGCTCCACAGACCTTGGCGAGGGTTTGCTCAATGAAATCCCCTCCAACACCTTGGGAAAGGCTGGGCTGAGCCTCACCTCCTCTCACTCATTGGAGATTGGGGTATTTTGGCCGGGCAGAGCAGGCAGGGGACGTGGCTGTGCTCCCTGTGCCGCCAGGATCTGCTCCAAATCTCCCCCCACGAGCCCTTAATCAGCTTCCACCTGGGATTAGCTCAAACATTCCCAGCCTCTGCTTCAATATAGCTTTTCTTGCTTGTGGGCAGCTAATCCAAAAGGAGCCCTGTCCCCATTAGGCAGCACCTCCAGCCGGGGTGGGGTTTTCCTAAGGCTTGAACCTTGCCTGGTTCCCAGATAGTTTTGGATTGAGAATTTGGAACGCACGTGTTCAGAGCTGGGTTGTGATGGGGATTCATGGAAGCAGCTCCAGTAAAACCAAGCAAAGCCTAGCCTGGTGTAAGGCAGGTACGAAGGGCACGAGAGCCCAGTTTGGGCTGAATGATCTGTATTTGGGGGAAATTTGGGTTTGGCACAAGGGATTTCACTCAGGAGCACCCAGGGGGCCACATGCAGACCCTTCCTGCCAACAATAAATGGAGACAAAGAAATCCCTGTGTCTCTGAGGCCATCAGATAAACTGAGTAAAAACCAGCCCTTTCTGTAGGATGGATCCCCAGAGCAAAGAACTGCTGAGAACCCACGGAAAAAAAAAAATCAACTCCCACAGAAGCAGGCAGGTTGGGAAGGGACGTGCAAGCAGTCACATCCCCAAGTGCAGCCGATGACGTGGCTATGATTTAATAAAGGACATTATTCGTGCCCTGCTAATGGCTCCGGGCGCCGGCAGCGGAGCCGTCCGGCTGCTGGCAGCTCCCAGCCCAGGGGAGATCATTCCCACCAGGCTTCAGTGTTCTAGAGATTAAATTCAACTCCACAAGCCTGCAAAAGGATTTGCATGAACAGTCCATGCAGCCCCGATCACACAGAGGCACAGCAGCTCAATAACAGCTCCGATCCTGCAGCCAGGCAGAAATCCCACCCCAAATTAAAGATAACAGAGGCTCATCCCTTCAGCTGCTTCATTTCCTCCCCGGAAAACCTGCTCCCACCTGGCTCCTTCCCACTGTCCTGCCACAACACCCGGCAGGACTGAGCAGCAAAACCCAGCTGAGGTCCCAGCAGCATCAGCACTCCCAAAAAAAAGCTCCCTCACAGCAAAAATACCTCCAGAAACCAGCAACAGCTGGGGATTAGGGGAAGCCCTGGTGATGGGCACAGCTGGTACCTCCTCAGGGGCACCTCAGCCATCACTCCTGGTGCTTCCTAACCCTTTACCTCATCAGCAGTGTTGATGAGCTGCCCTGGGGGAGATAAGGGCCCCTTGTCTGTCAGAAATTGATATTGACTGGTGGGGGTGTTAATTTTTGTGTCCTCAGAGAGGGAGTTTTGGCTGAGCCCCCATTTTGTGCCACAAAGGCTCCTCTGGTTCAGGCAGCATCTGCACCACAGTTCATCTCCAGGCAGGGAACTCAAGAAAAAAAAAAAAAATCCCTGTGAGGCAGAGATGGAGCAAATCCCCCATTTCCACAGGGTGAGACATCTGCCAGCAAAGGGACTTGGCAAAGATGGGGAACCTGCGTCAGAGGCTGAACCCTCCAGTGCTCCTCCAGCACCAGGGCTTGGCTGGGAGAGGCCCTCTGTTTCTGTCTGAAACCTGCATAAAAATAGCACAATTATGGGAAAATCCTTGTCCAAGTGGAAAAGAAAACACCAGTCTGGGTTTCACGAGGAAGCAGAGCTCTATAAAAGCGCTCCTATAGCATTTGCTGTTTCTGTCAGGCGTCCAAAGCCTCGCTCAGAGCCCTTCACCCAGGGGCACAGCTCTGCGGGGCGAGGTCGGGGCCCTGCTAAAGGATTTTATGATTTTTTTTTCCCCCACAAGCATTTCACTTCACCTCATCAGAAGTTTCCATACATTGGGAACAAACCGTCTGCAGGAGCCTTCCCTGCGGAGCAGAGCGGGGCAGCCCCCGCCGGGAGCAGCTGCTTGATCCCGAGCCATAAATAACAGGCCAGGCTGGAAAATCTCCACGAGTTTTTTTTTTGCAGAAGCCGAGCTGGTGATGTCTGTCACCCCCTGTCCCTGCTGTCCTTCCAGCAGCCTTTCCCTGAGTCCCCCAGTGCCTGCCCTCACTGATCCCCCCCTTACAGACCTGGGGTGCCCTGAGGGATGGAGGGATTTAATCCTGGAGAGATTTAATTCGAGGTGCCCATCCCCGGACAAAGTTTGTGCTCACAACACCCCTCAGATTCCCCGAATCAGAGCACAAACCTGCCTGGCTCTGTGGTTTTTGGGGGGCACACGGAGAGGGGTGGCACCAGGGCTCTGTTATTTCCCCTCTCTGCAGGCAGGGCAGAGTCCCCGCAGGGGTGACCACGTTCCAGGTGACATTTCCTTCGTGCCTGACCTGCTTCTGTGGGACATTTCTCGGTCAGCAACAGAGAACGGCCTCGGCTCTATTTATACCCCACCCTGGAGCCGGGTAAAAATAACCCCGGCGTGTTTGGCAGCCTGAACGAGCTACTGTAAATCCTCCCCGTCAGCAAGAAAATCCTGCTCGGGTCGGAGCTGGGGTCCCGCCGGGAGAGGAGCTGCTGGGGGAAGCCCAATCCGTGAGCTTGGACCCCGAGTGGAGGAGGAAAGGGATCAAGTGAAGCCATGGGGCAGCAGCTGGCAGCATCCCTGCCCGGTGCCAGCGTCCCTAAATCCGGCTGGGAAGCAGAGCAGGAGTGTCAGATTGCTCTTGAACTGGGATTAAAGGCCACTGGCGCTGCTGTAATTTTAGCTTCGTGATCATCCTTTGGAAAAAAAAAAAAACCCAACTCATTGTGGCCGGTGGGATGGGAGAGAGGAGTCGGGAACTGCCCCAAGCTCGGCCCCGCCGCTCTTTATAGCTCATCCTCTGGTCACGGGAAAGGTCACGGTGACTCCTGCAGCGCTGTCACCTCTTGGGGACCGGGTACCGACCCATCTATCCATCCATCCATCCATCCATCCATCCATCCATCCATCCATCCATCCATCCATCCATCCGTCCTCCCTCTTGCAGAGCTGCAGCCACCGCCGGAGCCCGGGGCTGCTGCCTGAGTCAGCTTTATCTGCCGGGCTATTAATAGCTGCTGCTCGCCTCGGCCCCGCTCTAATTGCAGGTTCATAAAAGAGCCGGGGAGAGGCTGCCCCGCATCCCGAACCGCAGCTTCTCCCTCCTCGCCCCGGCTGGGAACAGCCCCGGGACCCCCGGCCGGCTCCCGGTCCCCCCCCCAGCCCCGGGGGTCGTTCCGCGCTGGGGCTGTCGCGGTCCCGGCACTTTTCCACCTCCATCCCAACGGAGCCAAAGGGCTGAGATAGATTTGGAGGCTCTTCCCAAGGCCACTGCTCAGGGACAGCCTCGAGCCTTGCCTCCTGTTGTCACTTGGATGCTCGGGGTGGGAAATTCCGAGCACGACTCGGCTTGGTCCTGGGGCGATTTTCCCCGCAGGACTCGCGGCCGGGGTGGTGAGGAGCCACACACACAACTGCGATGGGAAACAAGGAGTTGTTTTGGGAAACAAGGAACGTTCCCATCGGAGAGGAGCAGCCTCATCCGCGGGTCCCATCCCCACCCCTAGGGATTCCCACTGCCCACACCGCACAGGGTTAACACCTTTGGGCTTTTGCAGAGCCCGGCAGCAGCTCTGGGGGTTGTAGGAACAGCCCAGAGCCGGGAGCGGCCCCACACCAGACCTGAAGGTCATTTTTTGGCGATGTCATTGTCCCCCCAGGGTAGATGTCTCCCTCTCCCGTCTCTTAGGGACACATCCAGAGTGTCCTAGGCCGGTGTGGGGTCAAGAACAGCAAATTAAGGTTTTGGTGAAACCAAGATCTCCAATTACCCTGACCCCACCTCGGGGACTGTTCTGCTGCCCATGGGATGTCGCTTCCCAGTCGTGTCTTCCTTGGACTTTTCCCACCTCCCAGGAATCCCCCAGCCCCTCCTCACCTCCCACACCCCCAGCTCCTCTCAGGTGCAGCTTTTCTGGCCTGAGCTCACTCCGAGTTCAGGGCTCTGGTTCAGGGCCCCACGCTCTCCAAAGAGGGTTAAGTGGCTTTTTCAGCCCCGTGGGGAATTAAGGGCGCTCAGCAGCACGGAGCACTGGCACAGAGCACTGGCACAGGGCACTGGCACAGGGCACTGGCACAGGTCCCTGCCACCTCCAGCACTGGGATGAGCAGGGATGGCATCAGTCCATTCCAAAAAACCCAAATAAAGCATTGCCTCCCACCCGGCCGCGCTTGGGTTGCAGGTGGAGGCAGCAGGAGTTGCTGTATCCCATCCCCTGGGAGCAGCTCTGGAATTCAGGGATTTGCACAGAACGAAGCAGAAACCTGAACTAGCAGCTTTAGTACTTGAAAATTTTATTTTCTCAAATGAGCACCAACACATATTGTAAATATGACAAACAATACGCCTCCCTCTAATACTGAAGAACTATATACAATGTACAAATACATGAAAAGGTGAAAACCAATTATTTGAAAACAAACAATTGCATTTATGACCGAAGCAAATGACCTGAAAGAATATGCCAAAAAAAAAAAATTAAAATAAGATCAAAGAAATAAAAGTATACACAATTTGTAAACACAAGAGCATCCATAGACAGGCTGGTATTGGAAATATTGTCCTTAGTTTTGTCAGTGGGGAAAGCATTCCCATTTCCTTAGGAAGAACAAAACAAAGGATACACACAGTTGTAACGATGAGAACAGCTTATTTGTGGTTGTACCTTACACAATGCCATTCTGCTTGCATTTAAATATGTTTTTTTTCTGAATTCAAGATGATTTTGTTTCCCCTCTTGTTTTTTTTTCCACCAGGATTTCTGCAGAAAATCTCTGTCTAACCTGATTGTTTCTGAGCACTGAGGCCTCTCCTGTGGTGGGAAAAGCTCCTTCACACTGAGCTGAGCTTGGTGTTTGGCATCCCCTCTTCATCCCAAAACTGCTTCCCATGGAAGCTCCTCCCCAAACAGGGAAGTGCAGTGAAATGCATGATTCACACTCTCACAGACCAGTTAGAAAAATGCATACAGAGAAAATTCTCACTTGATTGCCACGAGAACATCAGGTTTTATTTCTCATTTTTGTTCCTGGGTGTTCTGAAGTCGTGTGCACCAAACCCAGAGAATTCAAGAGCCTGCAACAGTTCTGGAACAGCTCCTTGCTCAGAAAACACAGTCCAGTGGTTTGTGCTGTTGGTCCACTTTGGGATAAACAAGAGACCAAATGAAATAAAAACGAAGAAGGGCGAGAAAGGGGGAGATTAAACACAGAAAGGAGAACAAAATAAATGAACTTTACTGCCAAGAGAGGTAAACTTTTACTCTAATTTGTTATGTAGCAGCCTGGTTTAAAAAAAAAATAACAACAAAAAAATCTCCCCTCAAAAATAAAACCAGGATCCAAAGATTGATGGTTTAGGTTAAAAACAACATCGAGTTAAAAAGCTCCATCCTCCATCCCTGCTGCCCCTGAGCAACAGCAAATCCGAGGCTGCAGCTCCTGTCCAAGCCCAATTCCTGCAGCCCCAGAGCTCCTCCACTCCACTCCAGCCAATTCTGGTGCAAGAGAAAATTCCAGGCCTGGATCCTACAAACCAGGGAAGGTCGGGAGCCCCACTGGGCTCCAGGGAATTCCTGCTGGGAGCTCAAAGCTCCGGCCTCAGGGAAACCCAGAGGGAAAGTGGAGCTCTCCTGAGCGCCTGCAGCCCCTCCCATCCCAAATATCCCCAACCCAACCCAGCCCCCAAATCTCTCAGCTGGGAGTGGGACCAAGTCCCCTCTCCTGCCACATCCAGAGGAAACACGGATCTGCTTCAGAGGACAACGTAAATTATGATTTTTGTTTCCCTTTGAACATATTTTTCCAACAAATACAGAAGGAAACAGGATCGTCACAAACAACAGCAACAAAAAAAGTGCCCTCACTCTGAGAAAACAGCACCAAATATATTATTTCTTTAAAAAAAATTAAATATTATTTACAAAAGTATTTTTCACAAGATAACGTCTGGGGGTTATTTTTTTCTGCTTTGTATATATTATCATCTGAATATTTCTTACAGGGGGGTCAGGATTTCACACCAGACAATTCACCAGAGCAAGAACAATTTAAAACTTACTCGAGTCTGAGCTTTGGGGTAGAGGGGGGGATGTAAACTTGAGGGTGCTTGCAGCTGCCCAGACACGAGGCTGGACGTCCAAAACAAAAGGAAAACTCGCTGCTGTCTGTGTTTTCCCGAGGATGCTGCCCGTGGGAAGCAGCACTGGGTGCTCCCAAGGGCCACATGTCCATTTTTCCCGGGGAAAAGTCCCCACCTGGCTCAGCTCAGCAGGGAAGTTCTTTGGTTATCTCTGAGTGTGTCACTCTGTGACTCCCCACGAGCACGGATCCCACATTCCTGCCAGCTCCCAGGGCAATTAGCAGCCACCTAAAGCTCCTCCTGCTTCCTGGACACACCCGGGAGCTGCACAAGCCCATTTCTCCTCATCCACCTGTGCAGGACATGGCAGTGCCTCCCCAGGGCATCCTCTGTGAGCTGGGGACAGCCACAGTCACACATTGGTTCCTGTCAGGGCTCAGGGCCAGGCTCTCAGCACAAACATGGGACAAAACCAATTAAAAACAGATTAAGACCTTGCCCTATTCAAGCTGGGACTGGTTGCCATTAAAAACCCAACACCTGTGACCAGTGAAAAGCAGCCAGGTCTGATGGGCACTGTCCTTTTTTGTCCCAAATAAATGGATAAAAACATTCCCACCTGGCAGCTCTCTGGAGCTGTTATTTCTCAGAGCAGTTCTCTGCACAGCCCTGCCCTTTGTATAGCTTTTTTTTATCAGTCACTCCAAATACCAACATCAAACCACGAGCTCTGTGTGCTCTTCTCAACCTCACAGGATTTGGGATGATCCCTTCCCTCTCCCAGCTCCTTTAAAAGCTCTGTGGAGACTAAAGAGCTCTTTGAAGAACGGGAATTACTTCCCTCTAGTCACAACTCAATAAATGGTCAGGGATCCTCAGCCACAGGACAGGGAAATGGCACCAGGTCAGTGGCAGAGCCCACGAGCAGCAGGTGCTGTGGAACCTTTGATTCCTACTGCATTTGTCACTGGAGGGAATGTGGCTGATGGAAGCAGAGACGATCCCAAACAAAAGCAGAAGCAATTGTGACACAGCCAGAGCAGAAGGGTGAGGGCAGAAGCCACCTCTGGACAGGTTGGTCTCAAATGGATCCAACTCCATCCCCTGCAGGAGCCAGGCCAACTCCACCTCATTTCTCCAAGGTTGTCGAGAACAGAGCTTTGAGAGAGAGAGAAACAACCTCTGCTTCATCAGGTTTGGGTTCGGCACAAGGATCCAATGCTAAATTCCACCCTGATCCTTAAGGAGAGTCTCTATTCCCATTTCCTCCCGATTTCACACCAAAGGACTCTTCCACAGCCCCCCGGAATCTCTCAGGGGTGGGGGCCAGTGACAACAAATCACAGCAGCTCCAAAGCTTCTGTTTCATAAGGAGTCACCACCCCCTGCACAATACTCTTTCCTTCTTCTGGATTAAGAAAGATTTTGCCCCCAATGGATTAACCTACTTGAAAGAATTCCGCAAACAGGAAGAAAAATTCACTGAGGGAGAGATAAAACAAATTCAGCTCCATCGTCTCGGGTTATGCACCAGGTGCTGGCAGGACTGCAGAGCAAACCCCACATTGTCACTGCAGCCTAACCATGCCACTTCCCCACCATCCACCTCGGGAAGGTGCTCAGGAATCACAATGGGAAATTAAAACGGGAAGGACTCCTTGTCCTTTGCAGTTCTGACACCCACATCTACCCCCCTCAAAGGCAGATATTGTTCCAGGGGTGGTGGGAAGATGTTTCATTTATTTTTTTTTCTTTCCCGTTCTCCCAGTGCCTGCAACAGGCTGCTAGGAGTGGGAAAGGGGGGAAGGATTTGGGGAGGATACCTCAGGGCTTGAAATATCCACCTGTGCACCACAACCGCCAGGAACTCGACTCCCTCCTTGCACCATTTCTGTGCCAGGCTCCCACAGCAGGGCCTGGGGTTCAAGGAAAAGGTTCTGTAACAGCATTTTCCTACTTGCACTTGTGAAAGGTTGGTAAAACACCACCAAGGGTGCTCAGGGGAGGCCAGGAAATCCAGGGGTACCCTCTGTTACTGTTTGTCCCCATCCTCCTCTACGGAATTTCCTCCTCCTTGCCTCGCACGTGCCTTTTGTCACCCCTGCCACATTTTCTCAGCTGCAGCTCCAGCCTCCTTGTGCCTCAAGTGGTTTTCTCCTCCTCTCTGAAGGGCTCACGAGTCAGGATTTGGTTTCTGCAGCCATGAGGATGCTCCCCACGGCCATGCTCCGTTGGGATGTTCAGCCTCCCTACCCTGAACCAGCGAGGAAAAGGAGAGGCAGAGAATCTCTCCAGCCTCCAGGTCCTGCCCCCTCAAACAACGAGTTCATAAAGAGCAAACAAAACACAGATTGTGGGGGGAACTTGTTCTGCCTCGAGCTCAGCCAGCTCAGGCTGAGGCTCCACCGATGGATTCGGAGAGAAAACGCAGCCGTGAGGTAATTTCTGTCCTTCTAGACAAGGAGAGATTTCTCTGTCCTTTTAGACAAGTAGATATTTCTCTATTCATTTAGACAAGCAGACATTTCTCTGTCCATTTTAGACAAGGAGATGGTTTCAAGCCTTGCTTAACCAGGACTGAAAGGAGAAGCACAGTGTCACCTTCTGATGGTTCCCCCGCTCCCCCCACCCCTCTCCCACCTTCTCCTGCCCAAACCTTGGGGTCTTCCTCCTGCCCCTGGGGAGGTGCCAGGAGAGCCCAGGTCAGGCTGGATCGAGCACTGGGCACATGGAATGGCTGTCGGGCAGTCGGTGCATTCTCTGAGCCAACGCCAGAACAGAGAGAGAAGCAGCCAGGGTCAACTCACAAACAGAGACAAAGCAAAGAGACAGAGAGACAGAAATTTAGAGGCCAGTCACCAATAAAGATGGAGAAGGGTGTGAAGATGCTCCCGGATTGCAGAGCCTCTAAATGCATGGAACCAAGCGTTCAGTCACTCTCTCACTCTTGGATATAATGTTCGGTTGGATGGCATTCTCTTACACGCTGCTAGGGCTGGGCTCTCCCACTCAATCCCAGCCATTATCCTTGATCATGTGAGCTAGTTCAATGATGTATTTGCCTTCTTTATACTTCTGGCTGCTTTCAAAAGCGTGTTCCTAAAACGAAACAAGGAGGGAGAGAGAGATCAAGGTGGTATTTGGAGGTGAATCCACGTTATGGATCAGATCTGGGAGTGCTGGTGCAAGTCTGGGCCTTGTCTACAAAGTCAACTGTGGGTGTTCCTGTTGGCTAAAGGAAAATAATGAGGGAAAAAATCTTGAATCCTGCTTCTAGAATTTTAAATCCTACTTCTAGCTGTCTCTACAGGCTGGGAAAAAGGAATTGGCAGCGTGGAATGTGCAGATTTCTGTAAGCCAATGTCCACTGCTCCTCACACCAGGATTCAGGGATCATTGGTGGTAAAATCCACCCCTCTCCAGGGTGGTGTGGGAATTTATTTGTTAGAAAGGAAGTGGTTGTCACTGGGAATGGGATGGATTACAGTGAATTAAATGTGGAAATGGAATCCCACAAGGAGATCCCACTCTGCACTAAGGGTCTGTGCCTGCAGCTTTGAAACCCACAGGAAACCTCTGGGATCCCCAACATCCCTGAGCAGGAGGGACTCCCCTTGCTGAGGCTGCACCTTCAAACCAACTCAGCTCTGCTCAGGTGCTCTCCCTGTGCTCCTGTAACTCACCTGCCATTTTCCATTCCTTGCTCTTCATGGAATTCTGTGTTTTCCTGTGCTCAGTTGATGCCCTGCTCCACTTGTGAGACCCACAATGTGTTTCTCCATGGATTCCTACCCCATCAGGTTTTGGTGCTTTATTTTTTATAGCCTTTCAACTGACTTAGTGAAGGATATTTCTGTCCAGAGGCCACAGATACAAACTAGGATTTGTTTAGACACTGGTGAAAAAACGTTTGGACAAAATGGTTTTGTCCGGGAGCAGAAATTAGGATGTAACATTAGATTTTATTGGAAGGTGATTGAATTTATGAAGAGTGAAGAGATAAACTCATGTTCAACAGCATTTCCACTGGGAAGGACATGGGATTAATGGAGCATTCTATTATTCTGATAACATCTACCAGAATAATGGAAAAAAGACAGTGTGAGCCACAAGACTGAAGTTATCCTCATTTATGTTAAATGTCACTGAGGGGCACCCACCAAAACCAGGTGTAAATTCTTAGTAAAAACTACTTTAAAGCTGATGCTCCAAATGCAACACACACAAGGCAGGAGGAAAACAGACGGTGACAGATGAAAACCTACATTTTGCCTTCCCAAAATAGTCTTTCCACCCCCCTCAGCTGGAGCAAAGCTGCCCAGGGACAAAGCCAGGGATACAAATACTCACATATTTCCAGCCCAGCGTGGTTTTGCAGTTTTCACAGTAAATATCTGCCACGGCGTGCAATCCTGTTAATAACACTCGCTCCTCTGCAGGGCCACAGCCCACGTTAACTCTGGGACAAAGCACAGATGCTCCCCATTAGTGCCTTTTTCACATCAAGATGCTCCAATAAAGCTGACAATGATTTCATTGCAGTGTTTGAAAACACGAGCAGGAGGTTCTGAGTTTCATGGCTGTGCCTGGAATGAAGCCTCCTCGCAGTTCCAGAGCAGAATGAAAAGGTAAAATGGGATTTTTATTTAATTAAAAAACTCTATGAAAGCTTTGAACAGAAGATTAATAATGCTCCAGTCACTTGTGCTAATTAGGCAGTTTGAGAAAGATTTTCATTCTGAAATTGATAAAATGGTACTTTTACTTTCCCAAACAGAAAATTGAAAAATGTGACTGAAATCAGCAGTTCTGCTGTAAGACAGATCAGCACTGACCTCCCCCAAGCTACTTCCAGGCACTGGGAAAATTATACTTCGTTTTTATGAAATGCCTATTTAGATATCATTTATCTCCACATTTACAAAACTCTGCCTCTTTGGTCCAGCTACATCCTGGGAGAAGAGAATGACTCAGCTGTTAGCTCTGATTTCTCAACCTGATGACGAAAAAAATCACCTTTTCCTTGCTGCTTATCTGAAACCTCTACACGACTCAAATATGAATCAGGGGCTATTTCTGCCTCTTTCCCCAAACATTTTCAGTAAGCTCCCAAGCCCCAGGCAGAGGTTTTCTGAAGAAAATTATGTTTTTTTCCTTTCCAGGAGGGTTTTGCTAAATCTGCCCCGAGGCCGTGGGGTACTCACACGGAGTTGAAGAGGTACGCTCGTCCTTGGCTGCCCTGGAAGGACTGGAAGGCAAGAAAACAAAGCTCAGTTGGCTGCTTGAGAGGAAAGAGGCAATTTATCCAGCTCCAACACCTGCCCTTTTCCCAGGACACACCTGGAATTTCCAGTGTTTTCATACAGGCCCAATGTGCTGCTCAAGGGTTGAGTTTTCTCTCTTGCGTCCCAGCAAAATCTCTTTTCCCCCCTTTCAGTGTTTGTGAACTTCACACCATGCCTCAGCCTCACCTGAAGGCTGCCAAACGTTGGTTTGAATCTCTTTTCAAACTGCACTTGCACACGAATTGCCCTTGGGAATTGCACAGCCAGATGCTGAACCAAGCTGAGGGGTTGGGATCCATCTGTGCCAGGAGCTCTGCACACGAACACAGTTCTGGGGATTTTACAAAAGGTCTGAGCCTCGAGATGTGTGCAGGGCAGCGTTTTGGAGTGATGAATCTTCAGGATTGAGGCTAAACACAGTAGGAGATTGGGAGGAACATGGACAAGAGAAGCACAAAGCAGCCACAGCACCCAGGCAATCCCAGGCACAGCCTCTGTGCCCCACATTTCCCCAGGATCTTTGAGTATCCCTGTGGGAAGGCAGCGTTTTGGAGTGATGAGGGCAGTGCCAGCCTGCAGGACACTGCAGGCATTCCCAGCACTTCCCAGCAGATCCCCTTGTGCCACATCTGTGGCATCACCCTGTGACAGTGCCTGCCTGACGGGCACCAAGTGCCACCTGCATTTTTAATGTGCTCTGCCGAGCGCACACTGAATTAAACATTGGGTGCCTGTGAGCCAGAGCCAGGCTGCCTGTGCACAGGTTACCTCGTGGGACACCTCAGCAACGTCTGCACCCAGGGGCAGGGGCTGGGGAAGGCAAAAAGCAGCTTATCTGGACCATTTAATCCTTTACTTTGCACCTCACCAGGAGCCTCGGAATGTTCAGTGGTTTTCTTAAAACCTCAGCTGATGATTTCAGACCAAAAACCCTTAAAAAAGGGGAGGACAGGGTTTTGAGGGAAGAGAAACATCCACGTTTTACCTCCCTGGCCCTCCAACAACAGTCATTTATTTGGTTAAGAGCAACCCCACGCCACACAAAACAATCTCTGGGGGATCCCTGTCCCTTCCATCAGTGCACTCCTGCACCTGCCCAGCTCCTACCTCAAGGAGAAGCAAAGTCAAAGCCCTGACAGCTTCTTTGGGAAGATCCCCAATTGCAAAAGGATCCTTTCCACAGAGCAGAAATGCCACGGGGCACCCGGGCAGGGAGCCACAGCCAGCAGTGCCAGCTGCCTGTGAGGTCTGCATGGCAGCAAGGGCTCTGCCAGCTATAAAATCCCTGCCTGGCACAGAATTCCCTCGGTCCTGCAGGGATAACTGTTCTTCAGAGGAATCTGAAGGCCAATATTGGTTGCCACCCAGGGCACAGAAGAGCCACAGAGGATGCAGAGAGGATGCCTGAGGCACTGGGATATCTCTTTGACTCAGACAAAAGCAGTGCCCTGAGGAATGCCTCTTTTCTTGGGAAGGAATTAAATAGGACACATGGCTCGAGCATGTTTGTGTAATTGCATTTATTAGAGAAGCTTCTTTTAATCCCTCTGCAGCACTCAGGCTCTGTGCTCCTGCTGCTCTCAGACCCCACATCCAAACAAATCCTGCACCAGCCCAGTGTCCTGGGGAGAAAGCGGCAACCCAAATCGTGATTCCCTGGCCAGAAAGGAGGGTCCAAGCCAGAGCTGGCTGCAGCAAACGGGAGGGCACTGCCTGTCCCTGCTGGGATGCCACAGAAAGGGCTCAGGGATGAAACACAAAGTCCCACAGCAACGTGTGTGCCATCAGAGCAAAATGAAAGCAGATGAAGCTTGCTCACCATCCAGCCCTTCCCAGTAAATACTTTTCCACAAACACCAAAGTGGCTGAGTTTGCCAATAACAGCAACTATGGGAGCAGAGTTTTTATTGGTACAGAAATAGGATTTTCCGTTCCTGCTGTACAAAGGCCTGTCTTTAATAAACAACAAACCCAATCCCATCAGCTGTGCTGGGGCCCACTGGACACTGTTCCACTCCCAGGGACAGCAGCATCCTTCCAGAGGTGCCTGCCCTTCCTTCCAGCTCAAGCCAGTGCTTGAGGGTATCTAAGGGTGGTCACTGGAAAAAAAATCACATTACTTATCCCCTGCCCAAGCAGAGGTTTTCAACAAACCACTGCTCAGCTTTCAGTGCTGTCTTAACAGTCACCCTGCAGCCAGCAGAACATATAAAAAGAAGGGAGAGAAGTCTGGTAACCACAAGTTCCCCAGTGTGTTTGCCCTCTGTAAGACCAAGCTGGCTGCATCTTTAGAAAGGTGGCACAGGCAGCTTTTATCTGGGTGCTGTAACCTGAGCTTTTCCTGCTCTTCTGGCATGCCAGAAAAATTGGCATATGCTGGAATGGGAACTACAAAATCAGAAAAAAACCAGGTATATTTATACACAAGCAGATGCTCCTGTATTTGTTTTTGTTGCTTTGTTTGGTTTTTTTTAAGAGACACGCAAACATTTCCACAACACACTTGATTTTCACTGAAGTGACAGCCAGCAGCCAGACCTACTTTCTGTGCTCTGCATTTTCCCTGTGTAGATTTTCCTGATGCACGTTCAAAGGTGCATCTCACCTCGCCTCCCACAGAAATCCAGACTCGCTCCCTGCAATAACACTTCCTGGCATCACTTTCCAGCTGAAAGAAACAGCAAGGATCTTTCTGTTGTTGTTTCAGAAGCCCAAGCACAGATTTTTTTTTTTTTTCCCCTGCACTGCTAATGCTCAGAGTCTGGCTGGAAACACATCTGGATGTGCCAGCAACACAACTCTCCCTCCTTCCCTCCCCATCCTGTCTGAGCCCTCTCGGAAACACCATGAGCTGCTGAGATTTGAGATGCATGACAGCTCATTCCTCCTGACACTCAGCTCAGGAACCTTCCCCACTCCTGGCTGCTCAGAAGAGAGGCATCCAGAAGCTGCAGGGCCCCAGGAGTGATGGTTGGAGCATCCAGGTGGGAAGCCACGAGCCTGGAGTCAGCAGCTTGGAGAGGATCCTCGCCTGCCAAGCTCTCTCCTCATGGCACAAGCTCCATGTGAAGATGCTTTGGCAGCTGCTCTGGTTTAAGAAGCTCCTGCCACCCAATTTGCAGCCACTGGTTATGGCCCCTCAGCCATGCTGATCCCAAATTAGAGCTGTGAAATCGTTGTTTTTAAAAAACAAATGTTTTCTAGGAGGTGGGGTGGGTTTGAGGGAAATGGCTTTTCCCTCTTTACCCTGTTATCCAGGACAATCCCAGGGAGTGCTTCCTGGCCACAGCGTGGGGCCCTGTGGCGCAGGGAGTTCTCTAAATGCTCTGGCAGAGAGGCAGAGTGCAGAACTGCAGCTCTGGTGAGAGACTGAGCGTGCAGAGAGGGATTTGGGGTTTCACAGACGCTGCTAAACCAGCCCTGCCTCAGGAGCAAGCGGGACCTGTGCCCAGACCCAGCTCCTCTGGGGCATCATCCCCTGCTCACCAGGGATGGACCCAGCCAGCAGGACCTCAAATCCTGCTCTATTCAGTAGCCACGACCTTGGGAGCTGTTGGTTTGGCTGAGCCCATTTGTTACATTCTGCTCTGAGCCCAAAGTGCCGAGCCCAGAGCTCCGAGCACGGCAGAGCCACGCAGAGCAGGGCTGTGCCTCTCCACCCTCCAGCCTGCTCCCTGTTCCACCTCCAGCCCTTTGCCTTGGCACATCCCCCTCTCTGAGGGGGACACGGGAGGGAATCCTGACATTCCATCAGTGGTGCCAGGGAAAGGCACAAGCTGTGAAAACACCGTCCTGCTTCCCCCCTGCGCCTCCAGCTCCTCATTCACAGCACAGCCCACTCAGCAGTTCCACTCTGCGAGCAGGTGACAGGATTAATACCCCAAGTCTTTGTGACGGTGTTTGACAACAGGCTTAAACACAAAAAGAGCTGCTGGAATCATCTGGAAAAAGAGGAAGCAGTAGCCAGGACTAAATGGCTCCACGGTGATGCTTGTTCCCTGCAGACTGCAGCAGAGAAAAGTGCTGCTTACCTGTATCCAGCTGGCAGCCTTTTAACAATCCAATAAAACAGAAATGAAAAGGCAACTGGTCCCAACGAGGTCCAAGAGGGAAAAGGAACAGTGTGTGCCCCTTCACGCTCTGCTCCTGAAATAATTCCCACTGCAGGGATGCAAATGGAACTGAGGGCCTGAAGCCACCCCGGAGGGCTGTGGCATGTCCTGGGCAGTGCAGCGTCAGGAGGAGCCAAATGAGCACAGGAACCAGGCTTTTCCAAAAAGGACACATTCCCTGTGATAGCCTCACTGGTGCAGGGAGAGAAGGAGTGTTACAAACTCTGGGGCACTGAGTCTGTGCCTGAGAAATCCACCCAGAGAGACCTGGGACTGCTGATTTCCCAACCTTTGGGTCTGAGTTACTACAGCCACAGCACAACACCAACTGTCACATTTATCTATTCCCACTGCTGATTTAACCCTTAAACATCCAAAGATGACATGTTCTCATTAAATACACCTTTAAGTAAGACAAAATGTGGTGTCAATCCAACTCGACCCAAGCCAAGATGTGTCCCAAACCCCAATTTCCTCATGCTCATGCACTTAACCCCAATTAATGCCTGCTGCTTTCCAACATCCCACACAAAGCTCGGCCTTCACGGCACCTTTTGAGCCCTATTTGAACCGATTTGATTAAAAACATGAGCCCTGGAACGCGTTTGGAGGAACCACAACATGTAACAGCACCAGGTGAACGAGTCACTGAGCAGCAGGGAGAAAAGTTGAAAATAAAACTGCAAAAATTCCTGCTGTGCATCCCTGCATCAGCCATTCCAACCACCACGCTCCAGCATTCCCCATGGGAGCAGGAGCTCAATTACTTGCTCCCTGTATCCACACAGACCACAGGCACCTCCTCAGGGTTCATTAATTCCACCTTGTTCTCCCTCCCACAAGGGGCAGGCCGTGATCAGATTAAAGAGATTCGATTTTGCTCCGATTAAACGAGGCACAGACCCCTGTCAAGGGAACAGGTTCCATTATTCCACCTCGTGCACAGATGTGACCTTACCCTGTTCCAGCTGCATTCCTGAGTTTTAATTGAGTTTTAACACGGGTCCTTAATGCTATTTAAAGCCCAAAGTCGATACGGAATTAGCAGACCAAACTCATCTCTGAAATAATTCAATTAATTCAGCACGGCCTTTATTCCCCTGCAGTTCATGTTGCTGTGCAAAAACACAGGGAAAAACCAGGATCTGCTGCATTCCATCCTGGGAACAGCTCCATCCCAGCAGCTCACATGGATTTTGTGGCTCAGGTTATGCAGTCTGTGAGCAGGAAGGTGCACAGATGAAAGGCTTTTTGTCTGGTTTTATTCTGATGGGAGGTATCATTGCAATTTTTTATTCTGCATCCCAGGTGTTGATCCAAGCCCTAGCCCTACTCCAATCTCAGTGTTCCAGTGCCATACAACAGCTCCCAATCCTTAAAATCCTCAGGCAGAGTTAAGGAATGTTTCATTTTTAAATTCTTTTCAATAAGGACTTTTTTAGTCCCGTTTGGTTTGGTTTTCAAAGGGAGATTCTCTCATCCTCTCACGTTTCTGGGAGCTGGAGCCAAGAAAAATCCTCATTTTCACAGGATTCCCAAAAATGCTGAAGTATCACAGACCATAGTGGACATCCAGCATCATCTCTGGAATGTCACTGCCCACAAAGATGGAAAACCAAGAGGCTTGTGGGGCTTCATGGATGGAATTAAATGGGTCAGGATCCAGAGGCACATTCCCAGTTATGAATCCACAACCAGAGGGCAGGGAAGGAGATTTCTCTCAAAGGGGAAATTTTATATTGCAGCTGCAGAAGGGGAGAGGGAGAGAATATCTTCTGAGGCTCTGCAATTAATGAAGAGCAGCAGTCAAGGAAATCAAAATTGCCTAAAATCAATTTTAAAATCAAAGGGGGTGGCTTTTGGTTGTTCTCTTGGATTTCTAACACAGATTAGGACGCTGCTCTGCTGAGCTCAATCCTGCGCCAAGCTCTATAAAAATGTCAAAATTCACAAAATAGTTGCAAACTGCTCTGTCCCCTCGTCCCTCCCGTGCCTGCCAGGCTGTCCTGACTCGCTTCAATCACAACACTGAATTCTCCTCGTGTTATCACAAGCCCTGTGCTGTTCCCCCTCCTTCCTGAAGCTCTGGGCTCCTGGACTCTTTTCTTATTTATTTTTAAATGAGTTTCCAGCTCACAGACTTCAAAGGGAAATTTCAAAATGTGAACGCTAAGGGCGCAAACTACCGAAGGCAAATGAAAGAAACACATCAGATTCATAACTTCTATAAAACTTCCCAGTATTTTGGGGCTTCTCTTGTGATTTCCACAGCCTCTGGTTGCTGCTGCTGTCGTGCTTCAAAACTTGACTTTAAGATGAAAAAGGCTGGAAATACTGTGGGGAGAAAGAGCAGATGGAGTGTTTACTTTTAAAAGCAATTACTCCAATTTATTTAGGGGCAGAGAAAAGCAGAGCAGCTCCAGGAGGGAGATTCCTGTTCCCTGCAGCCCAGGCAGGGAGATGTGTGTGATTATGAATCCCAGGAGAGCAGGGGCATTGCTTAACCCTGATCCCTGCATTTCCATGGCCTCATTCCCAACAGGCACCAGCATTCCCAGACCTGGAGTTGAGATGAATTTGGCACCTCTGGCACTTCAGTCACCAGTGGCAGCCATTTCCATTTGGCATGTAGAAGGGTAATGTGGAGAGAATTTTGTTATTTACCATGAAAAACTACAAAAAGTGACAATGAAGCCCTGTCTGGATAGACAGGGATGAAAAATGTGATTTTCACTGTGGGTTTTATCCCCCACTTTTGAGTGCTGCTGTTTTCCTGTAGGCTCAAAGCATCCACCAGCCCAGTCATTCTAAAAAGCAGTGGCAAGGGGAGAATAAAGCCCTTTATTTCCACATTAATTATTGCTGCTGCATGGGTTTTGGAGATAAACACAGAGCTGGGATGGAAGATGGAAACTGCTAATGCAATGAGTTATTTAATTAGCAGCATAATAGTGACTGTCCACGTATCAGTGGAGCCCTGTTTGCCATTAATGCAGCCCATAATAGCAGCAATGCTGACAGTGAGGGCAGACTTCTCAGCAAGAGCAGATCTGTCCAGGGCAGCAGCTCCCCTGTGTCCCTGGGGAAGATCCACTGCAGGGAGATGAAGCCACCAAACACCTCATGACTGAGAATTCCAAGTTATCCTCCAATGTTTTATCCTCCATTGTTTCATCCCTCACCTCAATTCTCCACGTTTGTCTCTCGTTTTGGTGCTGACATCTGTTTTATCACTGTGGGTGTGCCCTCAGAGCTGAGCTGCAATCCAGGTGGTTTTATTTGAGATACTCCAGTTCCATCAGATTTTTACTCATTTTTTCCATGGCAATCACTGCTGAAAGGGATCACTGGGAATCTCCCCAATCCCAGGTGTCCAGCCTCAGCTTCCACTTCTGTTATTGCTACTTATCCTAACAGCTGTGATTCCCACTGGAATCCTGAGAGTCTCCTAAGACAGGAGGATCTGGGTGGAGTTTCCTTGTCTGCCTGAGCTTCAATCCTTGCCCATTCCAGTCCTGCTGGATGAGGAAAACTGCAGATGCAGGACAGGCTCCTCCAGGGATCCTCCCGACTCCTCCAGGGATGTGCTGCTGCCTGGCAGACACAACAGCTCCCCTAAAGCAGATGTGAAGCCCTTTGACAGCATTTCCTGCTACTCTCAAATTGGAATTCTCCTCAGAGACTCCTCAGGGTCTTCTCCCCAAAGGCAGCAGGTGGGAAAAGCCTCCCTGCAGTGCCCCCATGTTTGTGTGGGTGATTAAATTACAGCTCAAACCAGAGCTCTGGGTTGTTCTTACATGGAAAAATCAGATTAAAACCACACACCTCGGAGGGAAATTCCCAGGGCAGCTCCTCCCAGGAGCTAACCTTGGAGCCTGCTGGAATTCCCTCCTTTTCCAACTGCAAGGGCCAACAGCTGAAAACCCCAGGAGGGCTCAGACCTCACCAGCTCCGAGCTCTAGTTGTTCAGGGTTTGCAGCAGTTGCAGCAAAACCCCTGATGATTCAACTGTCCTTCAACTGGCAGCTCCCTGGATAATAAATGGGAACAATATTTTATTTATGCTCAGGTCATCAATTCTAAGGCAGAGGAAGCAGCAGATGAAAGGAGAGCTGTTTCCATGAAGAAAGTGATGGATTAGAAAAATCCTTTTTTTATCCTGTTCCTCCTCCTTGACAGGGAATTCTAAACTCTTGTGATTTATTGCCTTTTCCCTTCTTTTTTGGAACAGAACGAAATATTTTTCAAATCGCACAGCAGTTAATTGCTGCATAAACACAATTATGCAAGGAGGTACAAATTACCTTGGGCTTGTTCTATTAAACAACCATATCCTGACTAAATAAAAGGCCTGATCCTGACTCTCTTCGATCCCATTATGGACAGCAGGGTCTGAGGGAACACAAGTCACTCGTAGGGTAAACCCCAGAGGAAGCAATTCCACAGGACAGAAGGATCTAATTTAGGTGGCTGCATTATGGAATGAGCACTACAAATTCTCATTACCCAGCTCGGATTTCACATCCTGACTTTTTCCTGCAAAGGGCACTTGTTGTTTGTTTATTCCCTCCCGAACACAGAGCTGAGGGACTCAAATAACAACCTCAGACCCTCTGCCCTCCTCCCCTGCAAACACCAACCTGCCTGGAAAGGGTTTTTTGGGGATGGATTTGCCTGGAAAAGTCTAATCAAGGCTTCATCTCCTGCTGAACCGCTGGAGGAAAAAGCCCATTGAACAGCTTTGATGACACATTGTTCTACCAGGACTGAAATCCTCTCGACCTGCATTTAATTTTAAACTTTGTGGAAGCCAAGAATTACAAGGTGCCTCCCCTCTCACGTTCACAGCAGTGAAATGGGAAGCTAAAAAACTCTTAATGACTTCTCCCGGAGCCGCTTTGCTGTTTATCATTTACTGCTTGAACTCTAATACTTGCAATTAAGAGCGAGCTCTGAATAATGCCTGGAAGTGGCAAATTCATTAGGGAACAAGAGCTGGAAAGCAGGATCCAAAAGCTACTGGACAGCTTCTAGAAATGTGCATAAAATTGATAAATCTGGTGCATGAAGAGCTCACAGCAAATAAAGGAACAGAAGATTTTTGTGCAGTGCTGAGCTGGTGAGACTGATACAATTATGAAATGTGTGAGCTGAAAAGATGCTGCTGCAGAGTGTGAGGCTGCAACAATGAGACCAGCCCTGTTTCCAGCCCTAAAAAAGATATTGAAATGCTAAAAATGTAGAAGAGAACCACAAAAATTATATGGAACTGGGAAAAAAAAATCAAATGGCACCATTTGCAAGAGCTGAATCTGTTTAGTCTGTCCAAGAAGTGATCAAGAGTGACTTTGGTTACTGCAGACCACAACCTTTTACAGAGAGAAGAGTAGGGACTAGAGATGTATTTTATTAGCAAAAGAAATAAAATAATGGCCAGTGACGGGAAGCACAAGTCAGACAAATCCAAATTCAAAGTCTCTGATTTTTAATAGTAAGGATGATTAACCACTGGAAAAAAAATGACCAAAGGGAGCAGTGAATTTTCCCTCTTGAAGTCTTCAAATGGAGACTAAATGCTTTTCCTGCGAGAATTGCTGCAATCCTGGTGAAACCCACTGGCCCATGCTGCAGAGGAGGTCAGGTGTGATGATGTGATGGCTCCTCCTGGCCTTAAGAGTTCATTGCTGTGGAGCTGGGAACTTAAATTCATATTTGGGAAGGAACAAGATCTGCTTTAAAGCAAGAATAAAACCTGTGTAATGAAAAATAAGAACTTTACCCTTGAGAAGGGAATACCCATCTCACCTCACATACTGCTTTTTCCTATGATGGAAATGCAGGATTTTCATCAGACTTGTCTTGGACACTTAAAAAATGCCTCTTTTTCCATGAGGTTAAAGATTACCACGTTGTAATTTTAAGATTATTGTTCTACCTTCTGTGCACGTTGTCCTCATCCAGCAAATAACTTCACATCTTCAAAGTGAACTGAACTACAAATATCAGCTGCTTCCCGACATGTAAAGCCCTGAAGGACATTAAACACTGCCCTGTTCACGTGAAAGAAATAAAAAGCAAAGAGCCAAACCAAAAAACCCAACAACTGCTGCTCCTTTCACCTGTACCAGGTGCATCAAATGCTCCTGAGCAGCTGAATTCAACCACGAGTTCTCTGCAAGCACCAAAGCTTCAAATCCTTTTCAGATCCTCCAGTTGCAGCATGGAGCAAAGTTTGAAGCTTTCAGCGAGCCATAAATCTCACCAAGAGCTGCTGAACCACCAGGCTCAGCCTCCAGCAGCCAGGGAAGAGAGAGGCCACGAGGACTGGGAGGGAATTTTCCTGATAAACCTCCCAACTCCCGACTGAGAAGATCAAAAAGAGCTTCTAAGTGCTCCCTCATTAACAACCCAGCCCCAAATGAGAAAGTCAGGCACACAGGAGTCCTCTATTTTTCCTAAATTCTCAGTGCTGGAGGAGCTGCAGCCTTTTGTGCTGAAGAATTTCCCATTCATGTTCAGCGAGGTTCCATGCAGACATCAAAGGGAAACATTAAACTTCCCCGGCAAGCCTCGGGCCAACTTCAGAGGATACATCACTGCATAATGTTTAGCAGTTGGATCACAGTAATTCGTGGAAAAAAAAAGAAACTGCAGGACGCCCACAAGACATTCTCCACATATTTCCATAACCAGGGACATTTCTGCTGAATTACTGCTCACATAGCACAAAAAATCAGCACCCAAGACACTCCAGTGGCATCTTTGGCCTGTATCTTTCTGCTCTTGTTCCCAAGCTCCTTTAAGGGCATCAAGGACACATGGATTCAAACAGAAAAGGCTGACAAAGAGTTGGAATGGCACAGAGGAGGTAGAAATCAGCATCACCCCTGCCAGTCTGAGAAACTTGTTTAACTTTACCTTGTTAAATGTCTATTTTGTTGGCTGTTCCCCTCAGGCCCCACTAGAAAATGATGCAAAAGAAAAAACCCCTCTGTCTCCTTCCATTGATTATGGAATATATATATATATTTTTTTTTTTTTTCTTAAACATTCTAAAAGCCATGGGATGTTCTGCCTGTAACAAGAAGTACCCTTCACTTATTTTTTTGGCATTGAAATATGCTTTTTAAGTACAGTTGCCTGGCATGAGGATTTTGTTTTTACATTAAAATCCAAGAGGATTGGGACACCCTGTACTAATTGGGAGGAGCAGACAGAACCTGCTCCAAAATCTTCCAAGCTGGACAAAGCAGCAGCATTTTAGGTGGGGAAAAGGAGGAACAAAGACATCCAGTGACTTCCTCAAGGTCACACAGGAATCTGTTGCAGGGCAGGGTTGAGTTCCCAAAGTCTCAGCCCACTTAAGCACTGGAAAAAGCAATGAAACAAGAGTATGTACTAAATTTGGCACAGCCTTTTAAATGATGCATTGCTCCAAGGGAACAAGAACCTCCACTCATGCTAACCCAGACACCAAAGGAACACAGAAAGGAAAACTACTCACTCCACCCAATTTATCTGATCACCTTAATATTTCCTAAGTCAATAAGGCCTTTCTTGGCCAGACAATCCAAGCTACAATTTAGATCTTGTTACAAATCAGACACACTAAACCACTTTCTCCCTCAGGCTGCAGGAGATAAAAGGCCAAGAGAGCAACATTTTGGTAACTGGCTTCATGTAACAGCTTTGGATTTTCTTAAAAGCCTCAGCATCGATTGTTTCCTTTAAATAGCAAGGTTTATTGAGAAACCTTCTACCCTTTTTAAAGCACGAGGTTTTCCTGAAGTAGAGAAGGGAGCAAAAACTGCCCAGCCAAGGCATATTTGTCAAAGAGTTTTGGATACCTGGTCCTGGCAAAACACTTTGAAGCCTGAGTTGAGTTAATGCTGGTACTGAAGGGCTGGGAGGGGAAACTCGGGAGATGGAGGGGAAATCAAAGTATGGACTGACACAGGACAATCCTGGGATTCAGCTCCAGCTTGTGTTTCATCCAACAGCTCGAGCCAGGGCTGCAACTCGTGAGCATCCAGAGGAGCTCAAAGCTCCCAGAGCAGCTCAGCTCTCGTGTGGTCTCTGCTCAGCTCGGGGCAAAAGGAGCAGAGGAATTAATTTCATGGAGGCAAATCACCAACACCCTGCTGTTCCAAAAAAAGCCTGATTTCTGGGGAATGTTTCCAAGGATGGTGTCCTTTAGGCTGTTTGGGTTTCAGTGGCACAGTCAGGTTCAGGATGAGCTGCTCCACAGCCTGAGAAAGGCTCCTGTTTGCAGAATCTCCCTTTTCCATCCTCGTTCCTCCCTTTTCCTCTGCCACGTTTTCATATGGAAAACAAGCACGGCAGCCACAGTTCAGGGATGGGAACATAAGGCTGTGATGAAAGAGCTGAAACATCTCCCCGAGGCCTTCTGCAAACTGAACTCAAACAGATAAAAAGGCGACTATTTAAGTTTGCCTGGGAAAGTTCCTCCACATTTTGGAAGCCCCTTGAGGCAGGGACTGCCCTTCTGTTCTGTCAAACAGCCACTTGTACAAGCCACGATTGCACAACTACTTTTATAAGGTTTCCAATTTTACAAAGAATGTGTTTTTATTCATGTTTACAACCCTGAGAAACAAACCCCGAAACCCCAAACCCTTTGCATTCAAATTCCATGACCTGCTAGTGGCTCCACCAGCGATGTGGTCCCAACTATTAATTTACACCTTGGTCTAGGATGAACTTTTAGAAGGAATAGATCCTGCAGCACACCGGAATTAACAATTCCACAAGTCACATTTTGCTTTCCTCCTTTCTCTCTCCTGTCCATACTCTAGCAGTCAGCATTCCTGGGCAGTTTCTGCCTGCCTTGGGCTAGAAGCTCAAATTCCAAGCAGTTGGCAGCACTGGCATTGCTCTGCTGGAAGCTACTTAACCTGCAAAGCTGGCTGCATTGGAGCATGGATACGGAACAAGGAGGGGAAGGAAGCACCAAAGGTGAAAGCACTGGGAGTGTACAGCCTTGTTTTTTCCTGGCTGGGGACCAGTTATGTCAAGAAAAAAGAAGCAGAGCACAAAATCTAATCTATTGTACAAACAGCAGGTAAAATAAGCTTCTTTCCTCATCCAGTAAAGCACCTTCTGTGTCCCAACACAAAATCCAGGGTACCAAATGAAAATTCAGGTAGTCACTGCCCCATCAACTGGGCACAGGAACCTGGTGAAGCAATTTCACCTCCAGGGCACAGATGCAGCTCCATTTACACTTCAAACCCTTTTCCAAGGGCACAGCACCTCTGTCCCCAGTGATCCCAGCTTTTCCAGGCTGCTCCAAGGAGCTGAACTGTTTAAGCTGCACACACAGAGCTCGCAGCACCATTTCCACTCAGCTCAGCTCGTAAATCTCTGGCTGTGCCTGTTTTTTCTGAACACAGATTTTATAAGCTGAATAAACTTTCCGGAACAGTTATTCCAAGGCAGCTGAGACCTGGGAACTCGATGCCTGACCACAGCCAGGCACTGCAGGCTCCAGCAGACACTGGGAAAGTTTAGTTTTCCCACTTCAGAACAAGCTCCTCTTACTGGCCTGCTCCTCCTGCATCAAAACACTCGCTGGCTCTGAGGGCTTTTAATTTAGCTTATCCTAACATCCCTCAAGAGTTGGAAGGGACCCACTAGGATCAGAGTCCAACTCCTGCACAGGACACCCCAATAATCCCACCCTGTGCCTGAGAGCTTTGTCCAAATGCTTCTGGAATTCAGACAGACTTGGTGCTGTGACCAAACCCTGGGAAGCCTCTTTCCAGTGCTCAACCACCCTCTGGATGAAAAACATTTTCCTGATATCCAACCTAAACCTCTCCTGACACAGCTCCAGCCATTCCCTGGTCACGAGAGCCAAGAGATCAGCACCAACCTCTCCACTGCAACTTGTGAGGACGGCGAAGACCCCAATCAGTTAAAACAAAACCAGCAGCTCACAAACAGATCCTTTGGGCTGAGAGCCCATTTTCCAAGGAAAAAGGCAGCTGGGTAAGGCCAAGCACTTCGACAGCCACGACGTGAGCGAACAGCCTAGGAGAGAGAACCTACCTTGGAAATGAGCTCATCGTGGTTGGCCAGGTGGGCCCTGCAGTGGATGCAGCTGTAGGTCCTGTGGCACGAAGGCAGATACGCCTGGAAAGTCTTGGACCTCGTCATCTTCACCATTGGAGCCACTGAGCGCTGGCTGAACTCGGGGGTGGCCCAGGAGGCGCTCCCGCAGGACGGGTCGCACGGGAAACACCGGAACACGCAGGTAAAGGCCGTGGTTTGGCAGGGGATGGGTGTGTGGGGCAGGCTCCACACGCTGGTGATGCTCCAGAGGAAGAGATTCGGGCACGGGAAGCGGGGATTTCGCACAAACCTGTGGTGAAAAACACAGGGAAAGCTCAGCTCGCTGAGGGTACAGCACTGTCCCTGCCCGCAGGAGGGTTTGATCCAGAGCAGGGGACAGCAGTGATGCCCGGGGATTAGATCAGCAGGACAGAGATTTTTTGGCTTGCAGGCTGCCCTCACACCTCTCTACCGTTATCTCCATCCATTCTTCCAGCACTTAATGGCTCTGGAAATGACTGCAGAGGTGTGAAGATGCCATTCAGGGATGATTTCCACGGTCTCCTAAACCCCTCTGGGAAACTCGGCACCACTTCGGGCTCTGCTGCCCAGGGAGAAAGTGAGGAGCAGAGGTCGAAGACTTTCCCTGCTGTCCCCTGTCTGACTCACTGCTCTGACACCCCAGAAGCCCATGGGAAAACTGGGAGCTGGACCTGGGTTTTCTGAGCCACCAGGTAAGGATGTGAGTCACCAAACCAGTTTTTCTCTCCATTCTGCCCTACTTTCCACATGGGAAACGCAGAATTCCTTCGTTACGCTCTCCTTTATAACTCCCTGCAAGCTCTGAAGGTAAAAGCTACTCTATAAACTGCACTCCAGTATTTTTCTTTTTTTAATCTGAACATCTGACAGCAGCCAAAGCAAGGCACAGCCTCTGAAGACTACTCCTGATAGCAAGAGACACTTAAAAACCCTATCCAGGATTGAAACACCATTTCACACTGCGACATCATCTGACAGCACCTGTGAGGCAGCTCGAGTCTGGGTCTCTTTCTGTTGGCAGAAATGGGAGTTTTCAGATCCCACACCTATAAAAGTCTTACCAGCTACAAGTGTTCCTTTTGAGGTGGAAAAGCATAAAAGAAGCAGCTCCCCTCCCTCCTGGATCCATGGCGTGCATGCACGCTCTACAAATTAATCATGAACTCTGGCTGCTCCTCCCAGGAGGATTTTCCTTTCCATAAAACATGTGATTCTGCTCAGTTTCCGAGCCTGCACTTTGTGTATCAAACATGGAACAACACCAACTACCCCATGACCATCACCACCCATCTCACCAAAATAAAACAAGAAATAACATTAGGCATCCATGAAAACCCTGCCTCCAACACCTTCCCCAAGCCTTGGCATGGCTGACAAAGCAGATCTGAGGTATCCAAGCCATGGGCAGGGACACTTTCCACTGTCCCAGGGTGTTCTGAGCTCTGTCCAACCTGGCCTTGGACACTTCCAAGAATGGGGCAGCCACAGCTTCTTGGCAAGGCCTCACCACCCTCACAGGGAGGGATTTTTTGGTGATACCAACCCTAAAGCTCCTCTCTGTCAGCATGAAGCCATTCCCCTTGTCCTGTCACTCCCTGCTCCTGTAAACAATCCCTCTCTCTCTGTCTTGTAGCTCCCTGCAGGTATCAGAGGGACCATGACCACACACAGTGCTCAACAGGAGGCAGAATCCAGTAAAACAACAGGATACACAATTTTCTACCCCTTTTTTTTTCTGAAATATTTTTATTCTGCTCTCCAGGAGGCAGCTCCCTCACAACCAAATGGGAAAAGAGCATCTTGCTCATCAGGCAAACTGCTGATAAAGCATATCTATCACGATCATTACAGTCAGCACTTCCACAGCACTGCTCATTCCTAAAGCTTTTTGCAAACACCAACTCATCAGATGAACCTCTTCCAATTCAAGTTACAGCCACAGCAAAGCAGGACCCATCCTGACACAGAAGGGTCCATTTCTCAGCTTGTAAGGAACTCATCTCTCTCTTTTTCAGTCCAAAGGGGGTCTTGCCAGGAATTTACCTGGCCAGTTGCTAAGGAGACTCCCTGGGCACTGTTTGCTCCATGGCTGCAGCTCTGGATTTCAGCAAGATTTGCCTTTTACACTCATCAGAGAAGGAAGATAAATCAGTCTTCACCTGTATCCTGCCCCAGTTCTCTGTGTGCACCAGAATTTTGTCAGAACTGAGTTCTGCATTAGTCAGCATTGTTTTCCCATCCAAGGTGAGAAGCACTCAAGGACTGTGCCCTAAATTTTAAACAGGGCAGAAACCAGATGTAAACTGAAGCAGAATCCTCATTTTCAGCTGATACAAAACCATCCCCAAACTCCAAGGCCCTGATTGAGCAGCTGATGTGTTTTATGCCAGCTCTAAGGGATGTCAGAACCTGGAATCTGTGAGTCTCCAAGTGAAGGGAAGCAGCAGAACAAATGTGCCCTTCCAGGGGCCAAATGCAACTGGATCCCAAGGCACTGAGCCCTGTCTGGAGACAGATTCCCTTGGACAGAGCACCTGGAGAAAAGCAGGAGGAAGGAGTGGCAATCACTTCACCTGATTCCTGAATGAGAATCCAGACTGTAACCCTTAAACTCGATTGATTTGTAATGCAATGGTGCAATGCCCTCTCTCCTTCACTTCAGCAGGGATCAGTAAAATGATTGATCACCACTTTTAGCACTTCCATCCTGTCATGCCAGACTTTCCTTTCCTGATCAGCTGAAGGTAATCCACCCCCAGAGCCCAGTGGAGAGAGAAATAAACCCCAACCAGAATAATATCCCAGCAATCCCTTACTTTGTTGTTTGCTGACCCCTCTGTCCAGGCCTGCTAAGCATCAATGCTCCAGAACAATGAATAAAGCAGGAAATACTACAGCTGCATTTATCTGACAGAGCAATGAACACACACAGGAATTATCTGCTGCACACAGCTTTCTGCAAAAGCATTTCATGAGCATTCATTTATTTGACCTCGTAACACACTGAACGTCAGCAAAATACATCTGACCTTTTAAAAGCAGACAAAAAAAAAATTCAGGCGAGATGATATCAGAGGAACTGCAATTCCTGTTCTCAGGGCTGTGCTGAGAAGGCAAACTCGATCTCTCTGCTTCAGGCAGAGCAGAGAATAAAGATTCGTGAGCCAAGATCTTGGTGGGAAGCCTTGTTAAGAGAATGCTTTGAATAAAAACTTCAGATAAGCTCAGCTCTGGCAGTTATAATTTATCAAGATACCACTTTCACACAGTGATCACGTGTGCATTGTCTACAAAGAGCTCTGTCCTCATCCAAGTGTGGGAGAGGAGGGAAAACCTACAGGAGATGCATTCTGACATCCTACAAACATAGCCAGCAGCTTGTAAGGACCAATTTCTGTCTTAAATATCATTCTGAAATGTATTCAGTGGCTCCCAGCAATGCAAAACCCAACCCCTTGGATTTTTCATGTCCTAATGACAACTACATTTGAATTAAGAGACAATTACCAGCTAATAGTGCATTTGTTCTGCAGCAGAACAAAGGCACGAGGATGAATTTGAGCTTTGCCTCTGGTTTTCAGAATGATGAGTTCATGTTCATCAGCATCACAGGCAGTGGGCATCAGTGGAGTCATTCCACTCACTTTAAAACAGAACAAAAGAAGGTTTGTTCACTTTATCATCAGGCCCAGTACTGCCAGAGAGATGAGTATCTGTCACCAGCAACATCATCCATTATTTTTCTTTTCTCATTCATGAGAAATTTATCTCTGGGATGGGATTCACTCAATTCGATGGGAGAGGAATTTGTGCCTATTAATTAATTCACAAGTCAGAAAGCTGGTTTAGACAAAAGGAAGGAATTCTAAAGAAAAAGCTTTCAACATCATTTATTGTGGGTTATCAGTTGAGAGAATCAGCTGAATGTTCTGCTTGCCAGCACTGGGTGTGTTGGGCTGTCCTGCTTAATCCTGCTGAGTTCTGAGCAGATATCAGCTTCCTGATGGAAAAATCACCACACACATTTTGCCATTTGGACAACTTTTTGGTTCAGAATCCACCCTCCACCTGTGGGTGTCCAACACCCACTTTCCACATGAAGCTGTCAGCAACTCAGGAAACACAAAAAAAGGGAGGAAGTCTGTGCCAAGCACTTGCCAGACAAGGCCACTGTACAAGTCCATATGCCAGAGACTAAAACCATCACAGTCAAGCCTAATTTTGAATAAAATCCATTTGCAATGCAAATGTTCATTGTGGCAGGACAAACAGCAGGTTTGTTGGGTCTCAGAGTTAGTTTTAGGGATTATTCAATTTTAAAGATAAATTTCAGCCTGTGAAATACTTATAAGAATAGAGCAAATGCTACAGAAAGCTGTTTGCTGTAGCTCTGAAATAATCCAGCTATTTGGAAAACCAACCTTCCTTCTCTGGTGGGTCTCTTCTCATTAACAGAGAAAGAGTTTGAGATGTGCTTATTCCCAGAGTGAGGAAAGCACAAGAGGAAGTGGGTTTGGAGAGTTTTCTGTGTCTAAGCTGTGGCAGCCTGGGTTGCTCCAGGCTCTGAGCAGGATTCTAAGAAAATTCTCCAGGTAAGTGCAGCCACTTACCAGGGTTTTCTTGACAAAAACTGCCTCAATATTCCTTACTGCAGCTTGAAGGAGGAAGGCTGGTCTCTGATTGGAGTCTGGGTTTGATGCCCAGTTTTGCTTCATGGAATAGAAGTTATCTGAGTGTCAAGTGTAGCACCTGGTACTGCTAAAGGAGCATTTTATACTCTGATGGTAACAAAAAAATCCTGGTTTGGGACAGTTCTGGAGAATCTCTGTTCTGGGAAAGATGAAGCAGATCGTCTGAAGGTGGGAGGGTGGGATGTACCTTGAGGAAGGTCTGGGAGGAAGGATGAGCATCCTGAATTTAAACAGGGAACACAAGGGCAAGCCAAGAAAGGAGCTGAAATAGCAGATGGGTGAACACAATGTGCTTCACTCCTTCAGCATCGAGTTTCTGAAATGCACCAGTTTCAAACCCTGGCTAAGGTGACACTGCAAAGAGCTCAGCAGCACCAACTGATCCCCAAGTGTCCTCCTCTAACACCTGCACCCCCTCAGCTCATCCTCCACACCCTGCAAGTAGGAAAAGAACATGAGAAATTGTGGAAAACAGCCAGCAGGAACCTTCTGCACTGACTTTTATCAGCTGCATGGACATGATTACAGCACAAATAATAATATTTAACCCCTTTTTCCTCCTCTGGGTGTCTCCTGGCAAGTCAATTCATCTCTTCCTGCACCGCGAGGAAGCACTTCATGGAGGGATGGATGGATGGATGGATGGATGGATGGATGGATGGATGGATGGATGGATAAAGGTGACACTGATGGCAAACAGCATCCCAGACACCTGCCAGGAAACCACTAGAGGGCATCAGGAAGAGCTGCAGCAGGAGGCAATCCCAGACTCTCCAGCCGGCCACAGGGAATCCGGGACAGGCAGGATGCCAACCCTGCTGCACCTGCCGTGCTCCACATACCAGAGCCAGCCCGGCAGGAAAAACCCCAGTGTTATCCTGCTGAGCAGCTCCCAGCACCAAACCCCGCAGAACTGCCAGGCTGATTACATTAATCACCTTTGAAAGGCTGGGGTTTGGTGGCTTTTTTCCCCCCTCTCTAAGACTATCGCTCCATGTCTATCACAACTCTTCTCATCAAAAACAGACACAGCACCCCACAATAAACCCTCCGAGGTGGCTCTGATGGACAGGCTTCCTATAAAGGTCGCCTGGAAAGTACAGGAAAATGAGTCGAAATTTAAAAGGAACAAAGAGCAAATTTTAAAACTCGTTTTGGATTAGAATTTTGTTTAAGTCTGTGTTTTGTCACTATAATCCAGGAAAAACCCATTAAATTTATTAAAAATTAAGTAATATTAAAAAATATTTTTAAAACTTTTCTTTACATAGCTGATCTACCTTCTGTCAATATGGTAATTAAATCAAATTAAAAAGTTTCACTTATTTTCATAACCTACACCAGTGCATTTTCAGGTTCTCAAATGCAAGGAGCAAGTCCAGAAGGCTCCTGCATTCCAAGCAGGAATTCTTGTGTGAATTACAGCACTCAGCCAACTGGAAAGGGAAAGAACAGGTTCAAAATAACTCGGTGAAGATGGTGCAGAGGTGCTTTTTTCTATCTCCTGACTACAGAGACCAGCTGACAATGAGAATTTTCTGAGTTTCTTTACAGCCTAAGGCTGGGCTTGGACCATTCTGTGTCAGCACTGCTCACTCATCTCTCCCCACAACTCTAAGCACCATCAGACAGCACAGGGAAGCAGAGAAGGGAAATAATTCTGGATATTTTAATCAAAGCCTTTCAGTTTCATCTCAAAAAGGCACGGGACGAGCTAGGACACACATCACCTGGCTTCATCATTTATTACAGAAGGTTTATTTAAACCTTTTTTTATTTAAAGGTATTACTGAAAGATTAATATTTATTGCTTTTTCCAGGCCTGTCTCAGAAACCACATGAGCAAGGACTGCAAGATTCAGCCTCTCCAAGGAATGACTGACACCTCTGGCTGAATTCTCTTCCCACTCTCCCGAGTTGCCTGGCAGCACTATCTTTGCAATGCAGAAGAGCCTGTGCAGCTGATAAGGAGCAGCAGGGCGAGATTACAGCTGCGAGCTGCCCACCTTCAGGTCCCTCCAGCCAAATCCAGGGCCCGATTCCAGCAGAGGCCACTCCAGTGGTACCAAACAGAGCAGGAAAAGCTGTCTGGAGAAGCACTGAGATGCCAAATGAGGCAGTGCTTCCGTCTGCTCCCACCAGCAAATCCCACTCGTGCCACAAATAAAAGCTACAAGCTGGACTAATTTAACACACAAGTGACTCCATTTCCTCCTTTACATTTTGCAAAGCTCCAGCAGCCCCAGGAAGGGGTAAGAGTCCTGCAGCTGAACTGGCTGAGCTGCAGCTCCTCGTTTCAGAGCCACCCTGGTGCTGAGCAGAGGTCACATTTGGAGCCCCAGATTAAGGACTCTGCCAGTGTCACACAGACACAGTGCTCAACACCCTTGCCTTGCTATTCTAGCACCATCCTGAACTAAGAGCATCAAGGAAAAGCTCTTCCCATCCACTTGATCGTTTACTGACAAAATGGAAATGCTCTTCATCATCCCAACTTCTCAGCTTGATTTGCTTTAATTGCAGAACAGTCTGGCTGTCCAAATAAATCTCCTATCATTGCATTTTTCGTGGTGTTCCTCAGATCACTTTATTTAATCTCCCTCTCTGGCAAACGTAGGTATGACCAGGATTCAATTACCTGGGGCTGCTGGATGGATCATCCATTTCTCCCTGATAAAGCCAGGGAACACAGTGAGAACATTTATCTACTGCAAGGATCACTCCAATATCCTCAGAGACATTAAAGAAGGGTCTGCTACAGCTGCCTGTCGTGACTCACTACTACAAGCACCCCTTATCAAATCCCTAAACTTTCACCTGCCCACAAACCCCACCTGCTCAGAGGGTTCTTCCCAGGAACATCTTTAACCTGGCCTTGCTCTGCCCAGCAGCTCATCTGTCACGAGACAGACAGGGACTTTATTTTCTACCTTGGTACACCTGATTCTTTTCTGAGTAAAGCTGATGTTAAGATGGTGAATTCTGACCCATCTCTGCCAGAAATGCTTTTAATGCAACAGTTCCTGCATTAACAAGGGACAGAACTGTGGCACTTCAGCCACCACCCTTCTTGCTTTCCTTCAGCAGTGCTCTGTGTCAAGGGGGCAGAGTCAGGTGAGGATTTAGAGCTTCAATCTTCACATGACAGATACTTTATAACTGAATCTAGTTTAAGAAGGTCAAGTCAGCTGTTACGTTGCCAGGTTTTGTCATTAGTTCCTCCTGGACATCCTCTCCAGCCTGCCAAGGTAGGTGAACTGACTCACGCCGCAGCTCTGCGCCTACTGACACATGTTTGAGCTGGGAGTTCCTGGGATTCTCGTGAAGATTTCTTATTTCCCCACAGTTAATAATTAACCCCATCTTTTCTTGTTTGTGATGTTGGACAGCCTGTTTTTAGTAACATCTTGCTCCAGCCATATTTCATCAGTGGAACCTCAGAGTTTCTTCTGGAGCTCCTGGCTGAGGCACGCAATGCCCAGGTCACACCACGCTACGTTTTGTCCTCGTGGTGCCAATGTGAAACAGGAGAAGTGACACCACTCTGCCTTCCCTCTCAGCAGATCACAAAGTTCTCTGAAGGGCAAATTCAAAGCATCCTCAGCTTTTCAGAACTTTTAGTAGCCTTTGCTCGACTGCGGGAGTTTCGTTCTGTCCAAGTCACGACGGCGGTGGGAAAAAAAAAAAGGAGTCTAAAAGCAAAGTATTTTTGTGAGTCAGCAAAACAGCTCACATTTTAACATTCTCCACCAACACCTGGGCAGGTGTGAAAGAACCAATCTCTAGATGGACATGTCAGTGAGGAGACCGGAAGGCAGCTCTGCCAGATTGCATTCCCATAACTCCCAGTGACTCACAGTGCCTGGCACTACCATTTGTTAAAGCAAGAGTGAAGCAGGGATAATAGCTATTTACTAAAAACAGAGGAGCGTGATTAGCTTTAATTAGCATTGTCAAGTGACTTGAGATTGTCAGGTACAAGATGTGGGAGAACTAAGTCTCATTAATTATGTTATTTCCTGCAGCCTTAAGTGGCTTGGCCAGTCCAGTGACGCTTCCGGAGATGGAGCTGCTCTCGATGGCCAGCACATCCCACATCAGAGGGAGGAAACACCCCCAGACAGGCCTGGAAGATGTGGCTGTCCAGTAAAGGGTTGCAGAAAAGGAGAAGAATCAAGAACAATCAGTTTATGTGCTGCAGAACAGCTACAGACCCTGACAAAAAGGACAAATGACATGGCAAAAACCAGACTTGGAGATAACTGACTCCAAAATCCAGGGAAATGAAGACCAGGAACCAATAGGGGCAACAGGGAACATGATTCAGACCTAGGGCACAGTAATCCTGAAAACTGTCTTTTTATCCCCCAAAAAAGGCAAACTACAAGAAATCCACATTCTCAACCAGCATCACACGGCCAACAGACACTGATTTACCCCCTAAGATGTGTTCTAAAGAAATGAAAAAAACCTTGGAGTCAGAACAGTCCCTCTCTTCCATGGACTCCCCTTGGCTTCTGGAAGGAAAAGGAAACCTGTCCTTAGCTATTAGTTACTGTGATTGCATCTAACAGACAAGACCTGCAAATAAACAGGCACAGACAAGAGGGAACATCCTGAAGGACCAACTTACAGGTCTCTATCAAGGAGGGGAAAAAGGCAGCTGTGTATCCTGATTTCCAAGCAATAAATACACTCTGCTACATCTTGGACAGCCTGATGAGCTTCAAAACAGCCCAGAGAAGTGAACTCTCAATTTCCCCATTCCAAACTCCACTCTGTGATCCCTCCACTCCATAGCTGACCTCTAATGAAGACTCTGCTTAAGCTCAAACAAACAAAGCTCTGCCAGTTAATGAGTGAAGCCCAATGAAAGCCTGGTTTTATTGGTGTCTTCTTCTACACACACATGGTCAAAGGCAAGGCCCTGATGCAAGAACAAGAAATAAATGGTTTTTTACTCCTCTGCAATCCCTGTAATGCTTTTGTAGTACCACACCAGATGAAGGAGCTCCCACTTTCTAAACTGCCAGCCAGGACCTACACTAGAGTGACCAGTTTCTTAATTAAATTCTCTCTTAGCAACAGGTATTCAATTCATGAGTCAAGGAGCCTTTAAGGGAATGTGGATTTACAGGCAGGGATGCTGTCTTCTTCAACACAACCCTGACTCAACTGCACACACCAAGCAGCAAGGAAAGGAAATCATTTATTCAGAATCTATGGATCCAGAGGACATGAGGGAGCTCAAGGACCAACACAGTTTTGCCACTTATTCCAATCCTGGCACTGGGAAAGAGACACCTGCAAAGAAAACTAAAATAACAAATAAATAAGAGAAGCACTTGACATCTCCATCAGATGAAAACAAAGTCTCTACCCTTCCTTACAGCATCCCCAACTTCAGCTTCAAAGCACAGCCCTCATTTTTACATAGCCTTTCAACAGGGAACAGGATTCAGGGAGGAAAGGAGAACACCTCAATTCCTTGTTCCTGCACTGCCGTTACACAGCAAACAATGTTTACAAGGAACCAGAGGCGTGGATCCAACACGATGAGATCTTGAACAAAATCAGTGGGAGTGCTCTGCGAGGATGAAGTCACAAAACACATCCTTTCCAGGCAGAATCCTCTCACGGATTACAAGGCAAGCTCCCTCAGTCTCTGCTTGTTTACAACCCTCTCACTCAGCACAGGCTTCCCAGCACTGCCCAGCTTTAAGTAACCATAAACGCATTAGGAAAAATCCTTATCTGGAGCAGGGAGCAGGCCCTGAGGAAGGCAGTGGAGGAAGGCAGCGGAGGAAGGCAATGCAGGAAGGCAGTGGAGGGAGGCAGTGCAGGAGGGCAGTGGAGGAAGGCAGTGGAGGAAGGCAGTGCAGGAGGGCAGTGCAGGAGGGCAGTGGAGGGAGGCAGTGCAGGAGAGCAGTGCAGGAAGGCAGTGGAGGAAGGCAGTGCAGGAGGGCAGTGCAGGAGGGCAGTGCAGGAGGGCAGTGGAGGGAGGCAGTGCAGGAGGGCAGTGCAGGGAGGCAGTGCAGGAGGGCAGTGCAGGAGGGCAGTGGAGGGAGGCAGTGGAGGAAGGCAGGTGCTCTGCTCTGTCCCGCCCTTGCCNAGTGCAGGAGGGCAGTGCAGGAAGGTAGTGGAGGAAGGCAGGTGCTCTGCTCTGTCCCGCCCTTGCCCGACTGCACGCGAGGAACACCGGTCTGACAGGCCTTCCTCGGGCTGTTTTCTAAGACAGAAAAACGTGGGGACAGAGCCACTCCAGTAAATCGTAGGGTAAGGCAGCAAGGATTCCACTTCTTTTTTTCCCTACCCCGCTAAAATCACATTTTAAACCGGAGCATTTCAAATCACTTTGGCTTCAAAAATCAGCATTAAAACCTGAAGCTACGGACCCATGGCTACTTCTGTCACCTCGAACTCCTCAGGCTTTTCTGGATCAAACCCAGAAGTTTCCATGGAGATGCAGAACCCCGTTACCATTTCACCCTGAGCCCTAGCCCTCGGCAGAGCTCTGCAGAAGAGGAAGCTGCTACACCCTTATCAGAGGCGATAGCAACAACACAGACCAGCTGAGTTACCCGGGAGTTTCGGTGCTGCGTGTGCCAGAACTGCCCAGGGAGTGGCATCCCCAAGGTGCCCTGCAATCCCTGTGCCCCCCCCGGGCACGATGTCAGCGATGTAGCAGAGCCACAGCCGGGCACGGCCTGGGCTCCAGGGACTCACAGCGCTGCTGGCAAACGGAGCTGCTGCCCCGGAGCCCCGGGGGAAAGATGCTGCACCGCCGCGGGGTCACCGCCCGAGCCCCCCGCACAGCCCGTTCCACCTGCGGGGTCGGGGTTTATGGTGCGTTCATCGCCACAGCCAGCTGGATGGCGAGGAAGGACTATCTCTGCTCCTCATCCTTCTCCTTCTCCTCTCCCGCCGGCGTTTCCCTGTTGATCCCCGGCTCGGTGGCACCGAACCCCTCCCGGCCGGACCTGTTGCCCACCGCCTCCATCCCCTCGCCCGGCCGCGCACACAAAGGCCGCCGCTCTCCCAGCCCGACTCTCCCACCGCCAGCACCGGAGACTCCCCCACCTCCTCTACCGGCCCCGACGGAGCCCCCCGGGGATGCTCCCTCAGATCCGCGCCGCCGCGGGGTGGGTGAATGGGGGGGACACGGGGACACACGGACACGGACGCGGCTGTGGCGCAGCTGCGCGCGGCCGCCCAGCCCCGGCCCCGCGGCGGGCGGGACGGCCGGGACGTTTCTCCTCGGCGGCCGCTCGCCCCTCACGCCCTCACGCTCTCCGTGCCGCCCTCACTCACCGCGGCCGCACCGAGCGCGTCCCNGGCCCGCACGCAGCGGCTGCGGCGGCGGCAGCCAATGGGAGCGCGGCTCGCGCGGCCGCACAACAAACACGGAGCGGCCTCTTAAAGGCGCCGCGCCCCGCGCAGGGGATGCGCGCAGGGTGCGCGGGGGCTGCGTGCTCCCGGGGCTCCCGGGGCTCAGGGCCACGGCACAGGGCAAGGGGCGGCTCGGGTCACTTTCCCGTGCTAATGCGTTATTTGTGTCTTTCCCCGCGCAGGTAATTAACGCGCGTTAATGAACGGCGGTAATTAGCGGTGTCCAGTGCGTGCGGTGGGCCCTTGGGGATGGGGGAGCAGCGGCAGAGCAGAGATACAAAATCCACCTATACTAGCCCCAAAATCCACCAAAATTAACCCCCAAATCCACCAATACTAATCCCAAAATCCACCAGTACTAAGCCCCAAATCCACCAGTGCTAACCCCAAAACTCACCAATATTAACCCCAAAATCCACCAGTACTGACCCCAAAATCTACCAGAACTACCCCCCAAATCCAACGATACTGATCCCAAAATTCACCAATATTAACTCCCCAAAACCACCAGCGCTAACGCAGCTTCTCCAGCACGCCACAGGGCTAATTACAAAAATGAGGATATTCCGTATTTCTCCTGGAAATCTCCATCCCGGCCCTCGCCATGAATTTTTTCCAGCAGAGATCTCTGCAGTTTTGCACCCAAACATCTGCAGATGCGCTCACGTAGCCTGAGCACACACACAGCAAACCCCAATTAAATGCCATCTCCTCAAAACTCTGTAATTAAGACACGAGCACCCAGCAGCTCAGGCCGAGGTAATTTGAAGGCTTCTCCCTGCACGTTTTTATTCCCAGCTCGGCCTTTGAGTGCTAATAACAATAATTCAGTGTATAAAGTACCGGTTTAATACTCTCAGAATGGTTTTGGGGTCGAAGGGATTTTAAAGCTCACCTCTCTGCCATGGGCAGGGACACTTCTCCAACGTGGCCTTAGATACTTCCAATATTAAAAATATTTAATTAATATGTTCTATCCGCCCATTTCTCACACCCGAGGATTATAGTTCTACATCTCACAGGCTGAAATATATTTGCTTTATGAGATTATTCTTGTTCTAACACTCTCTGCTTAAGCAAATCCTTAATGGTATTTTACTGCAGAATTCCTTAGCTGGTAATTCCTGGTAACTGCAAGGGCAACGTTCTGGTTCAAATGTTAAATATATGGACTAATAAGGCAACATTTCTATTAATTGGGATACTTTTTGTGGGTGAAATAACATTCCACCTCGTGCTATAAATGATTTCCCTTCCACACAAGCCAACCCCACCCCTCTGATCCCATTACTGAGCCAGCTGCCAGCTGGTTAAGGAATTCCACAAGCAGATTTTAAATACTAAATGACTTTTTTTTTGGTTGTTTTTTTTTTTTTTTACCCCCTGTACACTCGTGGTACAATTTAAACACCCTGTTAACAAAGATTCAAGCGCCAGGGTAGTTAGCAGCTATTAAATACACCCAATAAAGAGGAAAATTGCTGTGTTATCTTTAGACAGCTGCAAGAGGAGCTTGCTTTGAAGGCTTACTTTAAGCTTCTTCTTTTCTTAGATAACCTCCTTCCTTCCCCAGCCAGCAGTAAAGAGAAAACACCAGATTTTCAGCCCCTCTCCCCAGTGCTAAAAACTCTGTATTTAACAGATCTAGACAAGGTTATCAAGCAGGAAGTGGTGACAGAATTTACTTGAACTTTAAATCACCCAGAAACCACAAGGAATCATCAGCAAAACAAATGTACATCATCAAGAAGCTGCTGCACAGCAGGGAAATTGGGTTTTTTTCCCCCCACCTGTGCAGCAGAATTTTCAGTTTGTTAATAAAAATACATTATTATTTACAAGGTGCACATCAAGATTCTTTATATATATATAAACAAAGGTTTCTATTGTAATAAGGTTGGTTTAGGGTGGTGATTAATTGGAATTATATTGCTTTAAGTTCAGCATCACCATGGAAATCTGAGGGCTCACACGGCTTTGAAGTTATAGTAAAATATCACCATAAAAAAAGCCAAAATTTCTTCTTTGAGTTCTAACCCTCATGGTTTACAAAAATTGGAAGGTTTTTAGGGATAACACACTTTTATCTGCAGCATTTCACTCACTTTTGAACAAAATGCTGGTTGGGTTAAATGCTACTTATTAAAGCTTCAAGTCCCATTTTCACATTTGATTCTGGGTTACAGAGTTTGGTGACAAACTTTGCAAGCACAGCTTGAGCAGCACCATGAAAACTTTTACTGGGCTGAGCTTTGAGGAAATCTATTGTTTTTTTTTTTTTAAAAATCTGGATTTCAGCTCTACAATATTTGACAGCTTTCAACTGAACAGCTAAGCAGGAGTTTTAATTTTGCTAAACTAATTTCAATATTTGCAATCATTCATTTATTGGTGCCTGAGCAGCACAGCTACTGTTTTTCTCTGCTCAGTCTGCCATCAGTTGAAACCTTAATTATCAGTTAAATAAGAAAAGCCCAACTGATAAAGCATCACTGCCTGGAGGAAATTTTTGCTATGGTAATATTGAGAGGGGAGAAAAAATACAAGATCACCCACTGAGGTGTTGCCTCAATATCTTGGGAATTGAATGTGTTTAAATCCGATAAAAATCTCAGTTTCTTGGCTTTCCCAATTTTTATCTGCAGCAGGTGTTAATGGCCTTGTAATCAAGATACCTCGGGTGATATTGCCTTTTTTCTTGATTTGTTAAATGGGAATACTTTAAATTTTTTTGAGACATAAGGAAGTATCCTTCAGGTGTTTCCATCAGTAACAAAAGCAGGTTTTTTCCCCCTCAATTTACAGCATCACTATTTTTGATCCAACAAGAAACCAGCCAGCATTTCCCAGTGCTTTATCCTACCCCAAAAAAATCACCAAGCCACGATTGTGCAGCTGTAAAAACCTCAACACCTCCAGCTGAGCCCTCCTTCTCCTTTCCATAACAATATTCCAGATTTTAGAATTAAGAACTTCCCCCTTCCACAAATCCAGCGTAATAAACCGATGGTAAAACTCCAGAATCTGGAGGATTTCTTTTAAACAGAGCTCTGCACTGCGGGTTCCCCATGCCGCCCGGCGCTGGGAATCGCGGGCTGGAAGAAGGATCCCTGTGGAAATCCCTACAGGAACGCGCGGCCTGTGGCGGCCTCCCGCGGCAGCAGCGAGCAGGACCTGCAGATTTTATTCACCTTTCCTACCCAAATTCATCACTTCTCCACGAGCACCGGGAATTCCAGGGGTAAAACAGCGTAAAAAATAGTATATCCTGAAAATTCCTTAAAATAATCGGCACCTCGAGCCTTCTTGCTTTGGATAAACTGCTGGGAATGGTGAAGTTGTTCTGAGTATTCTGATTCTATTCAATTCAGGTTACAGCACCTGAAGTGATCACAGATAATTACTTTCCATGTTAAAAGACTCTTTAACGCCCCCCAATTATCTATTCTGGTTTTTACTAAACATTTAGGATGTGTTGAAGAAATCAAACAGCATCCACAGCCATCTGGGGAATCCTCTCATCGTGCTGGAAAAATCCTTTCAAAGTTACTAAATATTGTAACATACAAACCCCCACTTCACCTCTCTTACCTAAATATGAACCCTCAAGGCTTTAAAATTACACTTGACCTTAAAACCTAATATTTAATGTAATTTAATGGCAATCCAGCAGGAAAGCTGGAAGTTGACCTCCAGGACTAGAGGAAATATTATCCTGCTGATCATCAGAAAGGACAGAAACTTGCTGCAAGTGGAATTCCTGTGAATACAAACTCAAACCAACTCCACTGTAAATACAAAAGTCAGTATCAGAAATTCAGTTTTTAGGGAAAGAAGTCACAACTAACAAGCATTGAGTTTTAGATCTTTTCTGAGCAATGATGTTTTAATGTGTGCCACATTTCGAAAGCATCAAATCTTTCTTCACATGAAAAGAAACATCACTTCATAGCTTTGGAGCCAGAGAGGCCCACGAGACTTTCTGCAAATTAAAAGTGCATGAAATACATGCATCATCCTTCATACATAAAATGGTTTGCAACAGGGTTGAGAACAGAGCGTTAAAACAATATTTAGAGTTAAAAGTACCTGAAAAGAATCTCTCCTCAGAGAGATTAACTGAACATCCTCCTGGACAGTTGTGCAAGTTGTCAACAAAAGCTTTTCTGTACAAGTGGTTTAAAAATCACACAGCGAGTTCTGGAATAGTCAAACCAAGGATTTGATACAACAAATGTTTTACAGTTACCCCAATTCCATGTTATTTTGTTACAAACAGTTATCATGGCCTAAGCCCTGTGCACTGGTGCTGGGATTCATCCATGGAAAGTTATCTGTCTCCAGAGATCAAACTTGAGCTCTTCTGCTAAAGCCCAAACAGGTGAATGAATAAATCCAGCAGCTTTTGCAGCACTGGACCCTTTCCCTCCTGATCAAATTTCACATTTTGAGGAGCAGATTTATCCAAGAGAGGTCAATGTATAAACAGCACAGTCAGAAGCTACATCAGATGTGAGAACACTGGTGGTGTGACAAAAATGTGGTTGAAAAACGTGCTGAGAATCTTAGAAGGCAGAAATTCCCATCTCTACTACTAGAGAGAGAATAAAAATATTAAAATTAGATACAAAACATTGTCATTTCAGTACCTGTGCTTTGGCATTCCATATAGAATAATGGAAAACTGTTTATTTATTGAGTGGTGAGGGAAACTTGAGACAGTAAGTCAGAGATCAAAACTGGTATTTTAAAACTTATCTTTTCCTAACAAAACAGAAAAGTTTTGTTTAGTTAACCTAAACAAAAAAGTTTTAATGTGGAAGAGCTATTTGATGGTATTCTCTAAAACCAGAATTGCATTTGCATCTTAACATTGGTGCATGTGTTGGAAATTCAATAGCAATAAAATTGAGTTTAAAAAACTCACATTGCATAAAAATCTATCTGGAGCTCCAAACTGGTAATAAGCCAGGATTAGGAGAGAAAGGTGGAATCTTTAAATTTACTTACTGAGCTGCATGTGGAACATCTTCTATAACAATTCTGTGACTTCTAAAAAGCAGGCAGAGCTGTGACTTGACTGATTATTAGCACTTATGTGACCAGACAGAACTGGTCTGAAAGGGAAACAGAAAGCTTAGTACTTAATAAATAATTTCATCCTTTTTCCCCCATGAACAGTTAGGAAGTTACATTTTCCTCTCTTCCATTCAATAAGCAACAAGGCTGATTAAATTAGGAGGAAATTGAATCTGCAGTCATCTTCACCAGGCAGATATTCTAAAGGACAACATTAACTCGTTTGCCTCCACCACCACATGTTCACTTGAATCCTAAATGCAGTAGTTTTTTTCCATTTCACCCAGACATATTCCTCAGAAAGGAACCATGGTGCAGAAACAAACACTCTCCATGCAGATGGATTTGGCATTTTCACAGCCTCCTGACAGGCAGTGGAACAGCAAAGATGCTCCACAATTATAAATATGGCACAGCAGTCAGGGGGGTGAAACAAGAACCCTCCCAAATCTGAGCTACCAAGGGGGGAAAAAAAAAAGACTTAAAAATCAGTTTTTAGCACAGTGGGTGCACCTTGCAGTAAATACACATCTGGCTACTGTGTTTATTATGAAGATCTATCATTTTCACATGAAGTTCCTTCAAGAAACAGAACAAAACTCTTGTTTAGAGAGAGCATCTGATGGTTCAGTGACTGAGCTCTACACATTGGGTGCAATGAAGCCACAATAACCAAACTCCTGAGCCCTCCTGACATGAGCACACCGAGGCACAGAGGCACTGCAGGCTCCAACCTGTCTGCCACGTGGGGAACTCCTGCTCACAAGGACAGGACAGCATGGGAAGCTTCCAGAAATACCTTCCTGCCTAAGCCCATTCCATCACACCTGGGGTTTCCTGGCTTTTAGTTATGTTCATGCACATAAACTTAATGGATATTGAATGTATTTTTGTGGAGAGAAAGGACTAAAGTCTACACTCATCCTAGATTTACATTTCCTCCCTTTATAAATGTAAATCTGCTTTGGGTGAATTCATTGAATAGGAACATTTTCATTTGTCCCTAAAACTCCTGACCAACCTTAAGTCTTTTCTTTGGTCCCTCACCCTTAAAAACAACTTCCCGTTCATCAAGAACCACAAATGTGCAAAAGACTTTTAGGATATTGTGAAAAGGCTATTTCAAAGTGAGTGTAATCTGTAATAAGTGCAATTTTCCATCCTGGAAATCCAGCTACTGCCATGCCAAGGTGGCCTGACAGGCAAGCCAGAGCCAGGGGCAAGCCTGGCCCCTGAAGCAGAACTCTGTGTCAAACCCAGATCCTCATTAACATCCTGTATTTAGACCTGGACGTGTTGTCATCACTTCAGAGAGAGTCTAAATTCAGTTCTAACTCAAGTTCAACATTCCTGTCAGTGAGAATAACAAAGTCAATCTATACTGAGTTAATTTTGGCTAAAAAGTGACCACTTTCACTGAGGACACTTCACTACCTGGCCAGCCACAGGGTCCTGCTTTGCTATTTCTCCTGTGCCTTTATTTTTTTTTTTTTTTCCTCTAGAAGTTATCTGAAATCTAAAAGCAACACAAGAAATGCAAACACACAGGTTACACTTTCAGAAATTCTTCAGTTTCTGCTCACTAGAATATAACTGGAATAACTGACATGTCTCAACAGCTGCTTAGGAACACTTGTGACAGGTAAGATAATGCTTATTATCTACAGGTACCTTATCAGGCAACTTTCTCCCTAATCATCACCTTTTGTGAAGTGTGCTGTTGCTAAATGAGCTATTTACAAATGTAAACTATGTAATTAAAGTTTTCAAATAAATAGACAACCTTTACATTTAGGTAGTGACTTGACAACAAGGTAACAGATCATCAATTACATCTTTCCAACAAAAATGATCTGTGCATGCTGCCCCCAATTATTTTTTTTTTAATGAGGAAAATCCTTGGCTCACAATCTGTTCTGGAAGGACTTTCTCAGTTTTCTTCCTTTATGCTGGGTAATTATGTAAGAACTCCTTCAGTTTTGTTGGATAGTCTGTCATCACTCCAGTAGCTCCAAGATCAAATGCTCTCTTGTATTCTTGTTCTTCATTCAGTACCCAAATGTACACCTAGGAAATGGGATAGAAGAACCAAGTTATCACAGGAAATAATTTTTTAAGAGGTGACTTTTGACTTAAATTGTTTCATCAGAGAGATGTTGCTGCATGTTTAAAATGAGAAATAGTTAAACAAACAGACCCAACTTTTCCTCCTCACCTTGCAAAAGGGACATTTTTTAGTGGTGATTCCAACTCCACTACCTGAGACTTCAGATCCTTCTAAAAGTCCAAATATTATTTTGTGTAAGCCTCACAACAGACAACCAGCTTTGCAGATTTTATAGGCTTAAGTTTAAAGTGGGGGGAAAAAAACCAACACCCTAAACTTAAAGGGATTTAAATGAAAAACTCTTTTTTTCCAAGTGTACAAATCCTCCTTTGCAATCAGAGCACTGCAAATACAACAGCAGCAGCTTTTTCTTGGGAACTAAACAGCAACTTACAGTCTCAGAAACACAAAGAATGTGCTGGGGGGAATGGGAAGCTCTTTTAAGGCTGTGTCTGTCTGGTTTGAATTCTCACTTTAGCTTTGCCCCACCATACCTGGATGCCCCGAGCCGTGAGGTGGTCAAACAGTGCCTTCCTCATCAGCAGCCTGGGGAAGGAGAGGGAGATTAATTCACAGCTTCAAGTATATATAGAATTTTCAGGATCTGCTGATGTCCTGCAATGAAGTTCCCATACAGCAAGTAGGATCAATGTTTTGCACAAGAGAAAGCTAATTCTAGAAAATTCCCAGTTTAAGCAATTCAACTCTGCTGAAGATCAAATTCCAAAGATAAATCCTTCATCCTGCAGGTGCCCTGAACCTTGTCTGACGAATCAACCACTCTGCTTTCAGGAGAGATTTTATCCTTCCCACCAAAAGACATGAAAATGTCCTGGCCACTGGAGAAATTAAACAAACAGATGTCAGAGACAGGAGCAAGAGCCAGGAGATGCTGCAGTCACTGAAAACCTGTGGCTAAATTCCCTCTGAAGCACAGATACTCTTAAAATGCAAAGTGTTCCTTGCAAGGCAAACAGTGTCTCTCCTCTGACAACATTATCAGTCACATCCATGAAATCTGCATTCTGCATGTTAATTAGCTGAGCACACTTAAGGGCAGAAGCTTAACAGACATAATTGGAGTAATTCCCACTGTTACTGCACCTTGAGATGCTTTCAGTGCATGGAAAATAAAAGCACAAAGCACACCTACATAAGATTTGACTATGATTTATCCTGCACTGACAAAAAGCAGGAAGAAACTGAAAAAATAGAATGCAGAGATATAGCAATAGCTAATCTTAGTTGCTTGAGTCAACTGTTAATATAAAGGCAAAATATAAATAAAAATTTAATCAGATGAAAATCTTACGTGTCAGCCAGCCAGATAATAAATTTCTGGCTTCTTGACATCTTCTCTGGTTCTTTCAGCCTGTTGAGGAAGAAGAAATCAAAAATTACCAGAGCACAGATTAAAATCTTAGTTGAGATGTTCCAGCAAAAGGAACATAAGGAATTAATCTTGCTCAAATTAGAGCAGTAATTTCACTGCTCAAGACAATGACTTAGAATTGTAGGTTAGACAAGAGAAATGAGCTGCACTTAAGAGAAGCAGCAGAGATGAGAATTCTGCAGCATTTTGAGTGAAGTATGAGAAAGATTGTGAAATCTCATATCCACCCTATTGCTGACTTGTCTCTTAGCCCTAGCCAGACTAATTTGTTCTCAAGAAGAGAGGAGAAAACAGCAAGAATTAGCTGTAGGCACAGAACTGCTGTGTATTACTGCACACAGAATTCTCTCAGGAATACCCAAAAGTGCCTAAACCAGCAGAAAAAACAACCTCAGCTCGAGGACACCAACAAAACCAGAGCTCAGGGAGGCATCATGGTTCACATGCTTTACACTGATGGGCTGTGACTCACTTGAGGATGATGGAAGGCATGGGAATCTCAAAGAATTCCTCCTTGAAGGGGACAAATGGCAGCAGACCAGTGTAGAACAGGCCCAGCAGCAGGAGGACACGCTGGGCACAGAAGATGGTGGCAATGTCAGAGTTCTGCAGGAAGCAGGGAGGAGATTCTCAGTTATCTTGGTAGATTTTGAGTCTGTTGCAATTAGATTTACTCATCAATGCATGTCTAAAGTTCAGTCCAAGATTAAGCTGCCTTATATGAATAAATTTAACTGCTGTTCAGGTAGGAAATGGGGTGTTGTCCTGCACAGATAAACTGAAATAACCAACTAGACTGAACTACCAACAAGATGAATTTCACTCAAGGTGCATAACTTCCTTGGAATAAGCACAGTTTTGATTGAATTTTAAATTGTAAAATTCCTCAGCATAAAGAGGAAGAGAATTATAGCTGTGAAACAGCAGCTTTATGCTGATGCAACTGTGTCCACTAGTGGCCACATCCATTATTTTCATGCAATGAAACAGTCAATAAGCAATCCTTGGGAAAAAATTGCTTTTTATCAAATGAATGATGTGCAAAACAGGCTCTAAAAGCTCCTGGCATAAAATTGCAATGCCTTATATTTCATAAAACAAGAATAAAGTGTGACTAAGCTCAATTCTTCAAGTATTTTATGGCAGGGTAGAGGGCTGTTAACTGTGCTTGTCTTATTTTAGCAGTACAGCAAGGAGAACACAATCTGAGCACAGACCTTCTCACCACAAGTAGGGAGCCTAGCTGGTTAAATCTTGATTTGCAGGGTGCTTCTCTCTGGGTTTTTGTCAAGCAGTAACAAAGCTTAGCTGGACTCAGCCTTACCTCCTTGAAGCACTTGGATACAATCTCATAACTGACATTCCCCCACACGGTCAGATGTTCTCTCTTGTACTGAGTCACCAGCTCTGAGACCTGCAGCACAAAAAGCACAACTCTCACATGGAGTCACTGGAAATTAGGTGCAGCATTACTGAACTGAAACTCTGCTTGCTTTGGAAATCACTAAGGGAAGGAGTTCTCTGCTCTCTCCCATCATAAGGTGGTTGTAATGCTTTGATGGGAAATAAAAAGATGCTCAGGACAATGATAAAAGACCATCAGATCTACAAAAAACCCTACAGAATTCAAGAAACCTCAATGACAAAATAGTATTTGCTGGAGAGCAGATTTCCCTCTGTGTTGAACACATCTACACAGAGGGAAACATCATGTTTTTATGCTGCTCTGGGGAGCAACAGTCCATAAAAAGTCCCTCCCCATGAAGTACAAACCAAACACGTCTCCAGCAGTGCTGGAGCAGTTTCTCATCCAGACAAAGCCTCCTAAAGAGCTTTTACTGAATATCTTTCACAAGATCCCTTCTCTGTCTCCTGTATTACCTCACACACAGAGCAAGACCCAGCACGAGAAGGGTGAAGCATTCCAAGAACACAGATCTTGGTATCACAGACCACCACAACTCCAAAAAGCTTTGGAATATCAGCATCATTCCATTGCCTTCACTCTCAGTTCAGCAGAGATTCTCAAGTACCTTTCTGATCAACACATTGTTGTTCATTTTGATGTCAATGTTGACAGGAGTTTCTGGAAATGCCTCAAACACCTCTTGCAGGAGTGGGATACGATTGTCCTTCCCCTCACACTGACTTTCTGGGAAAACAAGAAACTTGTCACTGCTGTGGCCACTTTTAACAAACCAGAGATAAAAGCAGAAATGTCAGAGCACTCATTACCTTTATAAAAAAAAAGCTTTAGCTTTTTATAAAGTTCCTAGGATTATCACGTTTTTAAACAAAAAATTACTTCATTCAGCTGTAATTAACTATGACAAGCTCATTTCCATAATGAAAATGCCCTGAGCATGTTGCACATTCAGGTTTTAACTTCATGAAATTCACTCATTATTTAGCAACAGTAGGAGTGCAGGCAACGTTAAAATCCTGAAATAGCAAACACAGGCTCAGTTACCACACACCAAATGCAACAAGATTAATGTGAAAAAGACAGACTAGAACAAAATTTCCTTCTGAACCCTAATTCATACCTACAGTAACTACTGCACACTGGTTTCTACAGCCAGGATTGTATTTTTCTTTTGAAACTTCTTTTATCATGATACTGAGAGAAGTAAATGCACTTTTCTATTCCCTTTGCCAAAGCAGGAAACTGCCACACTACAAAATGAAAAACTGAAACAGCAAGAGATGAACATCTCACCTTTCTGAAATGTGACATCCAACTTGCAGAGATAGGGTGGAAGTTCCTTAAAAACAAAGGGAAAAGGAACATTAATTCAAATGCAGGGATATAATCATGACCCTCCTCCAAAAAGACAAAAAAATCATAATTCATAAGCCACCTATCTTTAAAATCTTTTCACCCACAAAAGTGATTTAGTAGCACCACTTTCAGTATTAATTGAAAGATTTGGCATTGTTAGATTGGTGTCACCTATAGCTGAAAAAGGCAAAACATTCCCAGATGCCTGCCCTAGAATTCTGAAAATTCCACTGTCAAGGCAGGGTGGAATCATCTCCCAGTTTCCCCAATAAAAAGTTGGTCACACCAGGAAGAGCTTGTTGATTAATCTTCCTCTGTCATCAGTGTGGCAAAACATCCCAACTCCAGAGCCATTCATCCAACCTGATACTGAAGGAGTAAATCACCCTCTGGAAAGTGCCAGGTTTGATCCTCTGACTGCACAGAAGTTTAGTGAACTTTGGGGATGGTTTGGGTTTTTTTATTAATATGAATCCTCCCCTTTTAGTTTTGGGCACCAGGCACACACACAGCCCCTGCCCACCCCACAAATGCACTTTTCAACACCCCCCAAACCCATTTTCTCCTCAACTCACCGAGTATTTGAGGTCAGATATGTTGACATCAACTCCTGTCGATCTCTTCAGGTTCTCATCATGGGACACAACCACTTGCTCATCTTTGGTCAGGTGACAATCCAGCTCCAACATGTCTGTCCCCAAATTAACTGCACTGCAAGGAAAGTCTGCCTTGAACCACTCCAGTTCTTTGTGCAGCTCCAAACCCAACACATTCCATAAACTAATCCCACTGCAAGGTGCAAGGAATCCTCACAACCCTGCTGCAGAGCAAGGAGCAAACAACTCTGCTGCAGTGGGAAACTGATGCAAGAATAAACAACATCTCGAGAAGCAGAGATGGGATTTTTGGCTCTGCCTCCCACAGGAATCAGGAAGCAAACCTGTGGATTGCAGTCTGCCACCCCAGGATTGAGAAACCTGCTCCTAAAGGACTGGTTCAGGATTTGGTGTTTATTAGCAGCAGCAAATCTGCCCACTGGAGGAAGTCAGGTTTTGAAAAATGTAATTGAATTTATGGTAAGAAACAACAAATGACAGGGATGTGAAAGCTGCTTTTTTTGACTTGATTTACATTAATCAGGAAGGGATGGATCAGGAAATGACAGCAGTACTTTCAGGTTTTTAGTATTTTTTGAGGTAGCAAAACAACCTTAAACTATTATTTTAATGAAAAAGTTTTAATTTAAATTTAAAAAGGAAATAAATCACTAAACATCCAGTCGTATTTTTCAAAGCAAAATAGCTATTCCTGTTCCAACCTACTGCTTTGAAAAGCTCTAATTCAATCACAAATCCATTCCATAGGAGTTTAGCTCATAGGAGGAGTAAAGAAAGCAGAAAGTAATAATATTGATGAAAAGTAAGTACAAGAAACCTGACACCTGAATAAAAAAAAGCTTTACTGCAATGAGCAGTGAATTGCTGATTTAACCAGAAAAGAGGTGTCAGTCCAGCAGCCAGATAAAAGCCTTCCTTCAAAACCTTCTTTTCATCCACCTCTGAGCAAACCTACAGCACCTGTGAGTTGTGCCTACCTGAGACTCAAAACTCTGTAAATTCAGTAACAGCCTTTTCCTTATGGGCTTTATTGGCTGCTGGACACAGCCCATGAACATCCACAAATGCAGCAACAAACCCTCCCAAAAAATCAGAACACACTCCCCAAAGTGTTTAACACCATTTCTGGTCCAGCTGGGGTAATGATCAAGGAGGGTTGTCAAATTAAAGCAAATTTGTGAACTGTTTTCCAGTGCTGCTAATTAAGAATTAGGAGATGAACAAAATCCTGCTACATATGGAAGAATCCCAGGCTGTACTGGGTGATTTTTTTCCTCCTGAGGGAAAGCATGTCCAAACCTGCCACAGGAGATTTGCCAAATTTCTAAACGTTCCCATGTAACACCAAGTTTTGTCACTTCACCAGAACATTTTATTAGCAATATTTCTTGCTTAAGAAAGTCAGGGCTGAGGCTGCATGGAAAGGGGAGAACAACAACTTCTCTTGTTAACAAATTTGAGACTCTGCCAGGCCCTTACGAGCAGCTCACTGCTAAATAAGCTTCCTCAAGTGCTGAGCTTTCCCAGCTGGAAATCTGTTTGTTCTGTCAAATTCACACTGCTCCAGAGAAGGCTCCAGATTCAGAACATCATTGTGGATTCAGATCCAACTGCTCCAGAACTCAAGCTGTGAGGCAGGCTCACATTTGCAAATTAGGATGAGAATAGTCTTGCTTAAAAGCTGTTATTTTATAATCTAAAACCACCACAGAAGCATTTAAATATGGTAGAACAAGATTATAGCCTCACCCCCATCTATTATGCATTTCACCTAATTAAAGAAAAAAAACCCAAAATATTGTCTTTGGTACAAAAATCTTATTTCCTTCCAGAATATTTGTCAATTAAGCAGTGTAGAAACTGTAATTGCCAATAAAGGCCTCCTGCCCCCATCCACACATTCCCTTCTTGATTCAACTACAGCAACAGCCAAATATTCCTGCTTGTGCAAACCTGCAGGAACAGCTCCTGCAGACACACCCTGTTTGGCTTCACACAGAATCTGATGGATTATAAATTCATTTGAGCCAATCCTGATAATTTTTCATCATCTAGATCAGTGATCTTCTACCCCACTCCTTTTGCTACCTCCCTCATGGAGATGAGAATGAGCAAATGTGAAGGATGAAGCCTTTACCCCTTCCCAGAAGATTTTCCACTGCATTCAATAAAAAAAAAAAGCAGGCCAGTAGAAAAAAAACAACTAAAAAGCCACACTAAACTACGCTGAGCTTCCATGGAGATAGAAAATAGTGCAGTGCTTTCTTTTATTTGGTTGGGAAAGCTGGCACCCCTCAGGCTGCAGGGAAACAGCAAACTGTTGAGGCTCCTTAGCACAAAGCAAATTAGAAAAACCCCAAACAAAACAAAGAGGAGCCCTCATAATGTGGTCCCTTCTCAGCAGCAGCTGGAGTTTTAGATATGCTTCTTTTACAAATGCCTTTGAGAACCTTGTTAAAATTCACTACTTAAATGCTGGAGGCTTAAAAGGCTTTCTGGTCCCAACCCCATTTTAAACCCCTGGGTAAGAGGCTTTCACACATGGCGTGACTGCAGAGTGTGTGTGCAGGAAAAAAAACAAACAGCAGCATTTTTAGCTTTATAATGATAAATAAATTAATAGAAGCAATCGCCATTAAGCACAGTATTGTTTGCTGTTTTATTGGCCAGCACAGATCAGGCCTCAGGGGTTTGTTTCCATTTGTTACTGAGTACAGACCATAATTTGTGGTATCCCAACTCCTTCTGGTGAAACTGGAGTGGATGTCTGGCAATCCAGGAGAGTCATCCAGAGGAGAGCTGACTTTCAAAAATAGGACACAGTAACCCCAAAGAACTGATGAAGTCCCACCTCCCTTGATTGCTTCACTCACTAAAGACATAGAGAACACCTAATTTAGGCATTCTCATCCTTTTGTACTCACTGGTGAAAGGCTGCCATTGTGTTCTCCAGGTTCTCTCCAGCACCTACAGAAATAACAAAAATAAAACTTACACAAAATTATTTTCCTCCCCTCATTCCCACTGAAAACAGATTTTAAAGTGTATGTATTTTGAGAAATAAGTATGAAGATCAAGGCAGAAATCCTTGATCTTCCAACCTATTGAAGAGACACAACCTTCTCCAGGTAAAGTAATTAAAAAAACCCCAACCCTTATCTTGGATTTGTGCAACACTTTGAGTATACAAAACAAAGGGTTTCTTTTACCAGAGGTATTTAGCTAGGAAAATAAGCCCCACAGGCACAGGGACAGTATATGCAAAAATCTATTTGAGAGTTGGTAGGAAGAGTAACGAGGAGGAAAAAAAAAACAAAAAGCTATGAATAAAAGCACCCAAGACACTCTAAAGCTGACACTCCCCAAATGTATAACCCAGCTGATGCTCAAAGGGGTGACAACCTCTTTTCTCAGTGCAAGGATATTCCCCAAACAGCACAGATCTGTCAATAGAGGTTTGTGCTGCTGGAGAAGGGAGGTCTCACACATCCATTTCAGTTAAGATATGAAAGGAAAAGCAAATTTAATTTTCTCTCAGGCAGGAGTAAACTCTGCATCTCCTAAGACGGCATTCTCTGCAAAAAATCTTTAAAAATCAGCCTGATTAGGGACTGGAAATGGTTGTGCTTTCTCCCCACCTCAGAAAATAGGCAATATTATAGACTGAAAAACAAAACTACCTCAGAAAGATGTGTGCTGCTGAAGATATCTCTGCAAATTTTAACTGCTCTTTGGCAGTAATGAATGACAGACTTTGTAAACAGCAATTATAAGAGCTCCAATTAAGGCCTTGCCTATTAACGAGACCTCACCAGGACATACTTACCTAAACCTGTGTTCAGTTACTTAATTAAAGCAATGCACAACCACCAATTTAAAATTGTTGTTCTCAGGTAGGTTTACAAAATGAAAGACTTAGAACCACGATGACAAAAATCTGCGGGGTTTAATGTAAAACAACATGGTGAGTCCACAGCAGCTTCTGTGATCAGACATTCACAAATATTTTATGGGGTTTGAATGCAGAACTAGGAATTGGCTGAGTGGCAAAGGTGAACCAAGGGACAAAGGAGAGCACAAGAACCTCCTGGTATCCATCTGGTGATTGCCTAACAAATGGGAAACCCCTGCACAGGACCTGGCTGATTAGTTACAAATTAACTGCAATAATAATTGATGTTTTTAGATAACTTATCAGCTGTGGCAATACAGCCCATACATCCTAAATGGTGAGGGAAGGGCAAAAACACCAGAGTCAAGTCTTCAATTTGTGAACAGAGCAAGGGTATCCTAACATTCCTGGGCAGAAAGTTCCAGAAATAAAACTTTTAAGTGGCTGACCTAACAAATCACATGTCAGGTAGGTGGTCAAGGGCCAGGGATGGTAAGTCAAGTGCCTGACTTGTAGCTATTTGGGGGAAATGAGGAACAAAGTTGAGAGATCAGCTGAAACAAGAATTCTAAATCAGCAACCACACCCAGAAAAAGGGAACTACACAAGTTATTTGATCCAAGTAATTTTCTTCCCTTGAAAGTGAGAAGGCTGGGCTGACCACAGGGTTTCCTCAGACTTCCTCAAACGCTCCTCCAGCTTCACATGCTGTTGCATTCCCAGTGCTGTGGCACTGACCTTTCCCAGTCCAAATAGGCACATCCAGACATTATCAGGGCACATTCCCACTCTGAAAGCACCACCATGGCCAAGAAAGAGCCAACACCAAGCACTGGCTCAAGGAGACGACCCTCAGAAGTTTTTAAGGCCAGCAGATCAAGGGAGGTGATTGCTCATCTCTGCTCAGCACAGGTAAAACCACACCTGGAGCACCAAGTCCACTTCTGGCCTCCAAAGCACAAGACTGTCATGGATCTACTGGAGTAAATCCAAGGAAGGGCTGTGAAAACTAAGGGATGAGAGGTTCAGGGTGCTGGAATTGTTTTGTCTGGAGAACAGAGGCTGGGGAGGATCCTACACATGTAAATAACGGATGGGAGGGAGTAAAGAAAACTCAGCCAAACTCTTCTTGGTGGTGCCCAGGGAAAGGACAAGAGGAATGGGAACAAATTTAAATACAGGAAATTCAGTTTATAAATATAAGAAAAAAACCACCTTTTTTACTGGAGGAGTGATCAAACTCCAGAACAGACTTCCTGGAGAGGTTGTGGAGATTTCATTCCTGGATGTATTCAAAACCTAATTGGACCAGGACGTGCTCTGGTCAGATGAGATGAATTCATGTCCAGATGATTTTCCAGTCTGAACTGTTCTGTGTAAAACTCATCATGCCAGCCTTTCTCAAAGACCCTGCAATCCAGGACTGCTGGCATTGACAGAAGACTTCAACACAGAATGTCAAGCCTCAATTATTCTCAGAAATGACCAATATTGAAATTATGCAGAAGTGAAGAAATAATTCAGGGATGATTCTACAAAACGAGGGGAGAAAATTCTTGAACGAGAAAGCAAGTGAAATCAAACTCCTCAGACTCAAAAAACTTTGCCGTACAAGGTTTCATCTCAGAGAGAAAAAAGCCAAACAACTTAAGTGTTACCTTGATCTCCAAAGTCAATTGGAGTAATGCAATAGGAAACCTGACACTGAGTCTAAAGCTACAGCATGACTAAAGCCCGAGGAGAACTCAAGTCCCGCAGGAATTTATGTTACAGGGTAAACACCACGGAGAGTAAAGCATGAGTGATCTTCAGCCTCGGATGAGCAAAAAGCTACTGCAACGCCCAGGGCTGCCCTCCTGCCTCCTAGGATTTCACAGGACGCAGAACAATTCACAGACCTTGAATGCCTGAGGAATAATCCTCCCTTAAGTGAGGCTTTCCTGCTGTTCCGATGGAGCTTAGAGCAACTGGCCCAAGCAGAGGCATTCGAGGCTTAGGGCTGTGTATCTTAACTAAGGTCCTTGCAAAGGACTGAGAACAGAAGATTAAAGGGATCATACCAAGTTCCAGCAAAGTTGCCTGCAAGTTTCTAACAGCTTACAAAAAAAAACACCCCTAGGAAACCCTCAAAATTAAGAGGCTTTTCTTTCGTTGAAGGAATAATATACTTAACCAAGAAACAGATTATATGCGTGTTCCACACCAAAAGTTGAATTTTATGCTATACTTAAGGCTATAGTTATAAAGAAACTTAAACCATCGAATAAAGTAAATTAAAGAAGTGCCAGGAATAAAATCATTAAGAGATCAGCTCTACATTTCTTATTTTGATAATTCAAGGGAGCAGCAGTAGTTAAGAACCACTGGCTAAAACTGTGATCAACCCCTGCATAAACTGGTACTAAGTACAATATTGAAAACTGCTTAAACTCGGCATCAGACATCTCTCCCACAGAATATTGAAAGATATTGACTAGAAAACTGCCTATTTTCAAAAATTAAGTGAGGGAGCAGGGAAAAGCACAGAACTGATCTCCACAGAACAGGAAGACAGAACTTGCTGCATTTCCCCCCTCCCAATGCTTTGGAATAGGTAGAAGAAACTTAAAAACCTATTTCAGCTATTTTAGACAGAATCAACACGCCTGACTCTCAAATGGGATCGGTTTTACAAGGGCACTAAGCCATTCACTGTCTGCCTGCAACACCAAGGGGAGCAAGAACAGAGTCACAGCAAATTCTGTCTCCCCTGTAACAGAAAGCAGAGCAAACAGGCGGTTACAGGCAAGAAAACCGACCTCTTGTACCTGATCTAAGCAACGACCAGACGCCCCTCTAGCTGGGGAGAGAAATACCAGGATATAGAATCGTTACGTGAAAAAAAAATATAGACGCGTTTAAGAGGGAAAACATCACGCCCCACGCAAAAACAAAGCTGATTTTCGGCTGGCGCGGCTGGACTTCGGAGATTAATTCCGCGCTGAACCGAGGCACTGGTCAGCAGGTGGCACCTAAAATTAGGCTGTGGGAGGAAGGTTTAAAGGGAGCCCGCTGCAAGCCTCGGACACCGCGCAGCCCCTCACGACCCTCCCGTGCCCGGGGGGACAGAGCAGCGCCCCGGGGCCGTGAGGGAGCATCGCCCAGGGGCCGCGGAGCCCTGAGCACCGAGAGCCAGGCGGGGACCATCCCTCAGGAGCGGCGGAGAACAGGAAGGCTCCCACACCACCCCCTCCCCTCCATCCTCGCGCCCCCTCAACTCACCGCCGCGGTGCGAGATGTGCCGGCAGCGAAAGCGCTGCCGCTTGGGCCGGTGGAGCAGCCCCGGGCACTTGAGGAGGAGAGCGGAGGTGAGGATGTATCCGCCCAGCGTGGAGAGCACGTAGAGCGTGGCCGACATCCTGCGCCCTGTCACCGGCTGCCCCGGCCCGTCCTGCCGCGGTCCGTGTCGCTGTCCCAGCCCGCAGCCGGCTCCCGGCGAGGCGGAGCCGCTGCGGGACCCGGAGCCTCTGAGGCAGAGGAGCCTCTGCGCCCGCGCAGCCGCCCCGGCGCCGGGAGGAGCGCAGCGCGCAGGCGCAGCAGCCCCGCGCCCTTCCCGCCCGGCCGTGAGGGGCTGCCCACAGCCGCCGCTTCACAACGGCTATGAGGGTAATTTCCAATTACACTCCTTTAATACCCCAGCGTGCCCTCCTGGCTCCCTGCTCGCAGGTGGAGGGATGTGTTTTCCACACCCCCGCCCAGCGCCCGCCCCGCGGGCGGGGCTGTCACTGTCAAAAAACCACTTGGCAAATGTTGTGGGGTAAATCTCAATGACACCCTTTCGTTTTCCACCTGGCTGTGCCGGCTCCCTCCTCACAGGTGGAAGGATGCGTTTCCCACACCCAGCCCCTCAGAGATGTCGTGTTCCCAAAGAAAGGATGTGTTTTTCCCCACCCGGCGCTTCAGAGACGTCATATTCCAAATGGGAGGGATGTGCTTTCCCCACACAGCCCCTCAGAGATCAGAGAATCATGGAATGATTGAGTTGGATCTTTAGAGATCATCTATTCTGGCCCCTAATGTCGTATTCTGCACAGGAGGGATGCATTTCCCACACCCAGCCCCTCAGAGATATCATATACCAAACACAGGGATGCGTTTTATTCATCCAGCCCTTCACAGATGTCATAGTCCAAATGGGAGGGACACTTTTCCCACACCCAGCCCCTGAGAGATCAGAGAATAATGGAATGCTTGGAAAGGATCTTTAAAGACCATCCAATCCAACCCCTAATGTTGTATTGCAAATGAAGGGATGTGTTTTCCTCGCCCAGCCCCTCAGAGATGTCATATTCCAAATGAAGGGACACATTTTCCTCACCCAGCCCCTCAGAGATGTCATATCCCAAGCAGAAACCAGGTCTGAGCTCCGTTCATGCAGTATAATTACTGTACTATAGCAAAGTGGCAAATTAAATTTTGTGTGCATGCTAATTAGAAACAAATATTCTAGAAATTAAATTAGGTCTCAGCATACAGCCACTGTCACTAATTCATCTTACCTCAGTTAAAAGTTGATTTCCTGTGGCTGATTTTTTGGCAGCAAGAGTCACTTGATACAGGTGAGCAATTTCTGGCTTAGCTGTTAATATACATCAGCACTGCAGTATCTTTTTTTTTTATATAGACAAGATTATTTCTCCCACTATCACATTAAAAGCATCATTTACATACAAACAGCTTGTTCAGAAAAACAGAAAATATTTTGCTCATCTTTGCCTCAATATCACAAAGTAAACTCTTGATTTAAGGCAAGGCTAATTTTTGAATATTCATAAGTAGGTAGGTAAAAAGATAGGATGGGGAAAAGTATTGTCATCAAAATATCTAGTAATACAGGATCAGCACTTTATGAAAACCAGCTTTTATTTTTTTATATATGAAAACTTACTAAAAGGAAAATTTACATGCCTCAGATTCCTTTTCCTGCTTTGATATCAACTTTATTTCCAGTGTTCCAGTGAAATACAGTGGAGGCTTCACACAATTGCAGTGACAACTGTGGGGTAACCAAAACCCATAAATTGGATTGAAGACAGTCTGCTTTTAAACTAAAACTGATGCACCCCAAACTGTTTCTTATTGTGTAATTGCTTTCAGTATTCCTCGGAGAACTTTGTAGCTCATTAACTGTTGGCTTTCTTTGGGAGGGAAGCAGGGCCCTCGTTCTGTCACGTAAGCATAGGGAAACCTCAGCACCCAGAGTCCATCAGAGGGAAGGGTGATTTCCTGCTTCTCGGGGTAAAATACAGGACAGGGAGGTGGCCCTGGTTGAACCTAAAACCGAAAGAAAACATGAGTAGGTAATCAAACATCATTACTACCTTAAAAAGTAATAAAATGCAAATGGGAGTTTTTTCAAATGTGCATTAAAAGAAAAATGAGAAAAATGGTGAGGAGTTCTCCAATTAAGAAAATCAACATTTTTTCACCTCCTAAATTCAAATGGTAACTAATAATAATTAATCTGAGCAATGAGTCACTGCTTTCCTCCATGACATTTAAAATGACAAAGTCATTCTTACAGAGTCATTGTTAGCCTTTTTTTTCTTTTTAAAGCCATTATGACAGTAGGGAATGCCAATAACTCATCCTCGATAAAGTATTTTTTAAACTTACTTTATACAAAGAATAAATTTGGCATCTTGAAGTTTAAGAAATCCCAAGTGCTTATGTAACAGATACTTTTGGAAACGGCTGTCTTGGTTGAAGTTGGTTTGAGTTAAGAGTTTCTCGAGACTCTTTTCCTGTCACCCATGTCAATTAATGTTTCCACAACCACCCCTGCCTCTGCTGCTCCCAGATTCCCTCCTGCACTCCTTACCTGAGGCGTTAAGGTGATCTGCAGAGGAGCATCAGGAACCACCACGAAGAGCCTCATGAACTGGGCATAGTGGGGCTTGAGGCCTCGTCCCTGCGTCGAGGACAGGATGTACAGGGGCATGTCGGAATTGAGGGCTTTGAGGGCAGATTCCTTTGGCCCTCCTCCCATCACCTTCATCACCTTATCGGGCCCTGAGCACATGAACCTCCTCCCGCGTGCATCTTCATATTCAAACCCCACGAAAGCTCGAGCGATGTCGTCCCTCCGCCGGCCTCTTCCCATCACCACCGCGCTTCTCTTCCCAGGAACAGCCTTGTTGGGTGCAGGCCACGAATTGGTGTCTAAGTCTCCTTCATCTTCAGTTCTTGTCCTGATGACAATGTCCCAAGGCATTAAATAGTTTGTTCCCGGGATAAAGCCCTGTTGATCTAAGCCTGTGTGGAAGTTATAAGCCTTAGCAGGGCCCAGCTTGACCAATGACCAGCTGGAGAATTTGGGCAGAAGGCCTTTGGGGCAATTGGAATGGAGCATCCCGGGGAGGTACTCGACGGTGGACGCCTGGCGATCTACCAGGCTCGGCCTCTTCTCACTCTTGGAGTCCCCGCTCTGCCCGTGGCTTTCTGCATTGTCCCCTCCACCCTGGGCCTCGGGTGGGTAAGTGCCCAGGCTGCCTGTGGACTGGCCCAGGCTCAGGGCTAAGCTCAGGCCTGTGCTCTCTCCTTGAGTCTGAGGTTCTTTCTCTTTGAGTTTCTCGATCTCGCCTTCTGGAGGGGCAGGCGATGACTCGTCCCGAGCAGGCGCTGGGTCAGGTGTGCTTGGCTGAAATATGGGGAAGTTGATGTGCTCCAGTTTGCCACAGCACTTCTCTTCCAGCAACTGCAAGAAAGAAAACGTGGTTTAGTATCCACCCCGAGATGAGGGAGCTCAGTCACAACACTCAGCAGCTACCATTGAGATTTGCACCACATGAAAACCAAAGCAGCAGTGGGAACAGAGCCCACAGACCTGATTATTTAAAATTCACACGAACCAACACATTCAAAGTGTAAACACGTGCATAAACAGGTGCATAAACAGGTGCTCCTGTGTGTGTGCGCTGGTAAAGACTGGAACTGCCCATCCTGGTCAGCCCATTTCTGCTCCCAGAAATGTCTTCCCCAAGCAACGAGTTGATAAGGTTAAGTGGAATCTTAACCTGTGGTGTCTTCAGAATACAGACTCTGCAGATGAAACAAAAGCACTGCCTGAAGCACCAACAGACCTAACAGTTACCTGGTAAAAATCATAATTAGCTGCTTTGATATCAAAGGGGTCCTCCCGAGGAGCTTGTTTCCTTCCACAGTTGCAGGCACCAGTGGAACGAGCCCGGCTGTTGTGGTACAGAATTGGAGGATTTCTGTCTGCTTCTGGCTTTTCCCCTAAAAGCAAAATCAATCAAACCTTGGGTAAATTGCTCACCATTCAAAACCTTCTTTACTCCCTTCATCCACTGCTCTCTCCCTTCTATACACATACACAAGATGATTTGCCACCAGTTTGTCAAGCAACTCATCCCTTTCCCACTTTTAATAATATAAAGTTCCAGTGGAGGTTATACACCTAAACCAAATAAGTCTGTTTTTACAACCTCCTCCTTAAGGCTCAAAGTTCTTCTGCTTGCAATAAGCGTGCAGAAGTTAGTTTTCACTCCCTGATCAACCAAGTTATTCAAAACAAAGGGAGACACTTATCCTTTTTAGAGAACTTTGTTCTTACACCCCTCTTGTTAGAAGGACTCCAGCGTAATGCTTCTAATTAGCAAGATAGAATCAGAGTTACCACTAAACCACAACATCAGAGTAACTACAAAAATCAGAGTTACTACTAATAGCGGACTGGCTCCTAAACATTACTGAACATAAAGGAAACCTGCACAGCAGCTCTGCTATGATCCCACCATATAGAGATGATCACAGAATCATTTGGGATGGAAAAGACCTCTGAGATCATTGAGTCCAACCTTTGCCTGGTCACCACCTTGTCAATTAGAGCAGAGCACCGAGTGCCACATCCACATCCAGTCCTTGAACACAACGCTTTAAACCTGCAAACTTCCATCTTCAAATGCTGTGCTTTCAGCCTAAGACATTTTTAAGCAGATACAAAACTAAACCATGAAACCAAAGCACAAGTGAGCATCTTTACCTGCTTTGGGGAGCAGATGGAACTTGTGCACGCAGTGCTGGTCGGTCAAGCTCCGTTCCTCACAGAGCTGGTGCCCGTTGCTCCAGAACTTGTAGCAGTCCTCGTTGAGCTGCATGGCATATTTGTGGAAGGCTGGGCCCCGGGCATGCTGGCTGTACACGCGCAGGGCCTGGGCCAGCTGGTTCTTGTGCACTGTCATGGTGTAATTGTGGGGCAGGTTGGACTGGTAGGCACTGTGGGCCATGGGCAGAGCCTTCTGGCAACGGTTTTCGGAGAACTTGGTGTCTATATCTAAGTAGCCTTCCAAAACTTTGATGCTGCTCATGATTTTTGAGCTCAGCTCGCCACAGGTCGGGTCATCGTCTTTGCCTTCGATGGTCACTTCATACAGCTTTAGAGCTGCAGCCACCCACTTCTGGTAGGTCGGGAGCTCGAAGTGAGAGGGCTGGGGGTTCCTCCCAACGCTGTCTTCGAAGCCCTTCTTGCTGAGCACCAGCTCCACGTGCTGCCACAAGAACTCCTTGAGGGTGCAGTCCACGAGCTGCCCAGAGGAGCTGGAGCTGCTGCTGCTGCTCTCTGCGTGGAAGGAGAGCTGCTGCCGGCCGTGCCGCATCATCTGATACCTCCTGGGTCCCGACAGAGTGGGAGCCAGCAGCGAGTCAGTCTCTCTCATGGTGCAGTTGCTCCTGAGCTGGTCGAGAAGCATGGCCACGGGATCATCTCCGTCCTGGGGCCCACCGGCCACGATGTACACGAAAGCCTGGTTGGCTGGCACGGTGAACAGGCAGTTGATGCTCTGGTTGGTCAGCACCCTGCTCTTGCGGAAGATGCGGTAGATCTGATCCTCCAGAGCGTGCTGCAGCCTCCTCTTGGGGGAATGCTTCTTGGGAGGTGGCTTTTCCAGGTGACCACAGGGGTCCTGGCCCCTGCTTGGCAGCGGATCCACCTTCAGAGCCCCGTTGAGCTGGAAGAGGAAGAGGAGGCGTGGAGGGCACGGCCTGCAGTTGAGCTTCCACTCCTTGCCCACCGGACAGTCCTTGATGGCAGCCTTCAGGGAGGGCAGCACCTTCTGCCGCAGCCCGTCCAGCGCCCTGAACACGCGGTCGTAGGTGATGTCGAAGGAGCAGGTGGGATGCACCAGCAGCAGGATGTGGCAGACGGAGAAGAGGTAGAGGAGGCTCAGGCAGTGCAGCTTCTCCTGGTGCTTCCAGAACTCGTGAGCCTCGGCGTGGGGCAGCGGGGCCGGGCCGCCGGAGGGGTGGCCGGGCCCGGCCTCCCTGTTCTCGGCCGCCGCCAGGTCCCCGCAGGCGCGCAGCAGCTGCGGCGTGTCGCAGATGGAGGTGAGCACCAGGTACAGCACGCGGCTCTCCTGGCTGTAGTACGCCTGCAGCTGGTTGTAGTCCTTTGTCGCTGGGTCCCCCTCCTGCCCCGCGGCTCCGTCCGCCAGCTCGGGATCCTCCTCCGGGAACAGCGGGAACACCTGCCGGTCGCACACGGTGCTCACCAGGGCCTCCTTCTCGGAGCAGAGCTGCAGCGCGGTTTTGCCGAAGATGCCCACCACGCACACCTCCTCCTCNATGAGCGGCCCCGCCCCGGAGGGCAGGACGCGGGCGCAGGGAGCGGGACGGCGCCGAGGGTGTGACGGCACAGCCAGCACCGTGCGCGGCTCCGGTCCCCACCCCGCCGGTTCGGGTCCCCGGGGCTGGACGCGGGATGGGCTCCACGGAGCGTGCCGGGATGCCGGCTCAGAGCCGTGCCTCCGGGACTCACAGTCTGCCCTTGTCCCGGTGGGTGTCCTGAGCTGAGCCGCGCTACAGGCACAGCCTCTGCCCACCCTGTGAACTGGACTTGGAAGGACGCTTTGAGTTCCTTGTCTTTAAGCAGTGCAGCCTTTTAATAGTGATCGGACACCAGCCAGCAGTGATACACAGAGGAATTGCCTCATACATTTGTAGCCACGTGGTCCAACTATTTGTTAAATCTTGCAGCTTTCCACTTTAATAACATTAGTGCATTAAACTGTTGCTTTTCTTTAAAAACTGTACAGATACCGTCAAGATATTTTTTGTTAAAAAAAGATATAAAAGATAAAAAAATACTGAATTTCAGCAAACACACACGTATTTGTATGACAAGCAGCACCAGTGCTGGGAACATAATACTCCCTGCTTCAGCAGCACCCAGGTGTCAAAAGACTTGGGAAGTTTCCTATTTTTTTTCTCCATTATGAATGAAGATGGAACCAAATCGAGAAAAGCACAATCTGCTTTACAGTGTTTCATAATGCCCCATTCTCCTTTGCACTAGATTTACTTACAAATACATGTGCCTGAGTGTGATAAAAATGGGATTCAAGTGGCTTCCTGACCACAAATGGAAAATACATTGTTCCATAAACCTACTTTCCTTTTCACTTTTCATCAAAGCTGTTTGCAGCACTCAACCGTGCAGGCGAGGGACTCTTTGGGTGAGCCATCTGTCAAAAGAAGGGAAAGGTCAGAACTTGGATATCTGAACTCATTATCATTGAGGTAAAACAGTGTAATTTGTAGCTGAAACCATAAAACAGACACAGCAAATCATTCAAATGAAAGATGCTATTAACCCTCCTGTTTTGTTCTTCTGCAAAGTGGAACTGTGGCTTTTAAAGTCGCATTGAGGCACCCATTTGGCCACCAAAAAAAGCAATTTTTCCTCTTGGGATTGTCAAATAACCTGCCATGGCATGTCCATTCTGCAGTGTCCTTTAATCAGCAGGGAATTCTGTGGATTTTAAAGCCGCCTGATGATTGCAAGAAGAGAAACAGATGTGACTTGCCTGAAACTTGCGCCGCAGTGCCCGTGTCATTATTGGTGTCAGCCCAGAGCCACACTCAGTGTTTTCTTTACTATTTAGAGGAGTGCCACCAGGACTTCTGAAAGGGGAATTATGATTAGTTTGATTAGTTTCTATTTTTTCTAGAAAAATAGAATTCAAGAGAATAGAAAGGAACAGACCTTTGTATATCGACTTTCTTCAGATGTTTCCGAAGATCAATCTGATTTTTAGGGGAGGTACTAAGAGAAGAAAAGAAATTGGTACAATGAAACGTTTTCCACTCAGTAAATGACATTAATCACTGTTTAAAACAGAAAAATCTAGTATCAAAATAAGGGAGAAAGCATCTTACATTAAAGATTTTGTAGCATGAGGTGATGGCTTGGATTTAGATCTCAGACTAACACTCTGTAGATCTGTGACCGTAATTAATGCCCTGCGAGGCTTCATTGCTGATTGTTCCTAAAGCAAGAAAAGAAATGTTACCCCAAATAAAATTTCAGAAGGTCTCACTACCCTGAAATCCATTTAATATTTATACTCTGAAAGATTTTTGTGGTTTATGGCTTTTATGCTTTTTTCGAATGATTAAGATTTAAATGTGCCTTGGATAAAAATAGATTTAGGAAAAAAAAACCTAAAACAAACAAACAAACAAAAAAAACCCCTAAACACTTCTGCCAACAAAATTCCAGCTGGGCAAAAGGAAGTCCAAAATCTACTGATAATATGCAAAGCTACATGAAAGCTCCATGCAAAGCCCTTAATGTAAAATCAGAGCTGTCCCAGGTGAGATTGGAGTTTGCCACCTTAATTCTTCCCTTCCAAAGCCCAAGAGCAGAATTTCAATGGTTATTCCAAACTGATCACTGAGTGTTTGGATAAGAATCAGTTTTGCAGGAAAGACAGAAGCTCCAAGGGTGGATTTTCCCTTGCTACACCACCACCTATTCATCCCTGCATCCTCCAGTTTACCTTGTCCATTCTCAGGTTGCTGTTTGTCTTCTTCAGTTTAACATTCAGGAGGTCTTTGAGGGTGATGTGCATGGGCCCATCCCTTTTCACTGGAGGTGCCTGAAAGGGGTTTGGAAGGGAAATTAGGAAGGGAAGGTGACTGAGCCCTCACGGAGAGGCTCATTCCTGATGAATCCAAGCCCAAAAAACATGCAGACATGAAATCAAAAATAGAGGAAATTTGTGATTCCCTACCAGCAGTGGTTTGGAGGCTGTGCCCCATTGGAGGAGAAGAGGTGCTGGAGGAAGTTTTGGTGGGGGCAGCGCCGGTGGAGGAGGAGGAGGAGGAGGAAGAGGAGGAAGAGGAGGAGGAGGAGGGGGGCTGGCAACAGGCACAGATGCTGATGGTGGTGGATCCATCTCTGTCCCCACAGCAGCACCCAGGACTGGCTTAAGACACCTTTGGCAAAGAGAATTTTCTGAAGACAAAGCTGCCACTCTGTTCATCTGAAAGCGACACAAATAAACGAAACATTAAATCCACTGGCAAAAGTAGGTGGGATTTCAGACAACAAAGGTGCTGGCTAAGGTTAAGCTATAAGGATATAAACAGATCTCTCCTGCTGTGAGGTAGCAGCAGTTCAGCAACTCTGAGTGCAGAAAATGCCCCTGAGGAGCTGTTCAGATTTCAGTGTATCTGCACTTGTGGTCATGACTTGGCAGTGGGTTTTTGAGAAATTTTAGAGAAAAGCTGAAGAAAGCAATTCTTTTCTAACTTGTCTTCAATTCTAAATAGTTAACTCTGTTTCTAAAGGGAGCTCTCTAGTTCCCAAGAAAAAAGAATGTAAATACGAGAAATGTTTATGGTAAGGTGTTTGCCTGACCAATGGAAGGTCTCCTCTCTGTTCTTGCTGTGCATTCCATGCTGGTGCTGGACAGACAGACACACAGAGATATGGAGGTGATCACAGCTCCTGAACCTGCTAGAGGAAGCTGCTGATCTCTCTCTCTCTCTCAATCATCTTTTTATTAATATCTATCTATAAATAAAGCCTTCTGATCAATCCATGAACTCTGAGTCTTTTGTGGAAGGACCAAGCCCTAGCTAGGGCCAACAACAACATCATCTTTCTACATGCACTGAGCACAGTTCCTTATGTTCTCACATAGCCAAACATCATCCTGCCACAGCTGGGCTGAGACTGACCTGGAGTGCTCCTTGTAGCTTGGAAAATTCACTTTCCAACTTCTCCAGCTTCTCCCTGAACGTATTTAGCTCCCTTAGGTAGACTTGTGATGGAAATATGGTGTCTTTAACCACCTTCAAGCTCTAAGCACAAAAAGAAAGCAGATTATGTGTATTTGTATATTGACTCTCTTCAAATGATGCATCTTTGATGTTTCCAAAGATCAATCTGATTTTTAGGAGGGGTACTAACAGAATAAAACAAATTGGTACAATGAAGTATTTCCCACTCAGGAAACAGTGTTAATCCCTGTTTAAAACAGAAAAATTTAATAGTAGAGAAAGGATCTACCTGTGCAGCCCTGCTCTGGCACCACCAATACAGAAATGATGCTGCTGTTGTCAAGGGTTTGACCACTTTTTTTACACTGGGCAAGGCTAAAGACCAGAGAGAGCACCTTGGGACTGGTGAGGTGTTCAGAGGGAGATGAGCTGGTGGCCTGCAAGAGAACAGAATGAGGCCAGAATTTGATTTATCATCTCAGCCTTTAAAAAAGTTAACTGTGGCAAATCATCTGGAAATTACAGGTAGGTACCAGCAGGTAACAATGGAGTAAATGTGATCACAGAAACCTGGAAAGCAAAGATACATTTATATAGGAGGGGGTAAAATCCTATCTGAAATACATTTTTATTCAAATTGCTTTTCCTGGCAATTAATCTTAGAAAAATTAAGGTTGGAAAAGACCTCCAAGGTTATCATGTCCAACCTTCCACTGAATAGGACCAAAAGATATGAAGTGCCATGTCTGCCTGGCACAAATCCTTCCCTCTTTTCCATGAGCCATTGGGAGCAAACAGCAAACCCAGGGATGGAGTGAGAAGGCAAAGTTCAGGCTGAGCCTCTTACCGTGGAGAGAGACAAACTGAGCCCTGGGGAGTTGCAGCATTTCTCTTTTTTTCCAGTCGAAATTTTGCTCGGGCTCTTCGTTTTCGTTTGCATTTCTTATACCTGGCCATTACTGCTGAAAAAGACACATTTAAAATGAATGTACAGAGATAAACCAAATTATACATTGGGACAGAGCTGCCACCAGAGAGAATAACACAGGCTGCACCTCAGAAATCCAGTCTGAGGTTACTAACAGCTGCCTTGGTGGAATTATCACGTATCAGTGATAAAAAAATACCTGCTTAATTTCATATACTCCATGAAGATGTGTTTGTGCATGAGTAGTGAATGCAGAAAACAGCATTTTATAAGGGCTTTTTTCCTCCCTTTTTCTATCATGGATAGATAGCATTAATAAATCGCCATTATAAAAATAATACAAATATGAATGAATTAAATATATACACAAAAATATATGATAAATAATATAAATACACATACGTAAATAAGGAAATAATTAGAAATATTATAAATTACATAGAAACGTTATAACTCATAATATATAAACATAAATATAAAGGAATGTTCAGTTTTTCTTTATCCTGACGTGACAAGTACTTAATTTGGGGAAAACAACACTTGAAGAGAACGGCGACAAAAGATAGGAAGA
>VZRF01009374.1:633338-725316 GCA_013396875.1 Vireo altiloquus
GGGGGGGAGAGAGGCGGGCTGGGCTGGTCCATTGGCGCGGGCGCGCGGGGGGGAGCGGGGCGATGGCCCCTTCGGCCCTCCCTTCCCGAGCCCCAAATTCCCGAGTTTTTCCAGCCTTTCACTCCTTTCTAGTTGCTCTGAGGCAGCCCCTGAAGCACGACGGGGCTGTGTCGTATGTAATGGTCTCCTCTCTGCCTGCCCCACTCCTGGAAAAGTGAAAAAAGGACTAAAAATAATCTCCCCAAAAGAGCTGGGCTGTGTTTCCCCTCACTGGAGAGGCACTGGGAAGCTCTGTCCAACCAGCCAAGTTCCTTGTGCCGTCCCTCAAACCTTGGTCTTGCTTCTAAATAATGTATTTTTGCCCATAGTGTGTGCTTGGTCTCCCCATCTATTAGTATTCTTTATTTCTTTTAAGCCTGGTTTAATTTAGAAATATGTTTGGAGATACTTGGGTTAGATGTTTTATTTCTTTATGTATTTATAGCGATGCTTTGTTTCTGTGTTTTATTGAAAGTCGTGCTTTCAAGTGATTCTCATTTTAGGACATGTGAATAGAGAGGTGGTTTTGCCCCCTTTAAGTTAACAGGGGCTTTTATTCTGGAATTCAGAATAATCTCACAGCTTTGTGTCTTTTGCTTTCCCTTCTGCTTTGTTGTTTCCTCGTCCTGGATTTCCTGTGAAGTCAGCTCTCTCCACAGAAGTGTGATAAAATAACACTTCTTGTTTTCCTGGAGTTTTTGACATGAATTTCATGGAAAGCTTCTGTATAGTCTCATGGAAGCAGGGGTAAAGTAATTAGAGGGAGCTTAAAGAGAAAAATGGGTATGAAAATACCAGATAATCAATGGTTATTTGTGACAGGAGCACCATAACAGTGTTAGATTAATTATGAAAAAGATGATAAAGCTGCCAAATTAAATAAGAATCGGTCAAGGCCAGGTTGGAGCAACCTCATTTAGTGGGAGGTGTCCCTGCCCATGGCAGGGGTGGAATGGGATGAGCTTTAAGGTCCCTTCCCACCCAAGCCATTCCGTGAACTCCAGGTGCTGTATTTCAGGACTCAGGACTGAGCTGCACAAGTTCCTTGGAGTCAGCTGGGATTTGGGATCTTTGCAGCAGCCTCAGAGGCACAGTCAGGCCTGTAATGAACACCCAGAGCATCCTTATGCACAATCATCTTATTTACATTTAATGCCCAGCCTGCACCGAGGGAAACTCTGTGGACATCCCTCTGACAAAATGGGATTACAAATGGTGATGAGTGTGGATGAGCTGCAAGTGCTTCTTTCAGAGCAATCCAGTTTATTGCTGTCACTGATTTTGGGGTTCTGGACCTCCTCTGTCCCTGAGTGGTGTCTGTCCAGTGCCCTTTTTATGTTGTACTACTGGTGATGATGCACAAAAAGCAGTGCAATGTTAAAAGGGCATTGGCCAGCAATACAATCTGCATTACTCTGTATTCTCATTATTGTTACATCCCCAGTCACCGCCTGAGACCAGAAGGTGATTTGCAAAACAGCTGTAAAATGAGATTGCCACTGGTTTATTTTTTACTTACTCATTGTCTTTACTTTTTGTGGTCATTTAATGCCAAATGCCATCATCTATGTGTCTGAGAGATGGTCCAGGTGACTCTGCTCTGTGTACATCAGCAAACATCCTCCTCTCTCCACTCCATTCCCAGGTTTCTTTGCATTGTGTTAAGGATCTCAGTGCCTTCAAACCCTGAGAGTTCTCAGACTCTCAAGATGAAGTTATTGTTATGTTAAAAAACCCCACCAGCACTGAGATTTATGGAATACACCCTCCCTGTGATGGTGCTCTCACACCCCAGTGGTAAAGGACACCCCCAGGGTGGGAAAGGAGTGTTTAAGTGCATTTTAATGTGATTCAGCACCTGCAAATTATCAAGAATAAACTCTGCTGTCTAGAAGATATTCACTGTAATGCAGTTTAAGAACATCTGTGTGATGGCAGTTTAGAATCTTAGCTTGCTACAAGGCAAATCCAAGCAATAAGTACACTTGGAAAATGGAATTTCCAGTTTAAAAAGCACCAAATAGTTTGAAATTGAATTTCTGACAGATCTGTTGAGCATTTTATTGAGTGGTTGGAGTTTTTTTCCCCTCTTGATCGGTGGAATGACAGATTATAAATAATAATAATGTGAGTTTTTGTGTGTGTGTGTGTGTTAGGACTTGATGAGCTTTAACCTTACCCAACTCTTCATGATCCACAGAAACCTTTGGCTGAGTTGATGTGGTTTTTTCCCCTTTTTTTTTTTGATGAGTGTGTGATTGATGGTTGCCCAGAATTGTTGCTGCTAACGAGTGCTCTGACTTTATTGCACTACTGTACTATACAGAGAGCAGTGCAATAGTATTGTCAAAGCATCTGAGAGCAGAGCCCTCAGCACTGGCCTCACTCTTGCCTCAATTTCTAACATTTTCTTCCAAGCCTGTGAGTAAATTACAAAATTTACACTTCAAACCCTTCATTTTCTATGTGGTTGTTGTAAAATAATCATCCTACAAATGCTTCTGACCTGGAACATTAAGGGGAGAGTTTTGCAGGTGGATGTTTCCTGAAATGCAGCAAGAAATGAATATTTATCAAATAAATGCAGTCCTACTGAACTGTGTTCATCTTGTCACAAATCTTAATATTCTAGCCACATTTAGCTTCGCATCCAGTTTTTAATGTCCTGAATCATAGATGTTAGTTAGCTCCTTATGGAAGTCTCAAATTATCAATATTGAATACTTAATGGGTCATTTTGCAAGCAGCTCATATTCATTGTCTGCTTCCCCAAAAACTGATCAAATGGTGGAGCTAGAAAAAAGCATGAAATGTTCTTTTTGGGGTGCCTGCCGTGGAAATGAAAACCTACAAATATTTCTTAGTGGAGGAGAACAGAAACCATTGAGCAGTCGGGGAAGAAATCCCTCATGAACTCTTTAAAAATGTACAGTGCACTGAAAAGTATTTTATTCTTGGATTTTGTCCTGGCTGGTTTCTGGGGCAGGTGTGGGAAGGAGTTTTGTTGGGCAGATGGTGAATTATGGCAGTACTGGGTGAAAGCTCCCCCCTTGATTTATAGATGCTCAAGCTCTTCTTGATTTATTTTCCTTCTCTTAAGCTGTTATTTGAAAACATCCTGGAGGTGTATGAAACATCATCCATCTCCACTCCCTCGGAATGAGGCTTTCACTGGAGACTATCCTGGATCCAATCCTGAATTTCCACATCCTAAAGGCATTAATGGTCTTCCCTTAAGGTGGATCCCAAGGCTGATGTTTAAAACACAAATATCCCTTCGGAATCCCAGCCTGACCACAGACTGGGGGTGTTTGATACTTTATAACACTGCCTGTAACAAATTCAGCCTTACTTTGATCCTTAAAAAAAAAAATTGGAATGGCCTCTTTGGGGTTAATCTCCATATAAACAGTGAAAACCAAGTTAAGGAAGTCACAACCATTTGGAACTTGCTTTCATCATTGTCTCTTCTGTGACTGTAAAATCACTGAATTATTATGTCAAAGAATTAATGAGTTGCTTGGGAGCTGGGAAAACTGCCTTTCTTGAAAGTGGAAGTCTTTAATAGATATTAAAATTGCAGACTAAAATTAATTAAGTAGTAATGCTATCAGCAGACTGTTTTACAAGGCAATTAGACAATTCTCTGGTGGCTTATTTATCCCAAGGAAAGAAAAGTGATGTCATCAATTTTATGAGCTGTTAGGCAGTCTGGTTTATTGGGGAATAATAAAATGTATTGTGGGTATTAAAACCATCTGAAAGAACACATCCCTAATATGATTATTAAGAAAAGGTCTGATGATACTCTTGGATCCTGAATTTACTCATAACCTCCTCTGTGTAAATAACTGAGTGTTGTAGTTTTGCAAACAGAACTCTTAATGTTTGAAAAAATTAAATTTGAAAACGTTTATGGTCCCTGAGCCTTTCAAAGGGAGGCAGCTGCCTCCTGCTTTCCTGAAACACAGCTTGGGGTTTGTCTGCAGTTTTTGGTTTTTAATATACTGTGCCTGACCTTAAATATTTTAGTTCCAGAAAGCAGAAGCTGATCTGGATTATATCCAGCACAAATTGGAGCTTGAAATAATGAGAAGTCTTCCTCATGATGCACCAGCAGAGGTAGTGTTTTCAGATTAAATTCAGTTTTACTGCATGAAGTTGGTAATAAATGGGTGTTTTTCTTTAAACCTGAAATATATGTGGCTGTTCTTTCATCTGCTTGTCAGGCTTTTATTATTATTATTAAGTATTTGCTACATCATATGTCAAGATAATATGAATTCAAACCAAACTCCTTTGGTTTCTTGGGATAATGAAATTCTCCCATGTTCTGCTTTGAGAAATTAGAGGTGTTAACACCTAAATTCAAGTTACAGATTCCAATCTGAGCTAAAACTCACCCTTGCTCTGAGATCCAAGATAAATTGTCAACAAGCAATGACTAAATTCAGATTTGGGGGAGAGATGAGAAGAAAACAATAAATGATGTCATGTAAAGGATTTTATAAATAAGTCCTTTTCTCCTGTACATTTTCATTGTAAAGGGTCAGTTCATGTTAGATTTTGGTGTCTCCCACACCTACACTTTTAATTGATGTGTGGCCACATTAATTTTATTGTCTCACATAAATGTTTTACTCGCACAGGAGAATCCAATTGCTCTCCTGAAGGAAATCCCAGTGCTGAAATCTCGTTACAAATCCCTGTGTGTGCAGATGGATGAAATCTCCATGGAGCAGAAGAAATCTATGGAGAACATCCAAGCTACCCTGGACAAAACAATGAAGACAGTTCAGACCATACAGCAACGAATCGGGCTGGAGGTGGTGTTTTCATTTTAATCACTTTGTTTTTACTCCTGGGAATGAATTTTGTAACCTTTCTATATCACCAGTGGTTCCACTGGAAGCTGTTGTTTGTGCAGACTCTTAGAAGATAAGGAGAGTTTCCCAGAAGGAATGCTGGCAGGATTGGAGCTCTGTCTGTAAATCCCAATCCCCAGAAGTTCAAACTGGAGGTGTTCAGAGTTGGAGCTGAGGAGTGTGAATAGAGTGATACAATTTGGGTCATTTTGTAGGAATCAGCACCTCTGTGCACAGCTGTGTCCCAGAGCCACACTGACAGGTTTTAGAAGTAGATACCTTAAAGAAAATAGAAAGTGAAACCAGTTTTAAAAGGCTAAAAAAGCTTTTAAATGGCAAATGGATTTTCACTGTGTAAAGGGAGAAAGTTAAAACCACAGTAACAAACACCCTGGAATTGCAGATATTCCAAAGATGTTTTTCCTAAGATAATGTTTAAATTGTTAAAAAACCCAACAACAAACAACACAATTTTCATAAGTGGTCTTCAGACACTGCTTCGTTATTGAAGAGGTTGTGAAAGCATTAATTTTGTCCCTTTGGAAAAGGTGATTTAGATCAGTGTTCTAATGACAGTGCCTGGAGATTGGGTTTAATCTCTCAACAGCTCTGGGCAAGTTACTGGGAACTTTTTATAGAAAAAATGGGCTGTATGATGATTTAAAAGACTGGTTATATGTCACAGAAAGGAAAATAGATCATATCTCACTGAGTTTCAAGGATATTCCGCCAAGAATAATTTTATCTTTGGGATTTTCTTAAAGTGGAAGACTTTTCTTGAGTTACGTGTCGAGCTTTAGGTAAAGATTTTCTTGTATTTCTTAAACCAAAGGTGGATTACACTTCTGGAGAAATGTAATTCTTTAAATGAAATACTGCTTTTTTAATTGAAGAACTTCTCTTACTTGACTAATTTATAGTATTGAGGAAGATTATGGTCGATTTTTCAGAAATACTTTGTGCATTTGCTTTCAGTGGAGGGAAATCAGGAGTCTACTGGCAGTTTCCATGAGCAAAGGGCTGCACAAACATTGAGTCCTTCTGTAAATACCACCACCTCAGGAGCTGAAGTATCAGACTTCTCTGTGTTTGCTGGTTTTCTTTTTCCCCAGAGCTCACCTCTGTCAGCAGAAGAACAGGCTGCAGCTCATCAGTTAAACTTGCAGATTGGGACAGAAATGGGATTGCCAGTGAAAGAGGTAATTAGGGCACGGAATGGCAGCATTCCAGAAACCTTTAATCCCCAGTGCAGCTCAGCTGAATGCAGAAGGGGCTGATTTTGTGATTTAATACCTCTCAAATGAATGGATTTTTTCAGAAATGGGATTAAGTTCCTTAATAAACCTATTCATTTTTATTGTATACAGATTAAGTTTTTTTAATTGTTCCAGTTAGATGGTCCACAAAGGAGAAATTAGCTTGGATGGAAGACTTTGTTCCTGTTATTTTTTAATTGGGATATGTTTATGTTTCTTGTCAGAGATGCAGTTGGTTGCTCTTGTTGATCTTCTTGATAAAGAAACATTTGGGTGGGAGTGAGAGATGTCATTGATTCAAACCAATGTATCTCAAAGTGGAGAGAAATTTAATTTCCTGTGAAATATTAAACAAATTTTGGATTATGAGTAGCCATCTATTCTAACTGCAATGCAGTAGGTCTTAGATCTAAATTAATATTTGTTAAAAAGTCAGATATTCTCCCATAGCTCAAAGCTAATATGTAATTATCCAGTATAATTATCAGCAAATATTTGCTCTGGGTCTCATATTAAAAATATTAAAGGAGGTTAACAGAGGGTGTTTCTCTGATTGACCTTTTCATTTTCTTCTTCTCCTCACTGCCCACTGTCACAGGAGACCTCACTTGCTGTCCCTTTGTTGCCACAGTTGCTTTGCAGGGAACCTGTCCAGTTCCTGCAGCTTCACTCACTCTTTGTTAGCAAATATCTGCTCCTCCTTTGATAAATGCTCTCAATTTTTGTCCATCATTAACTCTAAATCATCTGCAGTGCTTTCAGATCCATGCTGGAAAGCTGGGGAGGCTCATCTGACTTGCATTTAAATCTTTCTGCATCCATTTTCAACTTAATTTATTTCCAACTGTGTTTAATCCCTGAGATTTTGCTGTTGACTTCAGTGGCTTATCCAAGGGTAAAATGTAATTGGTGTCAATTTCATGCAGAAATTAAAGTGTAAAAAATGATTTCTGGGCAAAATACTGACATTATTGTTGATTTTTAGCCATCCCATCCAGAATCTGCAGTCCCTGACTCAGATGAGAGTAAGTACTGAAAAAATAAACTTCCCACTGTTTTCTTCTCATAGAGGCTGTGATAGGCAGGAAAATCACTGTTTCTACTCTCAAGCACCAATATCTGCTGCTTTTATGTGAAGAATTTAGACTTTACTAGAAGGACCTGACCCCTTAGTTACATTCCATGAATAGTTGCCATGTTTCTGGGATTTTTTTTTTTTCCCCTTGCTTTCGATGGGATTGAAGTGGAAAACTTTTGTGTTTATGGTCTGGAAGAAATGGTGCACTAATCTTACCTTAGAAATAGCTCTTTTAAAATCCATTTATCCTTGCTTTGAGAAAGGAATTTTCACAGTTGGCTTTGTTTTGTTTAAAAAAAAACAAACCAAAACAACAAACCAAAACCACCTGGTAGTTGACAGACCAAATTTGTCGATTCTCATCAGATCTCAAATTAAAGGATTTTTTAGAGTCTCCAGATACAGCAATTGTTTCTTCTTTCTTTTCTCTTGCTGGAAAACCTTCCTTTAGTCCCACCAAGGGAGGGTTATTAAACAGTAATGGAAGTCCTTTCTATCTTTGACCCAATTTCTGAAGAAACAAATATTTTGCATTTCCTTTTTTTTTTTTTTTTAACAAATATCTTCTATTTCCAATTTTTTTAGAACCCCAGTTCAAACCACTGACTGAGGAAGCCTTTATGAGTGTGCCCAGGAAAATCAGAAGCACTGTCAAATTAGAAGACTTGAACTGTTTGTACAAGGGATTATTTAACCACTTCGTTGTCAAGAAGAACACGTAAGACTCAAAAGAATTTAATAAACTGGAAAGAATTTCAGCTTTTTCAAATGAAATAAAACCAGCTAGTTAAGCATTCAGTGCCATATTGAAAAAGCCCTGACACGAAATTGTGATCCCCAAACCCTGCCCTCCCCTCAGCAACCCCTCCTGATCCCTCCCTGGGGTGAGTGTTGGGGATTTCTTACAGGCTGATGTTACAAAAAAAGGAAGTTTTTAACTCAGGAATTCAGTCTCTTTAACCCTAAGATTAGAAATGACTGCTGTGATTTGAGGTAGCACAGAAAAGTGGATGGTATATCTAAATAAGTTGGAGATTTACAGAGCACAAACAAAAATCATTGGTCAAACAGCATGTGCTTTTTTAGCCCTTTTTCTGCCAGACCCAATGTTTTACTAAATTGTTTTTGTCTTACAGGGCAGCACTGAGTGTTTCAAAGATGAACAGGATGAATATGAAAGCCACTCACTCAAGAATTCAAGTTCTGGAAGAACTTGGCATTGTGGAACTCAACAGACGAGGAGATGTTAAATTAATTGTGTAAATGAAAGCTCTTCTGTCACAGCAGCATCTTGGTCACGGCTCCTGGATTATTTAAGGATCAAGAATTTGTCTGGAACAAGAGTTGCAAGTCCACTGTTGGGAGGTTGTTAATGTGTCTCTATGTTCTGTTGATAATACTTGAAATTGGAGAGTTCAAAAACATTGAGTTTGGCACTTTACCTTGGCTGTTTAAAGGCTTATGGTTGATGCATTTTTAAAGAATGTTGTGAGCCATGTGGCACTTCCATTTCCTTGCTGCATTCCTGACGGGGTTCTGAAGGCAAATAATTCAAGCCTCTTAATTGTACTTGCATTCCTTAATAAAGATTTGTCATACTTTGGTTTATATGACTCCTGACCCTGTGCCTTGCCCCGACCCCTGAGCCTGCTCCCTGACCTGATTCATTTTCCTTTGATGTGAATTCCCTCGGGTTTTTCACAGCCCAGCCAGGGTCAGAAGGGATTTCTGGGCACTGTCCAGTCCAAGCTCCTGGACTTTTTAGCTCCTGAAAATTCCCAAGGATGGAGAGTTCACAACCTCTGTTACACTGTTTGACCCCACTAACATGAAAACCATTCTTCTGTTTAATATTTCTATATTTTTGTATTTTTATATATGTAATATAGATATTTTATATCTTATTTTTTACATTGATATTGTTATATTTCAGCCTAATTTGAAAGAGTAGGACACCTGAAGTTTTATTAAGTTCCCCCTTTTTTAGGAAAAATTGTGTCTGTCAAAGGAGACAAAGTTTCAATTAGTGCTCTTAGGGAGGGAAAGGCTGATTTCTGAACTCATCCATGAACTTCATTAGGGTTTGATGGGAAGAGAAACAGGCTGGGTATTGAAAAGAACAGGAACAACTTGGTTTTATGATGTCTGCTGCCAAGTGTGCCCTTTTACCTGCGAGTAACTAATCAGTTTCAATCAATTAATCAGTTTCACAAACTGATTCAGTAGTTTTCAATCACACTGATCTACTTCCAACAAAGACCTCGATCCTTGCTGCCACTAGTCAGCAGCATTAAATATTTAATTTTTTGGTGAACGATGGCTATAATAGCTGAAAATAGCTGTCAGCGGAGGGCGGAAACCCATCCTCGCTCCTTAAACCTCGCCGGTAGGGAAGAGTAAAGAAACATAACGAAGAAAAATAAGGAAAAATGAAGAAATATAAAGGAAAATCCAAGCGCGGGGCTCTCGCTCCGCCGGCTCCCCTCACGCACGGCCGCTCCGCCCGCGCGCCCCTCGCGCCGCCACGCCCCCTGCGGGCGGCCCCGCGCATGCGCAGCTCGGGCGGGGCGGGGCTGCCGCGGTCACGGCCCGGCGGGGGCGCGGGGCCGGGGTCGGAGCGTTGAGTCCGTTCCTAAAAACCTCGCTCCCGGAGCCTCCGCTCCTCACCCGCGGCTACGGTAGAGGGAGGCTGGGGACAGCCGTCCCCGCTCTCGCCGCTGGCGGAGCCGCAGCCATGGACGAGCAGAGCGTGGAGGTGAGCGGCGCGGGAGGGCGGGCGGCGCGCGCTCCCTCAGGGCGGTGAGGGGGCCGCGGCTGCGGCTTGTCCTCCGCGCCCGCCCGGTTTACCCTCGGAGGGTCCTTGTCCCCTGTGTGAGCGAGGGGAGAAAAGGCCGGGCGGTAGCGAACGGTGTCGGCCCGGGCGCTGGGAACAGCCTGCGGCGCTGCGGGGCTTGGCTCGGGTGGGCAGGGAGGCAGCAGGTGGGGAGGGGGTAGGAAATGAGCTGGCGGAGAGCCGCAGGTGCCAGTTCCGGAGGTGGATGGATGCAGGGATGGGTGGATGGATGGACGGGTAGAGTCCTGGCGCACACGGAACCCACCTTGGCACCGTGAAGGTGCAGAAGTGGCTGTAAGCCGGCAGCTCAAACACCTGCTGGGGGCTGTGTCACAGCCGGGCTGGGCAAGAGTGTAAAAGACCGGCTGTGATCGCCTCCTGTAAACACATATGGTGCGTTTCAATGGCTTGCAACTATTAAAAAAATGAATTAATATATGGGAGATACTGTGGTATCTTTAAAATTAAAGATGTCGTGCTTTTGTGCTGATTCACAATCTCAGTGATGTGGGAAAAAAAATTAGCACCCCTGAAGGACCTTATGAGGTTCCGTAGTTAAAACCATAAGGATTATAGCTCCTGTATGATACAGAAGGTAAAACTTCTTTATGAGTTAAGTATTTATCGATATGGAAAGCAAACATGGCTTTCAAAATACTTTTCTCATTTGGGGAATGTTATCATCACCCAAGATTGATTAAATGGGGTAGGAGAGAGAGTAAAAATTGTAGAGCTAGTGCTAGTGGTAGACCTTAAAAGGATGTCTTACAAAAATAAATAAAATACCCAATTCAGCCCCTCTTGTGTATAACACATACATGCCCTTACCATGATTTAGAAATAGTTTTGTGCCAGTGTGCTGTCTGCAGGTACAACACCATTTCTTCTGGTGACTGCTCAATCACAGGCAGGAATACCTTGGCTACAGGAAGGGCTGCTCCAAAAAAAAAGATAAGACAAATAGAAGCTATTCCTTGAAGAAGGAGAATAGTGTTATAAAATGGGTGCTGAGAGCTGGTGCAGTGTAGGAGAAGCTGAGGGGGGAGAGTTGTGGTGTCCAGGTTATACCTCCCTCAGAGATGTGCTGTTTGGAACGGGACTGAAACCTGGCTTTTTTTTTGGAAAACAAATGCAGCCCTGATGTGTTTGAAGCATGTTTAACAATTCTGGTAATCCCCCTTTGCAGAGCATTGCCGAGGTGTTCCGATGTTTTATTTGTATGGAGAAGCTGCGGGATGCCCGCCTGTGCCCTCACTGCTCCAAGCTCTGCTGTTTCAGCTGTATCCGGGTGAGTTTGCTGGGTTTAGTTTATTCTTTCAAATGTTTGAGCTGAAAACTGACTGAGCTTACGAAAACATTCTTTTCCTGGAGTTCCAAGGATTCAATTTTTTTTTTCTTCTCTCCTTTAGTTTCCCTTTCAAAACCTTTTATAACACCCCTGAGGAAGAAGTAGGCAGGCTGTGCGTTGCCTTCAGTGCTGCTAATTATAGGCACCATCTGGAATAATTGCTTTAAGGAAGAGACACACAATGATCCCTTCTTTAGCACCTCCTGAGAGTTGGTGATGCCTGTGTGGAAGACGAAAGTTGGAACAGAAATCAGATGCTGACTTCGCATCTGGGAAGGTCACAGCATCACCTCCTGTATCCTGGAGGTGTTTTATAATGCTTGTCAGGGTGGTGTGGTTTGATCAGGTGGGGCTAAATCTTTCTCAGGGGAGTCTGAGGCAGCACATGAATCCTCATTCCTTTCTTAGGGCCCTGCTTCCCAGTGTATCACACTCCAGTTCCAAATCCAGATGCTCTTTTGGGTTGCTGTAGCAGCAAAAGGTTCAGCTGAGGTTTCCAGACCTCCAGTAGTATTTCCAGAAATTGGAACAGACATTCATCCTTCTCTCTGGAAGCTCTGACAAGAGCTGTAGGTGAAGGATTTGTGCTGCATATTAAGGATTTTAGATGACATATTGTTGCTGGGTGGTGAGAGATTATTCATGAGACTCTTTAAATGTAGTAGAGAGCTGACAAATATAAACCCATCAACTGCTGAGCTTTTACACTTGTGAGTTGTAGTGGGCAGGTGAAGTTCTTTGCTCAGCTGTTTGTCCCTGGAGCTTTCTGGAAGAGAACCATTCCCAGGCTCCTTGTGGATTTGATGACTGAACTTCAGGTGTTTAATTTGTCTATAAATAACCCAAGAGGAAGAAATAAATTATCTTGAAGACTAATTAGACTCTGAAAAAGATGCTTGTGGTGTCTTTTTTTTTTCCTTTATTGAAACATGCTCTGGGAATCTGCCAGGTGGGTGGTTTCTAATGCAATATTTGGTACCTCAAAATTCTCTGTATAGATTTAACTGAAGCATCTCTGACATCTAAAGCCAGGTGGTTGCTTGTTACTAAGACACAAGTAGCAGCTTCTTCTGTGACCAAGTGGTTGAACAGTTAAATTGCAAATTTGTTAAAAAAAGGAAAAATATAGGAAAGCTGTAATAAAAATAAGTAACTCCCAATTAATGATAGAACGTGCTTGCCTGCAGTTCTTTCATTCCAGTCTGTTTAAAAAGATTTTTCCTTTCTCCATCACAGCGTTGGCTGACTGAACAAAGAGCTCAGTGCCCTCATTGTAGGTAAGGTATTTTTAATACCAAGAATTGTGTTGATTGTCCTGTTATGATCAATCTCTTTTTCAGTGCAGGTTGCACTGAATTTATAAGCTTGACTTTTTTGAGACCTACCTGGTGTTTCTGTAAAAATTGGCCCTGGTATAATACTTATTCTAAAATGTGTTTTGGTTTTGTGGCAAGCTAAGCAGGATCTTTGTTCTTCCCACATAGCACTGCTGTGCACATAGCTGGTGTAATAAGAGTAACTAGAGGGAATTCCTCTTTATATTCTTCTTACAAAAGTCAGAGCCCAGAAGCTTCAGTTTTCAGAGTGAAAGTGTCCATTTTTTGTACCTGTAATTGTGTGGTGTCCCTGTGCAGCCATTCTGTGTAACACTGCAGGGTGCAGTTCCCAGCTCTCCCCAAATGATCAAAATGACTTAATTTTTTTTCTCTCTTGGAATAACTAGTACAATTTCTGCTCTTTTTTTTTTTCTTTTTTTTGCCTGTGACTCTTCTGGTAGTGTAGAATTGAACTGAACTCACTTCAGTGCTTCTCCTTTAACTCCTGGAGCCAAATTCCTGCTCTAACTGTGCCATCCTCCTTGCAGAGCCCCCCTGCAGCTCCGAGAGCTCGTCAACTGTCGCTGGGCAGAGGAGGTCACTCAGCAGCTGGACACACTTCAGCTTTGCAGCCTCACAAAGCATGAAGAGAATGAAAAGGACAAGTAAATGGAGTGTTCTTTGCATGAAGTGTTTTGTGGTTTGGAATATAGGAGCCAGTTTTAGTAATGTACTCTCTATAGCTGAAGTGCTTCTTGAGAGAATGCTAAAAGCAACGTTTATCTTACAAAAGGTTTTTATTGAATACAGCTGTTCTTTTTGCAAAAGATGTTTAATGCTTCACTTGCAGGATTCTGTAACAAAACAAGTGAAAATATTAAATTGAGCTTATAGAAAATCCCTAGCTATTTTCCATTGGTGATATGTGGATTTTTTGGTTTAAGGTGTGAAAACCATCACGAGAAGCTCAGTGTGTTCTGCTGGACCTGCAAGAAGTGTATCTGTCACCAGTGTGCACTTTGGGGAGGAATGGTAAGGGAAGACTTGCTGGAATGCACATGGTGTGAGGGACTTCAGACTTTGTGTCTGACAGTGGTTTTGAAGAACTAGAAATGCTGTGGAACTGCTCTTATGGCTGTTGGATTGCCATGCAACTATTGCAGTTTTATGTGTGTTTGTTATTTAATGACATTGCTTGTGAAACACAATGGTTCCTGTTCGTAGTTAGAGAAGGAATTGAATTTTTGCCAAAAGCAGGTCAGAATTGCCTTCCGTGTTATAACTTTCATGGTGTCTTGGACAAATTCTGTGTGGTGGGGAGAGTTTTATGGGCAAAAGGAAGAAGTCTTGCTCAGAAGACACAGATAACACTTGTTATTTAGTTGTTGTGACCCCTAATCTCCAAAGCTGTAGCTCAGATCCTCAATGTTTATCCATCCAGTTGGGTATTTCTGCTGTCTGGAATGTAAGTGGTTAACAATGTGCTGCCTTTGTCTGCAAAGGGTGTTTTAATAATAATGATAAAAATAAGCCTTCTATCAATATTTGATTTGGTAAAGGATTGCACAGTGAATGAAGCTGTTTATTTTTGGAGGACTCTTGAGATTCCAAATAACTCCTGACAGGAAGCTTTGATGAAATGAGAGCCAAATTCATGACTTCTTACAAAGGGAAGCGAAAGACTGACTTCCTACATACAATCTGCTCTGGAACCTTTCCAGAATGAGTGATACACTCATAGCTTTCTTCCCTTCTCCTTCAGGAATTTAATAGGAGTGGAATAAAGTGGAAAAAAGATGCTCTATTATTCACCACCTCCTCCTCCTCTTCCTCTTTTTCTCTTTGAACAGCATGGAGGACATACTTTTAAACCACTGGCAGAAATCTACGAGCAGCATGTCACAAAAGTAAATGAAGAAGTGGCAAAGCTTAGGAGAAGACTCATGGAATTGATCAGTTTGGTGCAGGAAGTGGTAAGGAAATTTTCCTGTAGTATTCCAGGGGCAAAGGATAACTGTAAAGTGGGAAGTAGAAGCAGTACCTGGTAGAAGGTGCTGAGATTATCCCATACAGAGATCTTCTTGCTTTTTCATTTGGCTCTTCTTATACAATGTGGAAACATCAAAATATTCTTAATTCTGGTTTAGAATTATATGATATAATTTTTTTTGTGGTGTGCTGCTTAAAAGCTGGAGTTGCACAGTTCTTTGAAAGATGTGTTTTTGTCAACACTTAAAGTGCACTCTGTCATGCTAAATAAGTATAAAAATTCTTTATTCTGGCAGCTTATTTTCCTTTTTCTAGGATAATTATCTGTATGAGCCTGCAGGATGAGCAGCTCACCAGTTGGAGATTTGTTTGTATACTTCCTTTTTCTTCCCTGTGGGATGACTGTGTCAAAAATCCAAATATTTACGCATTCAACTTGGGCAGTTTCAGTGGGAATTGCAGCAATTTGATGCAGTTTTTGTTTCCCAGGAAGGATTACTTTTGTGTTACATTTAAGATGTGTAGTCTTTGTGCAGATAAATTCAGGAATTTTTTGAGTGAGTTTCTGTATGATTTTTGCCTGTTGTTCAGGTGGTTGTTCACCACATGCACTGATAGTTTTGCTCTGCTCCAGCTCAGATGTGACTTTATCACCACATGGGCCACTTGTGTTTATAAAATGCTGAGAGTTTTTGGCCTTTCCCTGCCGGGGAGATGGATGCTGCTTTTATCCATTATTGTTACCACAAAGAACTCTTCTGTTTTTATCACGTTATTCTCATTAACAAGATAATTTTTCTGTGTTGCCCAAGTTGCAGAAGAGAAACTGACAGCTGCATTTAGTGTGATACTAAAGAATCCCCACATGACAAATCCCTGTGTGGTGAGACAATGTAACTGGGAAGCTGAGCAACCTTTGGGCGCGCTGAGGAACAACACTCAAAAACAACACTCCTGTTTTACCTCTGAGGGAATTTAGGGAGGCTTAAGCATTTGTAGGATCTGAGAGAGCCGAATCAAGGTGTGAAGGAGGGGAAGTTGCAGGTGTGGGAAGGTTTTTGTTGGTGTTTTTCCTGCCCGTTCAGGAGCGGAACGTGGAGGCAGTGCGCAGCGCCAAGGACGAGCGCGTGCGCGAGATCCGCAACGCCGTGGAGATGATGATCGCCCGCCTGGACACCCAGCTCAAGAACAAGCTCATCACTCTCATGGGTGAGTGTTGGCCTCCATGAGGAGGAGAAATTTATTAACAATGTGTAAATCCACTGAGGAACTGTTTCTCTGGGAGCCTGACTGAGCTGGACAGTGTTGAGCAAGTTTGCTGCTGGCAGAAAACTTCCACCTGCAGCTAAGCTTTTGGTTAATGATGTAGTTGCTGTGATAAATTCTAAATTAGACATAATCTGATTATATTCTGTTTAAAACTCCTGTATAATGTCTTGGAAAATATTCCCATCTAGCTGGAAGATGTTTAGCACCTTTCAACTAAGGTGCTTTTACTTCATCGTTTCTGTTGATCAAGAAGTGCATCTTTCTAATTAGAAAAGTTTGTAAATTACATCTTTGTGGTAAATGCTCCTTTTAGTAGAATCTGAGACAGGCTTGTCTGGATAAGAGTCAAACCTGCTTTTCTTTTTGTCCAAAAAAGCACCTCAAACCATTAAACCTGCCATTTCTGGGACACAGAGTGTTTCGTTACTGACTTAACCTCAAATGAGTTCTTCACTACAGCTCTAATTAAAAACGTAGACTTGCTTTTCAAATGCTTTCTCAATCAACCTTGGTATATTTAGAAATCTTTTACCTTGGTATGTTCTGGGGCAGCTTCCAAGTGGGGAAAAAAAAAAGAAAGTGTACTTTCTGTTTTCTTTCTTGAAAAAATAATATATGGTTTTGGGGTTTTTACCATGTCTTTTCTTTAAACAGGTCAAAAAACATCACTTACTCAAGAAACTGAACTTCTTGAAACCCTGCTTCAAGAAGTAGAACATCAGGTGATTATGAAGAGATTCCTCCTCAGCTGGCTTTTCTTGTTTTCTTTTTTATTTTAAAGCTGTTAATTGATGGAGGTTTCTGGGGGACACCTCTTCATTGAAGTGGCCTTAGGTTGCACACTGTCTTCTTAAAAACAAGCGTGTCTTCTGGAAATACTCAAAGGTGGTGTGTTGCTTGAAAAACTGGTACAGGTATTAATGGCAACATCATACAAAACTCCCCAGTTCTGTATGAATTAGTTTAATCTAAGGGAGGTACATAGTGGCTGTTGTAACTTTTCATTGTGGAATTCCAGACAACAAAATAACCCCAAACCTCCAAGCTCCATTTTTCCATTGTGTTGTGGATAAACTTTCTGAAGCTGTGACAAACATACAACTTAGTTGTTTAAAAACAAAAAGTGGACAAAACCTTTGATTTCTACTGACCTAAGGATTTTTTTTGTCCTTCTTTTATCCCCATATAGTTACGATCCTGCAGCAAGAGTGAGCTGATTTCCAAAAGTTCTGAGATCCTGATGATGTTCCAGCAGGTCCATCGGAAGCCCATGGCCTCGTTTGTCACCACTCCTGTCCCCCCAGACTTCACAAGGTGAGTGTTGCATTTCTCTTCTGTTTGTTCAGTGCTTAAAAAACATGTTTAAAATATCATACTTTCCTCTCAGCTTACTCCTTGTAGTAAGCTGTTCTGCAAGTAGGGCTTTTCTGTCCCAGCAGGGCTTATTTTGTGTCTGTAGTCCCTGCTGGGGACTCAGGACAGTGGGTTCTAGCTACAATTTTTTTTCTCTTTTACACTTAGTTTACTGATTTGTCCTTTTTTCTCTTATTATTGGGTCATACAGTATATAATTGCCAGGCTCTCATGAGATGCCTCTGCAGGTCACCTTAATTCAAAATTCACAGCCAAAATCACTTCATAGCACAATTCTTCATCAGGAGAGTGCTTCTGGTGCTGGGTATTGAAGGAGCCTGTGCTCAAAAAATGAAAAGTCAGAAAAGTCTCAAGGATTCCTCAGCAAAAATTATTTTGGCTGTGTCTTGGTTTAAATCTGAATGTTCATTTTCCAATGGCACCAAGGTATCTCCTCCTGAGGAGGCTTATAAATGGAATTATACTGCAATAGCCCAGTGTAGTCCTGGTGAATTTCAGTGGCTCTGGTGACCTAAATAATCTAAAATTCTTCTACACATTGCAAAAGTTGGGATTTTTAAGGCCATGTTATTCAAGTGTAATATATTTATTCTTTTCCCCCATAGTGAATTGGTTCCAGCCTATGACTCAACTACATTTGTGTTGGAAAACTTCAGGTAAGAATGTATCTTAAATTATTGTGAATATTGGGGAACATCCTTCTGTTCCTTCCATACATGAGAAATGAGATTAAAACACAGAATAATCTCTACAGGAAACTGTGAGATGTGGACTAAACTATGGGAATTCCATTAAAAACCTTTTGTTTACCAGGTGAACAATTAAAAATAAAAAATATTTTCCACGAGGAAGACAATTGTCTGTGCAGCTCATGGTTCCATGAGGGCTTTGCTTTGTCCCAGTATGTGTTTTTAACTTTTTTTTAATGTTTTTTTAATGTTTTTCCTCCTCTCTCACCAGCACCTTGCGCCAGCGAGCAGATCCTGTGTACAGCCCTCCCCTGCAGGTGTCAGGACTGTGCTGGAGATTAAAAGTTTACCCGGTGAGTTATGTCTTCATCTGGAATTGTTATCCCATCCCAGTTCATTCCCAGCCTTTCCAGTGAGGAATCATCAGTTTCTCATGTTGTATATGAAAATCTATAGCAAAAGAGCATTGTGAGAGTTGATCTCCAGCCACTGGAGAATTCCCTCTGTGCCTCCAGATCTCCAGTGAGAACATGCTCAGTATAGTTTGGTAATTTAAAAGCAATTAAAGATGAGTCTAACTAATATGGCATAGGAACTTTAATAGATATTTTAGTGATTTTTGCAGATGTTCCTTACAGAACTGAGAAACTCTCTGTTGGAGTAATACTTGGGAAGGTGGGAGGAGGACTAAGTAGTAGATGTTGACTCTACATTCAGTTCTCAAACTGGCCATTAAAATGTGTATTTTGCTGTGTCCCTTCAGTGGGCTGAATATTCCAGTTTCTGAAGCTTTGTCCATGTTGGAATGTTGAGCCCCAGGCTGGGATCTTTCCACATTCCCTGCTCTGGTCAGTGCTGCTCCTGCAGCTGTGTGGAGAAGGAGGAGTTTGGTGGTGGAGAACCAGCTCTGAATTAGTGATTTTTGTGGCATCCTTGGAGAATTGACTCCCTAAGTGAAGCTCTCTTCTGCCCAGAACTGCATTATTGCAGTGCAGGGGTGGAGCTGTGTGGAAGTTTCCAGAGTATTGTAGATTCAGGATTAGCTCCATGAGCTGTGCTGTCAGAAGGCATTAAAATTTATTTTTTCAATGGTAAGTTGAAATGTTTCTTCAAGCTGGAGGATTCAAGTTGAGCCATTCTTCACCCTTGATTCAGGTGAGTGTAATGGAGGTTTTGCTGTATTTTTTCTTGACTTCTGGTGACTCTAATAATTGTTTCTTAGTTAACTGCCCTAACTTTTCGTGTTGCATGGGATTTTTTTCTGAACAAATTGCTCTTTTCTCAAAAATTAAGTAGCTTTGAAATGTGACTACGTAAAATATTTCAGAACTAATGTTTAACCTGAAATAATATTTTTCTGATACATTAAGTGTTTGTCTACTCAGACTTCCACTTAATCAAATACCTAAAATGTTAATAGAGTAATTAAAGCTTTGTCTTGAGATTTATATCCGAGATACCAGAACTGCACTGTGGATGTGCTTCTTGTTGATTCATGTTACAGTAGGAGGCCACTGAAGACTAAAAATCACAACTGTAACATCCAAAGTAGATTCTTGCTGCAAATCCAGTGTTGATTGAAGCTGTTTTCTAAACTTTTTTAAGTTTTCTATATCAAAGTGTTTTGTGTTTTTATTTTTCTGGTTTTTCCTTTCTGTTTTTAATCAACTTCTCAATTTTATTTCAAGGATGGAAATGGAGTTGTTCGGGGCTATTACCTGTCAGTGTTCCTGGAGCTGTCTGCTGGATTGCCAGAGACATCCAAGTAAGCAAACCTGCAGTAAGAACAGCTGGTGAGGTTTTTTCTCTCAGTGTTTGCAGAAAATGCAGAGCCCTTTGGAAAAGAATGATGAGACTTCTGTTGTCTGTTGAGCTTTGAATCAGACACAGAGATAATATTTTAAAGTTATTACTCAGTGGCTTTTGTGAGATAAAAAAGAAGCTGGCAAAACAACTGATAAGAGTATCTGTGTGGTAGTTCAGTCCTGGAGTTCACTCTATTCTCTATTTCTCTTCTTTTTCACTGTTTATTTCAGTGTTCAGTAACACTGTAAGCCTGACTCACCCATTCAGCTGGGCAGGGAAGCACAGCTCCTAAACCTGACCCACTCAGCAATTCTGCCATCCTTTGATCCTAATCCTTGTGCCTTTCCCCTGGGCAGGTATGAATACCGTGTGGAAATGGTCCATCAGTCCACCAACGACCCCACCAAAAACATCATTCGGGAGTTTGCCTCTGACTTTGAAGTTGGGGAGTGTTGGGGTTACAACAGATTCTTCCGCCTGGACCTGCTGGCCAACGAGGGCTACTTGAACCGGCAGAACGACACTGTGATCCTCAGGTGGGGCTTCCTGCTCTCCTTCCATGTATCTTCACAAATATGCTGCTGAAATAGGGAATAATTAACCTGTTGAGTTTAATTTTAGCAATGTGTTTTGTTCTAAATGGATTTCACTGCCAGCAGCTTTAAAGGAGGAAATGTGCCAAAGGGGAGTTGTGGAAATTTGAAGTTATCTTTCTTTGAGGAGTAGCTGCTCCTGGCATTAATAAGGGTTAGAGACCTGTAGCTACCAGAATTAAGGGAAAAAGGTGCTTTCTCCCCCTGTAGAAACAGTTAGAGTGAGCATTGGAGAACTTTGGGAATAAAGAAAGTCTGAGTCTCTCCTGCAAAAATCTCTGTGGCCAGTCAGGGTGTTCAGGACAGAGTCCACAAGGACCTGTTGTCTGTCAAGTTTATTTCACCACTAGGTGAAATAATTTTAGGTTTTAAGGTTTTTCTGCAGGACTTTTTGGATGGAAGGAGAGAGGGACATTTAAAAACAAACTCCTCCAAAAAAACCCTCTTTGAATATTCCTTTGAAGGTTCCAAGTGCGCTCACCAACCTTCTTCCAAAAGTGCCGCGATCAGCACTGGTACATTGCTCAACTGGAAGCAGCTCAGACCAGTTATATCCAGCAAATAAATAACCTCAAAGAAGTAAGTGGGATGTTTGTAAAGTCACCTGTTAGAGTGTATCTGCAAGTTGACAAAGGTGCTTGATTTGGTGATGCTGCTCCATTGTCATCTTCTCTGTTATTTTTGTGATCTTTTAGAGGCTTGCGATTGAGCTGTCCCGGACTCAGAAATCCCGAGGGGTTTCCCCTCCAGACACTCACCTCAGTCCCCAGAACGATGAGGGCTCAGAGACAAGAGCAAAGAAACCTGGACAAAGCATTGAAGCACTGCTGGAGAATTTCACTGCTCCAGGATTAGCACGGGAGAACAAGGAGGAGGAGGAAAAGAAGACCCAGCAGGAAGACTTTAATGTAGGAATTTTCTGTTTCCTGCCTCTGTTGATGTGTAGCTTTCTGTGATAAGGCAGCAATAGAAACAGGGGAACTTCTGAATTGTAAATGAGGTTTATTATCCTTGCTATGGAAATAGGAGATGACACACTTGGAAGCTGTGAGAGCTGACTCCAGAAAGATGTTCCAGAAGAGAGTTAAAAGATCCCACCACAAAAAAGGCTCCAAGTTGCAGCTGAAAAATCTGACTTGTGTTTGTTCCCAAAGCCTTTAATATGCTTTGAGATATCACTATCACACAGCAGTGATACTGGGGACAGAGAGTGTCTGTTTATAGCGTTTGGGGATCCATCAAGGTGCTACTGAATGTTTCTTTATCAAAAACCTCCTGTTTTTCCAGCAGCATGAGCTCTCAGATGGTGACCTGGATATAGATCTTGCTGGAGAAGATGAGGTGAACCACCTTGATGGCAGCAGCTCCTCGGCAAGTTCAACAGCAACCAGTAACACTGAGGAAAATGATATTGATGAAGAAACTATGTAAGTAACTTTAAATGCCTTTCACATCATCCTGTACCTTGTAGCAAGGGTAATTATCCCAATTCCAGTGGAAAGTGAGTAATTTGCTGGGGTGTGTGGGATTCCAGTGTGATTTGAGAGGTGGTTCCTATACTGGGAACAACGTGAACTCCTAGAGTTAGTGCTAAACAGTGAATTTTTGGTCAGCTAATTACTGTCTTTCTGATCTCTTTATTTATGTTAGTGCTGCATTCTGCCTTTGACAAGTGATAATCTGTGAAGGTTCTTTCCCAAAACACTATTAAGAAATCTGTCTCAGCACTGTACAGAACAGAGGTCTGGTATTGGGAAGTGTTGTAGTAGTAGGAGAGTGATGCTGAGGACAGGTATTTAAATTAGGGAATTCAAGGCTGAGCAGAGCTGATATCAAATCCTGGAAGCTTAATTAAAATGTGAGAATGTGCTGCAACACTTACAGATACAGGAGTTTGCAGGATTAGATTTTGCAGTCTAGGTACATATGGCACTTCTGGCCTCTTGGTTATCAAGCAGTCATTTAATTACTACACTTCATTTGTTCAGTTTGGGTAGCTTGGAATGCAGGAAATACAATTCACAGCACTTTGTGTTGTTTTATTTGCCGTAACATTTAACAAGAGCTGAGGAAAGCTGACAGTTGTATTCTCCTTTCCCCACCCTGATCATCCCTGAAGGTCTGGAGAGAATGATGTGGAGTACAGCAGTACTATGGAGCTGGAAGATGGAGATCTCATGGAGGATGCAGCAGCTGCTGCTACTCCTGGAGCATCAGGTATGAAAAACGACTCCAGAATTCCCATAAAAGCAAAACGCTGCTGGATTCCTTCCCCTGCTCCTCTTGGAAGCAAAGCCAAGCTGTGTGTTCTGCAGGCAGTTCTATTTTGGGAACTGCTGCATCATGTGCTTTGTACTGATTATTGCAGTGTAGCAGAAACACTTCGTTGGTTCAATAAAAAAAAAGAAAGGAGGAGAATCATCTGAAGGTGCTGGTTTAGAAATGATGTCAAAGTTTGGAGGGAGGCTTTGTGCCTCTGAAATTCCATCAAACAAGGAATTTTTACTGATGTCTGTGGGTGACACATTCACTTGGGGTTTAGTGCACTGCAAAACCCAAAGAATGAGGAGGGAATGAAGTAAAGAACCCTTCCAAGTCAAGCAGAAATACATTTTAAATGCAACACAAAAAGGTGTTCTGGGATTTTTTTACAGCCTAGAGATGATCGCAGCCCAAATTAGCCACAAGCTTCTGAAAGAAATGTATCTGTATGGGATATAGAGATATGTTATGGAATCTCAGTATATTTAGGGCAAAGATAGCAGAAGTGGCATTCTCTGGATGTGGTATTTGTGCTGCTGTACAAGTCTGGTGCTTGAAAGACAAAATTCCCTGTTTGAAAGTTCTGAAATTCAGGGAGACATATTTGTCTCCTTACTCCTTTAGAGTAAGTCTGATCTTTGTATTGATCTGTTAACAAATTTGTTCATTAAGAGATTTTTATAAAAGATAGGAAGTGAAGCACTTTCCTCTTTCCAGCTGTTTTTTATCTTGCTCTTAAATTAGAAGCATACCTGATTGCTTTCAGCATCCAGAAATCCGTGAAATCCTGATGTCTCCTTAAGTTTCATGGGTTGCTTTCTTTCCTAATCTGCTTGTATAATTGTCTTTTTTATTTTTCCCAGGGAACAATGCATCCCTGTGTCCCACACGTCCCACCTTTGTGTCTCTCCTGCTCAGGTACCAGCCACAGCTTCAGCAGTGCCAGCGGGAGACCCTCCCGGAGGGGAGCCAGTGCCCTGGGCTCCACAGCCAGCAGCAGTTTGCTGGACATAGATCCCTTAATTTTAATCCACTTGTTGGACCTAAAAGACAGAAATGGCATGGAAAACCTCTGGGGGCTTCAGCCACGTCCTCCTGCCTCTCTTCTGCAGAACAGAGGTAACTACACTGTGTGTGATGGTTTCATTCCAGCCTGGAAATGCAGTGGGATGACTGAAAAGCTACTTTTCTGGAAGGGCTTGGCACTCAGAGCTAGCAAAAAACACAATTCTGTGCTGAGGCAGCAGCTCCACCTCTCCCTGCACCCACTTGGAGTGGCTGGGAGTACTTGGAGCATGGGGCAAACCAACAAAACAAATCCTGGAATTTAGAGGCTGTTAGAACTAGAAAAATGTGAGGAGTTGTAAGGATGGAAAAGGAAAAAAAAAAGAAAAATGGATCAAAATGTCAGGAGCCAAAAATAGTGATGGTATTTAAATAATTGAGGAATATTTGTGGTTCAGTTGGGACCCTTGACCCGGAAACACCAATTAACTCCATGTGCAGCAGCAGCAGAGCTGGCAGTCCTGGCACCCCTGGCTCTTCCTGGAGGGTGCTTGTTCCTCTGGTAGTGAGGAATTAAATGTATTAGTGAGGTTTGATTGAATTTTGTCATGATTGACACTTACTTGAGCTGCTGGCTCACAACCATTTGGTGACTTTCTAGAACAGAAGAGAAATAAATGTCCCTTTGTTCCAAGAGCTGCTTGGGTTTGCTGCCACAATGCCATTGGTGGTAATTTAAAAGCTGGCTCCAACTCTTTGTTCCTTTGTCATTAGCTTTTTAAATGTAGTTACATAAACAGGCATGAATTTTCAGCGAATGTAATCCATATTTCCAAAAATGGAAGTCACTTCCAGAAGTACAAAAAAAAAAAGGGGAGCAGCAACATGAACTGTGAGTCCCAGTTTTGTTTTGATTTTGGGAAAAGCTCTGGACAAAAGGAGCTCAGGAGAGGGCACTGCACTTTGTGCTGTGCCACTGAGGCAGGGTGAAGCTCTCCTGTTGTGCTGAGTTGTGTGAATCTTTAGCCACTGAACACACAGCAAAAATCACTTGTTTTGTGGAGCTTCCCTTGGGATCTGACTGTTCCCAGAGCTCATTGAAGTTGGTCAGTAAAGACAAAGCTGCTGTTCCATTTGGAGTTGGCCAGACCTCACCTCCTGAGGTGAAGATTTCTAAGAGCCACTTGACTTTAGAGTTTGGAACAGCTGAATTTGCAGTGGAACACAGAATTTATACCACTTCAGATAGATCTAGGTTGATCTAATTCTAGCTGAGCAACACAGAGGTTTATTGAGGTATTTGCTGTTCAACCTCTTCTGCTGTGAGGCACTTAAGGGAATTCCTTCCCTTGTTGCAGATGTGAGTTAGGGAACTGTGTTCCCTGTGTTGGTGGTCTGAGAATCTTCTACACATGGTCAACAAATTTTATAAAAACAAATTTGCCATGAACTGGCAGCCTGGCTGGCAGGGTGGTAGCTGAGGTGTCACTGGAATTCCTGCAGCAGTTCTGGGAGCCTGGCTTCTCCAGGGGAGCAGGACTGGGAACCCTCCATGACTGGGAACAAACCCTGCTGTCCCAGCAGCTTGCCAGTGCTTGCAGCCTCAGTGTGTTGCTGGGCCAGGACAAACTGTGTGTCCCTCACTTTAATAGCAGCACAAAAGGTACAATTCTTAGCTATCTATGTTTTATTTGAGAATTTCCTTACCTGCTGTGTTCTTTTCCTTTGGCAAAGCCTCGTCCTATTCCCTGAAGGATCGCGACCAGCGGAGGCACCAGGCCATGTGGAGGGTGCCTCCCGACCTGAAGATGCTGAAAAGACTCAAAACCCAGATGGCTGAAGTTCGGAGCAAAATGTCTGACGTGAAGAACCAGCTGTCTGAAGTGAGGAGCAGCAATGCTGCCTCAGGGGAGGGACAGCCCAGCTTCTTCTCCATCGAGCAGGGGGCCCTGGCTGCCTGTGGCACTGACAGCTGCAGCAAACTGCAGGAGATAGGCATGGAGCTCCTGACCAAGTCTTCAGTCACCAGTTGTTACATAAGGAATTGTAAGTGCATGGAGAAAAGGGAATTTAAATCACCCTTACAGGTGGTTTGTGTCCCCAGGCAGCTCCTCAAACTTGGGTTCAGCTGGAAGATCAGAAATGGAAACCTGACCTGCCTTTGAGCTACTAAAACTGATTTTAGCTCTTCTCTGTAAAACACCAAAAGTTTACCCCACAGGCAGACCTGATGCAGTGACAATGTTCTGAGGTTTAACTCAGCATCAGACTGGTCTGAGCTGGTCCCTGTTCACTGCTCTGCACCAGGCCCATCTGGGAACTGTTATAGGGAACAAATTAAAACAGTCCAGACTTGCTGAAATCTAAAATACAAGTAAGCCAGGATTTGGGTTTGTCTGTCCTTTATAATCTCATGCTGGCTAAAGGAAGCTTTCTGAAGGATGTTTCAGTGCAAGGCAGGAGAAGTCTTGGCCAGGCTTCCCTCCAGGCCAGGCCTTTGACAGGAACGAGTGGAAAGATTTGGTGCAGGACTGGGAGTTAATGAACAATGAGAATAAATAAAGCCATCATCCAGCAGTGCTTTGAGTGAACACTTGTCACATCTTTTACACTTCCTTGCAGCTGCCAGTAAGAAAAGCACCTCAGCCAAGCCCCTTCGCTCGGGAGCAGCTGGGAGCCTGTCCCTGAGGAGAGCCATGGACAGCGGGGATGGCAACCTGCGCCTCAAGGGGGACAGCCACCCTGCCGAGGGTAGGTGGGCCTAGGCACCTCTGAGGGGTGGAATTGGCTTCTCTTGTACAAAAAGCTTCTCAATGAGTCTTTTATTTAACAACTGGAGTTCCCCTAAACTCGCCTGGATCCTTTCTCCCACACGGTGTTGCTGTACCTTTGATAGCTGAGCTGGGAGGCAGCACCTCACATTCACTTAGCAGAACATAAATACATGTGTGGTGTTCTGGTGTCTCAGCAAATAGCTCAGGAGTGAACCTGACAGTGAAAATCCAGGATCAAACAGCACTCAGCCAGGTTTAAATTGTGATTTGGCTTAGAGGGAACTCAAGGAGACTCCAGTAAGAATTTTCTGGGAGTGCTGCTCCTGAGTTGCATGATGCCCTTGCTGTAGGAAACCCTACCACAGAAATTGGTGTTTTGCCCCTCTCCAGCGTTCAGGGCAGCAGGGGAGTGTCACATGGATCACTTTTGTGCTCTCTCTGCTCAGGAGGCCTGGGCAGCTCCAAGCTGAGTGCTCGGCCCCACGCTCGGGCCCTGGCTGGCCCCGGGGCTGCTGAGGCACTGCCAAAGCAGGAGGAGAGACCCTGTGAGGGATCAGATTCCGAGGTGGGAGCTTCTGGCTTGAATGGCTTGGCTGCTGTAGAGAAGAACAGAAAAGTTGGTGCTCTGGGGTAAGGGTTTCTTCGTTTTTCTTCTTATCTTCTCCCCCACCTTCCCTCGGCCTACAAAAACCCCACAATCTCCTAAAACCAGGTGCTTGTAGCATGAAAGAGAAATTACTTTGAAGTTTACTTGGTTGCTGCTGTTCCCTCTGGACATCAATTTTTGGGTTTATAACTAGGTTACAAGTTGTCTTTTTTCTTTCTCTTTTTTTTTTTTTTCCATTTTTCTCTTATTTTGATCAGCTCTGGCTGGAGTCTGACACTTGGAATTGAAAGGCAGTCCAGGCCTGTTTTCCCACATGCAAAATACCCTCTAACTGAAATTTAATCACTTTTGATTTCCTCATTTAAGATGATATTTTTTGCTCTAACTCAATATTTTCAGCTGTTTGATGATAATTCTCTGTTGGCCAGCTAAGCAGAGGGCAATGAAGTTTTCAAGTTATTTTTTCTAAATAAGCAGAGTCACGTTTTTTGGGAAACTACTCAAACTTTTCAAGGTTTTTTGATTGATTTAGAAATATTAAAATGTTTTAAAAAGCTGGAAGTTTAAGTGAGTGTCTAGAAGACTTAAGGAGTAAAACTCAATGTGGCACTAAAAGGCTTTGTTAAGGCTGGATTTCTAACGTGGCTTTTTTGCATTTCTCCTAAATTCTTTCCCAAGCTCAAACTCCAAGGGATGTCGGACAGAAGGAGCTCAGTCTGGGGGCCTGGAGAGCAGCTCTGAGCCTGGGGAGCTGCAGGGGATGAGCTCTGAAGGTGCCTCTGCAGGACCAGAGGAAGGTAAAGTGGACGTGGCAGGGGGCAGGTGCAGTGTGGCCACGATCCGGGCACTGCTGCTCTGCCTCTGGAGTGGGAAAGAACAGGAGAAAAACACCCCCAAAAGCTGCTTCCATGGCTGCTGAACTCTACTGGAACGTGGCAGCTGGAGAATAAACCTGAGTGAGGAGAGGAGGTCTCTGTGTGGCTGCTGTCCGGGCAGGATCGGGGCTGTCCCGTGGGGCCATCGCTCTCTGTGTGAGCTTTCTGTACCTTGAGACAGCTCCAGGCCTCTGCTTTGCTCTTCAGTGAAGTGACCTTGAGAAGAATTTCTTATCTCATTAAAACAGCAGTCAGTGACCTTGCCTTGTAGTTCTGCTGCCTTCAGGGACAACCTCCCGTGGTGACTTTCTCCACAGCCACACGAGAGCCTCTCCAGCACCTCATCCATGCCCTGTGTTGTGTTGTGTCATCCACTTTCCATAGAGACTTGGAGGAAAGTTTTCCCCCTCCCTTCCTGCATCCTTTCCATGCTGGAAAAAAAATAACACTGCTTTTTTTTTTTTTTTTTTTTTTTTCCCCCTTCCGAAAGTCCACATAGAGTTTTTCTTATCTTGCTAAAACTCTCCTGCCTTCCACCCCTGCACTCATTTGAATTTCAATGACTGGATTGTAGCGCAAAGCCTATATTAAGGTGCCAGCATCCATCTCGAGCTGCAGTGTGCAATATTGTGTGGGAGTTGGCATTTACAGAAGGTCTCTCAGTGACAAAACTGAATTTCTGCTCTTAGTCACTGCAGCGTGATCGTGATGTGCTCCTGCAGTTCTGCTCTCAGAGCAGGGAGCCCAATAGGAAAACGCTTTAGAAACTGAAATACTTCATTGTTAAAAACCCCTGGAAGCAAATATTACTATTTTTTTCCCTTCAGAGGAAAAACTACAGCAGAGTTGGCTCCTCACTTTGCTTTTTCTTAGCAATGAGTGTCAGCTTTTAAGAGGCAGAGCCAAGCAGAGCCTGTGGTGTCCACAGAGGGTTCTGGCTGCCCAGTGCCCACCCAAGGTCACCACCTGGAGTCACCAACAGCTCTGGTTCTGCTTTGGAGGGGAAATTTGTTGTGTGAGACTCTACACTGTTGCTGCTTGAAGGCTCTGCTAGGTCCATCTGCCCCTTGTGGCTTTTAGCTCCTAGAAAAGCAGCTTTTCTTTTCTGTCCCAGTTGCAGAGTAGGCTGAGCAGCTCAGCTGGTGGCACATGGGACAAATCCAGCTGTGTTCAGGGCTGGTACCCAGAGCTCTGTCAGACCCTGACTGCTTGGAAAGTGCTCATTCCCTCTGTTCTCCTGCCAGCTCTTGGGATTTGGTACCAGGAACTGCTGAGATGTTTCAGCTGTGCAGATCCTGCTGCCCTGGGTAGTAATAATTTTGCCCTGGGTAATAATAATTTTGCCCTGGGTGTCTCTGGTTTCTCTTGCAGCTGTGGTGTGTCAGAAGCATGTCCTTCACCTCCTGCCGGGCATGAGCAGTGACAGTGACATCGAATGTGACACAGAAAACGAGGAGCAGGAAGATGCCACCTCTCCCTCAGAGGTGTTCAACCAAGCCTTCTCTGTCCAGCCCTCCAGTGAAGGTAGAGCCGATGGAGCTCCTCTTCCCAAACATTCCCAGTCTTCCGGAGCTCCTTGGATCCCTGGGGGGAGCTGTGGAGGTGTTAAAGCTCAAGAAAGTGCCAGTAAGATTTGGAACTCCTCTCTCAGGATCCCAATTAAAACAGCTCAAAACAGGAGAGGGAAACTCTTGGTAGCCTTGAGAAGTCAGTTTAGGTGAGTCTCCTGGGAAGGGTTGGAAAACCCATAGCTCCAGTTCCCAGCTGGAACTCCCTGTGTGCCAGGATTGGCACGGTAAGTAGGCTAATTCCAGGGAGGTAACCACTGCCTTAGACATGGATTTGCATCTTAATTGGCAGGAATGTGCTTCCAGCAGTTCAGTGGAGCTTCAGAAAGTCCTCTGGTTGAGCTTTCACTTCAATCCAATGGATCAAAGCTGTGAGGCCTCAGGGAGGGTGAAGTTTTGGCCTGAGTGAGGGGAGGGAGCATTCCCTGGCTGTTGCAGTGCTCGCTGGTGAGGGTGACTGGGTTTTGCTGGTGTTGTTTTCACCCTCAGAGCACTCCTCGGTGTTACCAGATGGAGATCCAGCCAGTTCTGAGGATCTCAGCTTTGTCCCTGGAGAGGACAGCACCAGGTAACTGGGAAAGTTCTCCTTGGCCACCCCTGGGGCTGCAGCTTCCCTGTGCTGCTCCAGGAGCTGCAGCCACAGAGCCAATGCTCATCCTGTGTCAGGATCCTGAGCTCCCTCTGGCTCTGAGGCAGTCTGGGAGGAGGGAGGGAGGGAGGGCTGAGCTCTGAACACTTCCATAATCAGTACAAAACTGACTGGGTTGAAGTCACTGGTGTAAGATTTTACCTCATAAGATTGTTCGAAGCCTTAAAACTGCTCCAGCAGGAGAGTTTTGAGTGCAAACTGACTTTATTTGGAGCAGGTAGAGCGTGGGCTTGAGGCCTGAAGACCTGTGGCTGCATCCCTGGGGAGAGAGGTGTGTGCACTCCCTGGAGCTGAGCCTGCTGCCCGTGGCTGTGTGCCCTCTCCGTTCTGGCAAACCTGGTTCTGGTTCTGCTGCCATTGTCTGAACGCTGTCCTGGGGCACAAGGACCTTTGCAGGCCTGGCACTGAAGGGTGGCACTCGTGCTCCACCAGCCTCAGCTGCTCTGAGGAGTTGTGGGGAAGGTGCTGAGCCCTGTCCCGGTGGGATGAGTGTCCTGCTGGAATGGCCACGGGTGTGTGACTGTCCTTGGGAATGCCAGGGGAAAACAGCCTCTGCTGCAGTTGTTCTCCCCAGTTGGTGACGTGGACCAACCACAGCCATTGCCAAACTCTTTGTTCATTGCATTTTGAGCTGCTGAAGTCCTTGTGAAGCTCCTGTGGGAGCTGATGCCTGGTTAGTGACAAAGCATGAGCCTGGTGTTGTCCTCGTGTGGCTGCCTGTGCCCTGTGTCCGTGTGAATGTGCTCTACAACTTCTAGTTTAAAACTGTTTGCACTTTGTTAATAAAATGAATGTTGAAATCTTGAGTTTTAAGTGTTTGTGTGTGGATAAGTAAAAGGATGGAGGCTGTCAGGGTCAGCTCCAAGGGTCTCTCTGCTGTAATGCCTGGCTGTTCATGGAGGGACTTTTTTCCTGCCATCCACCTGTCACTTTTTTCCTTAATTATTCAGTGAAAAGCACTTAAACCCTTCTGGGATTCTGCTTGTAGAAGCCAGACCCAAATGCTTAAATCTGAATTCTCCAGTCGAGAAGGAGAGGCAGAGTTTTTGCCCAAAGTTGGTTTGTGTTTCTCAGCTGCTCCAGTGCTGAGCCAGGAGGGGGCCAGGGCCAGGCCCCACAGCCTGGAGGTGCCTGGGAGTGTTTGGGGCTGTGTGGTGATTGCTGCACACAGCTCAATTAGTGTAATTACGGAGCTCTGCCTCTTCAGCACTCGCAGCTGCTCTGCTCTCAGTGAGAGGCTGAAGGAAATGGCTGCTGAGGCCCAGGGGCTGCTCTGGAGGCTCTGTCCAGCTGCTGGAGGGGCAAGAGAGGAGCTGTTGCTTTGCTCACCTTACGGAAAATTTACTAAGAGCTGGTTTGTAAAGAACAAGGGGCAAAAGAGCCTTGGGAGCCACTGACCTCCTTGGACTGTGCCATAACAGCCCCAATCCCTTTTGGGCTGTAAAACAACAGAGTTGGGCCACAATGGGCAACCATATGGAGGCCAGAGCTCAACAGAGTAATTCCAGTTCCATATCCCACAAAGGAACTTCCCTTTCACCACAGTAAAGGCACAGCTGCTCGCTGCCTTTGATAGCTCTTAAATAACCAGACTAGCTGGAGTGTGGTTTAAATTACTGTTTTATTAAGATATTGGTAAAACTTCAACAGTTTTTCCTGTATAAACAGCTTTCATAAATAAAATATGGATGACTAATACATGGTTAGAACTAAACTCGCGGGTGAACTGTAGAACAAGATTGCAAATGGAAAAGTCCCAACACTGGTACATGATTTAGCTTGAATTTATTCACTTCATAAAGAACATGTTTCATGAACAAGGTACTACAGAAAGGTCAGCAGGAGCACCCAGGAGCTGAGGCTGCGCCTGGCTGGCCACGAGCAGCAGCCCTCGGGGTGAGCTCAGCCACCTCCCCTGTTCTCGTCCCGAGGTGTCTTCCAGAGGGAAGGAGAGGGAAAACTGGACACGACAAAGGTTGTACGAGACCCTGACAGGTGGGGGTTGTTTTTTCTTTAGCTTTAAAGCTGGCAAGGGCAATGCCATGGCCGGGGTGCCAGGGCTGGAGAGGGGCACGGACATTGGAGTCAGAGGTCGTGTTAATTCTTCCTTATTATTGCACATGATACGAGGGTAGGAAGTTTTGTTCCTGTCGCAAAGAGGATGTGAATTAAAGAAAGATTGCCCTAAATTACAGACATGAACAAAGCTGCAGTATCCCCTTGGATGGCTTTGTTTATGTGACTAAGTGCCGAGTGACGAAATTGTGCTAAAACAGCCCTAATTTAGACCAATCTTTCTCATTTTGCTTTATTCCCGCAGAATCTTGGGGTGGGGAGGATTTGGTGAGGAGAGAGCGGACCTGAACTACAGCAGCCACGTCTGTGCACACAACTCCTTGTGCCTCATCTGCCCACGGGACAACTGACACACAGTGCTCCAAAAACAGGCGGAGTTTCTAGGATGCTGCACCACCAGAAATGTGGTGTAAGTTAAAGTCTGCTTGGACATTGTCCTTCACCGAACTCAACAACTCAGCTACGGAACAGTTCTCACTCGCAAGGACAATGGATGGCACTTCTAGGTAAAGAAAAGTTCCACACGTGCGTTTCCACCCACCTCTAGTGCAAATGGAATGGGTAAAGAGCTCCCTGCTCTGGTGCTGTTCTGCTCTCTCATTCCTCAGAGCTGGAAAAGCACAGCAGCCCCTCGAGCCCCGCGGTGCTCACAGTGAAGAGCTTACGAGTGAGTTTTGAGCAGCTCTGGGCGAAACAGCCCCGAGCTCCTTCCTCAAAACCACCACAAACTGAAACAGAACAAAACTAAAGTCATGTTGTCACTGCTACCTGCTGGTTCTGCAACCACGGTCACCACGTCGACCGAGAGGGATGCGGGGTCGTGTGGAGGCGGAAAAGGGATACTTCAGCTCTTTATTGGAAAGATTCGTTGTACAAATTTTCACCACCACTAAGATACACGATAAAAATACAAAACACAGGTCACAGACTGAATAATCTCAGTATCAACAGTTAATAAATACAATGAGATACTTCTCTATTAGCCTAATATTTTACACTGTCACCAGATAGACGATCAAGGTACGAGATACAGAACACTTAGATACCGTTAGAGAGGGATTATTGCTTACGTCAGCAAGCAGCAGATAAGGGCACAGGAGTTTGAACTGAAGGAACTACTTCCTATCACCAGTGGCATTAAGAGAAAACACTGCATTTCACAAGCACTGCTTTTTGTCTAGTGTGTAGAATCAAGAGCAGCATAATCAGACCAATAACCACTACTTTTAATATTATAGAACTTTAAAGGACTTACCTTACAAATGGTTCCTATCTACTCTATAAATATGCAGTTAGTGAAGAAATGAACACTTGCTCTATCTATACAATGGTTTTACCTGACCACACTGCAACTACGATGGTGGATTTTTTTTTTCTCCTAGCAAGATAAATGGGATGAGTCGCAGAATTACCATTTATGAATCCACACCTAAAAAGCTAGATCCTTCCCAAAACAGCACACATGCAGTCCAGTGCTCTTCAACTGCTCCTGCAGACTGGGAAGAAGTTTTATCATCCATGATGGGTTTGCATTCTAATTTACTCACATCAAGAATTGCACTTACACCACCTTTCTCTCGGAACACGACAGTCAGCTAAAGATGGACTTTCAATGAGTCATTATTACTGTGAATAATTTAAAACAAAGGCACCGCAGAGATGCCCCAGAGTTGCATATTTTACCATTTCATGGTTTCTCAAATTTCCTCGGTAAATCTGACTTGGAACAGAAGCTGCAGCTAAAGAGAACGTTGACAACAGCTAAGGCAGAATAAGATGGCAGATAAGAGCCAATGATCCCGAAAGATTAAAACAAAGTCTGAAAAAGATCAAAGGAATCTAAAGCCACACTCCAACTCCTGGTTGCTCACAAAGCCTTTTGCTGTTCATCAGATTGCTTTTAAAATAGTGCATCAAAGAGAGAAGCAGCGGAAATTGGCAGAATTCAAGCCTTGCCATCTCGTCGTGTTGAATAATTTTCTTGACTACTTAATATTAAAATACTTTGCAAATTCTATCTAAACACTAATACTGCTATTGTTACTGCTAAAATGATATGAATTGTTCACTAAGTGCCTATGAAGACTTACTTTATTCATACTCCTCCCAATGCATCGCTGTGACAAAGGGTAGTAACGGGATCTGGACTTAGTGGAGCTGATGGGAATCGGCCACTTATTTACGTCCCAATTAGCGGCTCCCCTAAGGGTGTGACCTCACCTCGGCAGCGGGGAGGGGCTGCTGGCCGCTGCTTAGGCAAAGAAGGGCAGCTGAGTTCCTCCCTGGCCCTCCTGGAGCCGGGGCAGCCGGAGCAGAGCCCTGCCCGAGCAGGGAATTCCACCCTCTCTGCTGCATCCTCGGCGTCTCCATCCTCTTTGGATCGCTCCGGCATCCCTACACACCCTGAGCACACCCCATGGCAGCCGCGCTGCTGCATCCTCCCTGCTGCCACTGGATGTGGAATGCTGCCTTTGCCACCTGGGATTCCTCACCAGAAGCACAGAGCTCATCCAACAGCTCCTGATCTCCGCTGGGACAGAGGGTGGGACTGGACACCTCCACGGGTTGGGTTCTTTTAAGACCTGAGATGAAGTTAAGGTGGGAAGAGGTTGGCTCAAAGCATTAAGCACAATCATGTTCAACTCATTGAGAACAATTTCCTAAACTGAGAAACGAGAAAAATGCCACTAAAAGCACCAGAAAGATACGAAATTCCCTACACTGCACCTCCAGCCATAGGAAATAATTGTTTTTTTAAATTGCAAGAAAAATTTTCTTCGTACGCCGCATTTTATATTACATGACAAAAAAAAAAGGTAAATTATGAGTCTGTACCTCAATGGGAGTCTGAGACCAGAGCAGCAGGAGCTTAGTGTGTCCATTCCTAAGGTACCTGGTAAACCCTGTATGGCTTTTAGTCGTCTACCTGCAAAAGTGGATGTAATTTTCTAATTCATCTTAACGCTCACCTGGAATAAACAGAAAGCAGAACACAAAAAGAAAACAAAAAAAACCCAAACAAAACCCCCCACACCTCGACTCTATGGAAACTTCCCCCCGCTCTAAAAAAATTTGGCAGTTCTAACCCAGATCTTTCTTTTGAGTATTGCTCCACAGACATTTCTCAGGCAGGTGCAACCTTCTGCGTGTTTAAGGACCGTGCCCTGGCGCTGTCTGTCCTCGTGCAGCGGCTGCTGGGCTCTCCCTGCGGGATGTGGCTGGACACTCGTGTGTGCGGGAGCTCGGGCGGCTGCGGCATCGCTGGGGGTGGCACCACCACCGAACTTTATTAGAGATCGAAACAACTACATTGGTTAATTCCTAGATCTATTTACACAGGGCTTGAGCTCGGCAGGGGACTGGAGTACAGTTCGGAAATGCCCTCCTCTTTTTTTTTTTTTNTGATGATGCCAGTTTTATTTTGGGAATGTCTACTTTGGGAGTCTGACAGGGGAACACGAGGGGGGTGATTACATTTTACAGCATTGATGAAGGTGTGGCTCTGGTATACAATGACTTTGTCTTCGCATCAAACACTCGCTGTAAGAGCCGCGGCTGGGCAGCCTCCGCCACGGGGAGGGTCTGGCCAACGCCCTCCTGCTCCTGCGGCCCCGGGCAGGGAAGGCCAGGCCGGATCCTTCTCCCTGGGCAGGCTCGTGAGCCGAGAGCGGTGTGTGAAACTTTGGTTTGAGCCTGGCTCCTCGCCGCCTCTTCCCATTGCAGAGCTGGAAGTGAGGGAACGCAGCTCGTTTTCCCAAGGATTTGAACAGTTCATCTTCCAGCCCAGAGAAGATGGGGGATAAACCCCTGACCCTGTAGATGCCCTGCCCTGCAGCAGCCGAGCCCAGAGGGGCCTCGTCCTCCCTGGGATGGCTCTGTCGGCAGGATGCGCTCAGCTCCGGGGACTCGCTCTTCTCCGGGGAGCTGCCCATCGAATCCACACTCTTTGGTATGCCAGGACTAAACACTTGGACTGGTGGCAGACATTTGGCACTCTGAGGTGTACTAGTTTCTGTTTTTGTCAGGTCTAAATAGCCTTGATCATCCAAGGGGTTAATGCTGGACCCTATGCTCAAGCTAGTTCTGTCGGTGAAGGAATCCACTCGTCCTTCATAGCCTAAATCTGCAGGTGCTGAGCACTGGTGCTGGGGCCACGGCCGTTTGCAGTCTCCGTGGTTCTCCTTGTCTTCTCCATTGTCTTCTTGCCCACCTTGGAAAGAGTTCTCTGTCCAGTCTGACTCCTCGCTGACCGCGACCGCCGCGTTCATGTCCCTGAGAAACACCACAATGACGGTGATGTTGTCGCTGGAGCCAGCATCCCGAGCAGATGCCACCAATTTATGTGCTACCATGCTGCTGTCGCCATTATTCTCCTTCAGATGGTCAGACACCACTTTGACTGCCTCATCGGGGTTCACTGTGTCGTAGAAGCCGTCGCAGGCCAGAATGAGGTAGTCTTCAGAGCCATCCAGCACCGTGGAGGCAGAATCTGCATCCCCACAGATGTATGGCTTGTGCTCAGCATCCCCTGTGGAAAAAGAGCAGAGGAACACAACTGTGGGTTTGCAGCCACGGCTTCCATCAGCCCTTTATTAACTCAGCGTGGAGCCAATGACTCTTACCCCAAGTTAAAGCAATTATGTGGAAATTATTCCCTCAGACTGTAGGGGGAAAAATAGAGGTTATTGCTCAGAGGTCTATCTTCAGCTCTATTTCAAATTTTGATGACTAGAAAATTAAAATTTTATAGTTAAAAAGCAAAGCAAGTCTCAAAAAGGAATGGAAGCTCACTCACCAATAGCTCTGGAGACAGAGAGGCTCCCGTTCACCCTCCAGGCTCCAAACCAGACCACGCAGCCTCCCAGGGCCTCGATGCGCTTCTTCTCATCCTGAACAGCAACACGAGAGAGGTTTGGACAGAGCAGTCAGGGCTGCATCACACACTCAGCACTCCCATAAATACTTGGTTTTTCACAGACACAGAAGGCCCCAAGAGATGAGACAGGATTTGCATGCAGATCCAAACAAAGCAGGATAAGTGAACCTCAGAGACCCCAGCGCTCCCCCCAAGCTGGTACCTGTGGTGTCACTGCCCAGGGCTGTTCAGACAGGCCCTTCTCACCTCTCGATCTGGTTTGTGAGGTTTCATCAGTTCCACAGCTTGGCCTCTCCTCACGAGCATGACCTGGGAGTCCCCAAGCCAAGCCACATGCAGCATATTCCCTCGGATGAAAGTCACCACTCCGGTGGTTCCGCAGCGCAGGCTCTGAAAAAAAACACATTTCCATTTCAAAGCATTTTCTTACTTAACTCAGGGACAGAACATGTTGAAACTGCAGCACAGAGCCTATTCCCAGGGAGGAACAAGAGTGCTTTCCCTAAGGCTATGACTGCTCACTAACAGCCTCTTAGAGCCAACCTGGCTGAACACGAATTTGCCCTGTGACATCCCTGGCATGGGACCACCCTGCCAGCAGCTGGGCATGGCTGGGACTGCTCTGGCTGCCTCCTGCCATTCACTGGCACACCTGGGTGTTAGTGAACCCAAGGACTGAGCGTGGCAATGGCAGCAGCATCCTTTAGAGGAGCTGGATGCCGTGAGAGGCAGGAGCTGACATTTTTAAGGGATGTGAAGCCACCAGTGGGGACAAGTGCGTGGACAGCACTGTGCCAACTCTCCTGTGCTTGGAGGACACCTCTGGCAAAGGCAGAATTTACAGGTTAATGCTTTTGGAGCCCCTCACCTCCCTGGCTGCCTTCTGCACGAAGCGCTCGTCGGTCACGCGGAAGGCTCGGCACAGAGCCTCGGCTGGGTCGTGCTGGAACATCTCCTGGTGGACCATGTTCACGTGCAGGTGGATGGAGGCATAGATGGCAGCATCCACCCCTCCATGGCCATCAAACACAGCAAAATAAGCTTGTTCTTCTTGGTCCTGCCAGTGGAAACACAGGGAGGAAAAAGCTCAGGGGGAAGCAATGCAAGCAGCTCATTGGATTGTCTTAAACATTTTAACTTGGGATTTGTGGTGTCTTCATTAAATTGTAATTAGACACAAAGTCTCCACTGGAAAAGCAAACTGCCCTGACCACCTGCACTTGCATCAATGGGAAATTTCTACCTTGTTGTTGAATTCTACCTGCAAGTGCAAGAGATGCCCTGCCAGAATCCCCTGTGCAGTGCTCTCAGTGCTCCTTAGGTCCCATTTGTTACAGCTCAGTCACACAACTCAAATAGGAAGTGCCATTCTCATCAAACTGTGCAGGAGATTTTGTGACTGCAAAAACCACAGAGAGAGAAGAACATCCAATACAGTTTGCATGAAGTCTACACCATGATTGGAATCCACCAGGGATAAAAATGCCAGTACAGTTAAAATGTGAAGCCAGCCTCTGCTTTCACTCTTCTTTTTTCTTAAATCTAAACCATATCATCTTAGATGCCTGTGTTTTAAAAGAACTGCATGTGCTCTCTCATCAGAAAATTGTGATTACATTCACAAATCAAATACAGCAAACTCACTCATCTTCAAGGCAGTTTTCTCAGCTTCCCCTTCTCTGTTCAGAGAAACAACTCAGTACCAGGAGACAGAAACTCCTGTGCCTATTCACACACACACCACCAACCCACTGACAGAGCCAATTCAACCTTGACAGCCAGCTCAGTGACTGGAATATTTGCACATTGTAATTTTTAGGTAATGGGCTCCGACACAAATTGGAATAAGAAAGCTGACAATTGACAGGCAAAGGAAACATCTGCCTCTGTTTGCATTAATATCATTTAAAGGTAAGAATGTGGATGGAGCAGAAGATGGTTATTAAAGTGACAGGGTGTAATAAAGAAGCAATTATGCAGCAATTTGATCCTTAAGGTAAAATTCTTGCCACTTGCTTTTACTTTCCATTCCTCAGTGTCCAGTTTTATATCTCAAGGGAGATCAAGAATGAGTGTTGCACCAATGGCCACATCAGGAGATGAATGGAGGGAAGAGAGGCCCCAATTCCACCAAACCACTCACACTGCTAGAACTGTGTGTGAGCTGCACCTCACACTCTAAGTTTTGGCTTTGGTTTGGGTTTTTTTTACTTTCTTTCCATATTTTTGCTTTCAGCTTCTTCCTCCCAAGAGGAAGGGTTGAGAAGCAGAGCAGACTCACACCCAGCTGCCAAGTGGCTTCAGAGATGAACTGTGAGGTGACCACAACCAACCACCAACCCTCCTCAGCTCCATCACCTTTCACTCCCTCAGAGGAAAACTCCCTGCTTTCCCAGAATGGAAACCACTGATCCTAGAACCTGTGTCCCCCACGTGCCCTGTGCTCACCTCGAGGTTGAAGAGCATGTTGAAGTCAGGGATGCAGACGTGTTTGTCCTCCATCTTCCTGCGCATGTTCTTGATGGCGTGGATGGAGGTCTCGTAGTAGCGGTGGGGCTTGGGCTGCAGAGGGAAATCTTTCACCCAATTGCTGCAGATCTCGTGCAGTTTGCTGTAAACTAAACGGGCCAACTTCACCGTCTCGATCTCTGGGGAAGGCACAAACCACAAATGAAAGCCTTGAGAGTGTTATTAAGTCAGAGTTTTCTCCCTTGCATACATTATAAAGATGAAACAAAACCATTTTAGCCCAGCAGTTGATGTCAGCAGGGAAATTCTGGGCTCTGATGCATAAAAAGAGGAAGCCAAACTCACCATAATCAGCATTCATCAGTAAGCAGCTCATTGTTTGTTTGTCTTTTTAACTTAAACATTTCCCTGAGCCTTTGGGGAACTCATTTGCAGCAGCAGAGAAAATGAAAGGCACAAAAAGGGTTGGATCCCTCACATGGCCCTGACAGGGACTTTGTCACGGCACAGGATGTCACCTACAAAACCCACCCTCCATAACAATGACACACAGGGTTTGGACCAAATTCTCTATTCTAAACACCATTTCACTGCAGAGCCGAGGCAAGACAGTGGAAATAATCTGCAGAAATTAGTAGAGTCCTTTTAAGATGCTTTGTGCACTTTCAGCAGTGCACAGGTGCCTTCTTAGCTATTTCCAGATTTCCTGTTATTCCCATATTCCTGACAACGGTGTGTCAGAGAAATCTGCATGAGCAAATGAGAAAACCATAAAGGCCTCAAATTCAAGAAAATGCTGAACTGTCACTCCTGAGAAACTGTCATTTTAAAACATGAAAACTCAGGCACTTGACATTTGTTCTGAAATCCGGGAGAGGAAAACAGGAAGTCAGCATCAGAGCTGAACACATCCAAATCTCTTTGTTCGTGATCGCTCACCAAAGTCAGGGATCTTCAAAGCTACACAGCAGCAACCCAGGAGTGCCAATCACTGCTGGAGGAGGAGGGGCTCACATGCAGGGAGGAGAGTTACAGCATCTCTTGCTTCACAGGAATTCTGTGAAGAGCCTACAAGCAGCATTTACTGATTTCTGTCTTAGGTCTACAGTGACCAGGGGGCCAAGACCCTCAGGAGCAAGATACTGTCCCAGTTGGTTTGATCAAGAGGCATTAAGCTGGAAATACACTGGATAAATAACCAAAAGGAGTCTTTGCTCCTCGATCACACAGCTTTAAAACCAAGGGGTGGAAATCAAAATCAAACCACTGGGTCATCCCACCAGTGCCACAGTGTGGGGGTTCCTCCTCTCCTGCTCTCCCTGGTGCCACCAGAAATCTCTTTGGGTAACTTATTTAAAGAGGGAACATGTCCAGCCTGATGTGTCCAAGTTTTATTTCCCAGAGGAAAGCAGACAGATTTTGCTCTCCCATTTCTCCCCAGCGGGCAGAGGTGAAGGGAAGTTGGCATGTCAGAGTGGCGTGGCTGTGGCACCTCTGCAGGAGGATGGCAGTGAACCCAGGGGCCCTGCTGAGATCCCAACACCCTTCCCAGGGGACCCTGAGTGGTGTCAGCATCATCAGCAACTGCTCGTGAGGTTAAAACAGGAGAATAATAAAATACCACAATAAAAACCACCCCCTCACAGCTGGAAATTACTCATCAATTGTTAATGTTGCCGTGCTGAGCCGGAGCTGACTCAGCTGTCACTGCAGTTGTGTCATGGAGAATTTCATTTCCCTCCTGCTGCTCCCAAATCCCCAAGGTTGGAAGTAATGCTGAGCTGCACCACAGTGAGTGGGAAATCCAGCTCAGGCATTGTTGTTCCCAAAGATGACAGGGCAGAACCAGGATAGAAAGAATACCAGGAAGCAGATCCTGCTTTGTAGTGCCATATTTTATGAGCTGTGTTGGAAACATGGACAGTGTGACAACAAGGGTCAGAACCAATAACCAAGGTCTTCCTTAATCTAGGATCTCTAGATCCCTTTGGAGATCTCTAGGATCCATCTTCTAGAACCTGGAACAACTGGCTAATGGGACATTATGATTTGCTTTGTGACATCTCCTTCACCAGGCAGCACGGTCCTGCTGTCCAGCCTCTTTGGTGGTTCCTTAACAATGGCAAACTTCCATGTGATTCTCTTCCTCCACAAAAAAAAAACCCCAAACCTAAATGTCCTTAGCCTGACCTTTCAAAAAAAGAAATCCAACATCATTCAGTTCTCATGGAAAATCTCTTGCTCCTCTCCAGGGCAGCTGGAAGAGAAGAGTCATGGCCTGTGACTCAGATATTCAAGGACACATGGTCACCCCAAATACAACAGACCCCTATTCTTGCAATCCTATATTTGTGGACTCCAACCAGTTCTCCTTCTTCTAAGATTTGCATTCTTCTGTCATGGAGCTTCTCATTTCCTTTCCACCAGCACACCAAGAACTGCTTTTACCACTCCTAAGTACAGGACATGATTTGTCACGTTGCAATTCTCAGAGTGAAATGTGCCGCTAAGGAAATTTGAAATAGCTTTTTTTTTATCTTCCAGCAAATTCAAACTTGAGGCAAATCAGGTAAATGTCTCCTTGTATTACACAGAGTAAAAATCTTTCTGGGTTCATAAAAAAACCTGACATAGAACTGGATATTAAAGCCAGCCAGCTAAATTCACCTTGGTTTCACATTCCGCAGCAGCTCAAACAGCATCAGGGCACAGTGAACTCTGAGCATCAAACTTCAAGATGAAAAAATCTCATTTTTGCACCTGCCACATTTTCCTCTGCTTTCTTCCAAAGCATGAACCTCTCCCTGTGTGGTACCACTGAGGGCAGCTCTCCTCTCAGCACCCATCCCAGGTTTCTCAAGGGGATCCTCTGGAAGGTTCTCTAGGATGGAGCTGCTGCTCCTCCCAGTTTTGGTTTGGTTTTCGAGGCCAAACCTTGCACCCATGGCTGATGAAGCACTGATGGGTGCCCAGAGAAGCTGTGGCTGCCCCTGGACCCCTGGCAGTGCCCAAGGCCAGGCTGGACATTGGGGCTGGGAGCAGCCTGGCACAGTGGGAGGTGTCCCTGCCCATGGCAGGAGTGGCAATGTCCCTTTAATGTCCCAAACCATTCTGTGACTCTGTCATTCTATGACACTTGAGCTGATGTTCTGTTTTGGAAAATTATCACTTAGATTATTTAAAATTGCAGGGTTTGTACGAAACTGTTGCTTTACTACAGGCCAGAAGATGTTCTCTCTCTCCCCCTAAACCCTCACAATTTAACACTTCACATTGCATCAGCAAAGGGATATTTTATTTCCAAGTACCCTCATTATGACAATTCACCTCAACAAACTGCATCTGGAGTCCTATTCTTAGTGCCTGCTCCAGCCTGCTCCCATCTCAATCTATGTTTGCATCTGTGTCTTACAGACTTAGATATATTTAAATGGCAATTTCTGTAGGTGTGAGGGTTTTGTGATGGGTTTTTTCCTTTCTTTTTCCCATTTTTTGTTCAATTCTGTAGATATTCTGTGTGGAGGCTTAGTCAACATTTCCTTGGAGACTGTCAAATATTTATGCAAGTTTCAGAGATTTCAATTTGAAATTAATGAAGGCTGCTCAGCTAGAACAATGACAAATCTATTCCATTTACCTGCTCAGCAGGAGGAGGCAGCAATACCTACAGAAAGGGAATCCAGAGCATATTTTTCTGTTTCTCAGGTTTCCAAGGGTCTCTGGGGAATACAGCAGAATCTTCCTTTTTGAAGAGCCAGATTTATAGATCCTCCTTATCCCCAGAATAATTTTCAGGGGTTTTTTTAATCAAAAAAGGAGGGAATGGACAAAGTGGATTGGGGACTCTATTTTCGAGATCAAATGACAGAATTCTTGTCAATACATGTGAGAAACATTGGTCTGTTGTAATGAACAACCCAGCCAATTTTCAAGGGGCTATTTAGGCCAGCAGACTCCTGAAACGATTTATGGTACATGACCTTGAGCTGGATGCTGCAAAAATCTTGTCAGCCAACACAGATAAATGAGGAAAAGGAATTTTTTTCCTTTTAATCACGAAATCTCTTTATACTACCTTTGCTAAAACCACATAAAAAACTTACAAGCCATAGTAAAAACCACACTGACTGAAATAATTCAGAATTAAATTATCTCTTCCCACATATATTTGACTTTGCTCCAAGGATGAGGGAGGACAACTGGCACTTGCCAGCAGAACCACATTGTATAAAGTGCTGAGAGAGAGATTCAGGCCCATCAGATACGGCTGCACTTAAAAGAGTGATTCCAAAGCTGAGAAAGCTTTGACTGAGAAATGAGACCTCCAGCTCTATCAGGAGTGGTGGAGAGCTCTCCATGAACCTTTTTACATCAATGTGGGATGTTCCTGTAGCAGAAATCCAGCCCAGGTTCCTCCAGGTGCCACTTACGGATGATGCCGTCGGCGTTGTCCACGTGCTTGGGCAGGAAATGAGCTGAGAGGTCACTCTGCAGGACTTCATCTGAAGTTGCTCTGGCTAAAGCAGAGGCCAGGAATGAAGGGCAATTACTGGAAAAGAAAAAGAGAAACCCACAAAAAAGATGTTTTAGTGTGATTCAGCAAGGTAACATAAAGGTATTTTTCACCAAGGTTCTTCTCTGCCAGACAGCATCACAACCCTGCAGCAAGACCTCAAACTCTCTGGTGGATTTTAGTTGCTCCCTTTCACTCCTATGTTCTCTGTATCTTAAGTTTTAATGTTTCAGTTCATAACCTCTATTTAAATTCTTTTCAAATCTAGACTTGAACCCTCCAGAGTCTGTCACATGACTGTACATTTTTTACATATGTATGATACGTTTTAACTCAAGTCCAGTTTCTCCTAAAAATTGGAGTCAGGATTCGAGAATTCGTCAGATTTCAAAGTGTCCAAAGCCTCTCCAAGGGGCACTGAAAGTTGAATTTAACCCATAGGGAGCTGATGTGCCTAAGGTTAAAAAGCTCCCTCAGGAATGATTTCTATCCAGAGTGAAGTGGCTTTAACTCACTGTAGTTTAATTAAAACTGGTATCCCCCAAGGTTAATTAATTTATAGCAAGCCAAGGCCACTTTAATGTACATTCTCTCATTCAATAGGAATTTAATACCTCTTAATTTATGTGTGACTTTGCATTTCCCATTGGTCAGCCTAAACTTCTCCAGGTGTCTCCTGCTGACACAGCCTGAAACTTCCAATTTCCACAGATATTATTGGGGTAACGACGTCTTTCCCAAGACATTCTACTGCCACAGGGTCACAGAGAGACACAGAGCCAATTTCAGCCCAGAAACTGTCCATCAACAGCAGAATTCCATGTCAGAAATCCAGGGAACACAAGCATTTCCTTATTTCTTCTGTTTAACATATCGATAAATGATTGAAGGATAAGATCAGCAATAAATTGCTTTGTCCAACGTTGTCATGAGACAAGCTCTGGCCCTTTGAAGTCACACAGAGCCACTCGCACCTCCTTACGGCCCCATCCTAAGGTTTTCCCTGGAATTGGCAGCATTCCTCGCCCGCAGCATCTGCAGGGAGAGATCAGCTGCCTTAGGCTGGCCCTTCCCAGCACGGCTCGGAGCTCTGATCCTGTTTACATCCGGCAATTCCCGGGGTAGGAGCGAGCAGCCAGAGGAAAACACACCGGGACATCCCTTGCTTCTGGCACGTGGAGGAGCTGATTTTCTGTCTCGTCTTTTCTGTATTTATTGAGCTCAAAAAGAGCAGGTTTTTCATGCAGTGGTGCTGTTCTGCTCATGTTACATGAGATTCCCCCCAAAAAGGAATGCCCGGGATAGAATAATTGTGCCAGCAGTTACCAGCAGGGCACCCGCAGGAATCTGAGCTTGTTTCCAGTCCAAGGCTTCCCCTGAGCAGCTCAGTGCTGAAACTCTTTAGAAAACCAAACTTGTTTTGTGTCATTTATAAAAAGCCCCTCAGGAACATCCAGTGATGGGCAAAGAGGGAACCTGGCTAAGATCTGGGGCAACGACAGTGGCTAAAATAGAGCCTCAGGAACTAAACAGCAGAGAAAAAAATATGCCTAACGTGAGGGACCTGTGCTCTGCCTGGGCCTGGGAGGGGGCACAGCAATGTCTGGGCATACCCAGAACCATGAACACTTTTATCTGAAATTTGTGATATTATTTTAGCTGCAGTGACCAATGGCACAAAGCCAAAGGTGCATTTCCAGGGGGTGTAGCAGGTCAGAGTATTCCCCCCCAGCTCCAAGTGCTATTCACGTGTCCTCACATCCAGAGCCAGCAGTTCCACACAGCAGCTCTTTATCCAGCCCGAGTGCATTTCCATTACAATGCTAAACCTACACAAAAAGCTGCTAAAGATGTTATTAGATAAATTAGAGGATTTTAAGTACATCCTTCCTGATTCTCTGGCAGCGTAGGTGTGTTTAGAACACCCACCGTTGCATTGCAGCAATCCTGGAATAACTCTGGGAAGGTATTAAATCAAGCCTAAAAGTGCTCTGCTTCCATCAATTAAGTTTGAGAAAACCAGTCTGAGGTGGGTTTAACTCAGCCCACATATTATTATGTTACCAGCTTAACACACAACTCCTTTCCATCCTGATAGCATTAAAGAGGGGAGGACTTTCTAAACGCTTTCCCTGAGCTGTTCCTCTGTACTCTAAATCTAATACAAGCTCTCCTACCGAAAAAAAAAAAAGAGATGGCAAATTTAAAATTCTTATTGCATGGGAGTTCACCACGGGGGTTTGAGCAACTGATCAATTTCGAGGGGAAATATAGAGAAAATAAATCAGGCTTTCCTTCCATGTCTGGCCACTCTTTGTCCTAATAATAACAGCTGCTGCCCGAAGAATTAATTGCCCTTGACATTTGTTGATCACAAAGCTTCTTATGTAGCTGTTCCAGGGCTGTGCCATGTGAGCAGGGAAGTGACCACACGCAGACAGATGACTTCCTCTTCCTGATTAGCACCACTCAACATTTACTTCTCTCACTTGGCCCCTCAGAGCACTTTTAGTTGAATTACTCTTTCCCTTCAAGGAACAGCAGATTGCACTGGAGGTTTAAAATAGCTGTTGAAGGCAAACTGCTCTAAGGACACTTCATTACTGCTACACCAAGACAAATGAAGAGTGAGCTCTGGGATCTCTGTTTTCATCACCAAAGTGAGCTCCCAGGTGAGCAGCTACAGCATCCCACAGAACAGCAATCCAAGGAGAGCAGTTCTCCCCTCTCCTCACAAATCCTGAAAGGAATCACCAGGATCCATGGGGACAGGGAGGAGCTTCCACCCTGGGATTACCTGCTGGCTGCTGGAAGGAAATTCTTCTGCCACATTTTAGATGCTCAAATGTTATTAGTGGTGAAGTTTGACAAATTGAAACTGGGAGGGCATGGTCTTGTTTAGCAGAGAGCTGAGAGCTAAAATGCCTTTGTCTATTCATAGCTGTGCCACTAACTCAGCAGCTGACCTTGGACGAGTCGCTTCTCCACTCAGACCTTCATTCCTCATCTGCAAACAAGGGATGAGAATGTCATTTCCTCGGGGAGAGGAGGAGGAAGGCTGTAGAAGGCCTAAATCTGTGTTTGTGAAGTATTCTGGAATTTCTTGATAAGAGCTCAACTGAAGGGAAAAATACCAAGATGAGAGTGGGAGATATTTTCAAGCTATAGAAGATTTATACTATCATACTTTTGATAGCTCTCCTAGTTTTTTCTCACTCTTTTCTCATACACTGCCTGAAGTGCTAAGTGGAACACACAGGCAAACAACAGCTCCGGATAACTCACAGTGTCATCAACAGCTGCAGGAAAGGGGAAAACAGCAAAGAGAGCACACAAGTTCTTAAAACTTTTAGCTCTGGAGGATTAGCACTGCTGATGGGAGTGGAAAATGATGCTGCAGCTCCTGCCTAAAATCCACAATGAGGGCCACCAGTGCTGAAAATCCCAAAGCCTGTCATGGTCTGGGGTAGCTGATGAGGCATCACTAACCCAAACAAAGCAGGGAAAATGGACCAAAACGAACTGGGGCTTTCAAGGGCCAAAATGGGCAGTAAATCACAAAATGTACAGTGTTCCTGTTACCTCAGGAATCCCCTGACACCACAGAACAGCAATTGTTTTAGTTAGAATGAAGAATGATTTAAATAGAAATGCTATTCAATCTGCTGAACACAAAGCAAATCCACAGGCAAACAGGATAAAGCAGCAGATTTGGTTTCACACAGCAATCCAAGACCAAGAACATGACCTGAAAAGAACCAAGTACAGCACATTCCCCAAAGGCCTATAATTTACTGTGTTAGTAAAAGACTTTGTAGGGATGACAAGTTAACTGCACCCTTTCCAAAAGACTTTCCACCAGGGATGCAGTTTGGGAAACACTCCTGCTCATGTGGCCCATTGCAAGCTCTTGTTAGAAAGCAACTTTTGCCAGATTCAATTTAAGAAAAACCTCATTTGTCCCCTGCCTGTATTTACAAAACATTCCAAAGTCTCATGAGACTTCTTCCAGATGGAGCTTCGGATACAGCCTGGAAGCTCTTTGAAGAGGCCTTTAAAGTCTTTATTACTGAAAGTTCCCATGCTGTGAAGTGCAGCAGTAATGAGCAGAGAAATTCTTTGGGAAGCTCCATTGGCTGTTTCCCCAAACCTCCCTTCCCCCACCTCCTGTTTCCGTGGCCATCCAGAGGGACTTGGAGGCAGCTGAGTGGCTCCTGTTTGTCTCCAAACTCCTCCAGGTCACCCAGGACTCAGAGGGGAATATTCTGTGAAGCATTCCAAGACTCCACAATGATTATGGATGTATCCTCTGGTTGTGCCAAGCAGATGCTATTTCCAGCTCCTGTCTCTGCAGGTTGTCCTCTCCTCACTCCCAGAGCAACTCTCTGACCTGTGCTGTTCTGCTGCTCTGCACAGCTGCTGGAAGTTTGGATGCTTATTTAAAGCCTGGTCACGGTGGACAAATGGAGTATTATTTTTTTTCCCCTAACACATGGTGAAACCCTGCACTAGATTTTATCTGCTGCAGCGAGTTACTAAAAAAAACCTGGCAGGCACACACACACACACACACACAGAGAAACAAACAGAAAAAACAATGCACCTTTTAAAAGCTTGCATAACCAAAGCTCCTTGAGAAGTCATTTGAGCTGGCAGTGGTGAGACAGTAAAGATGCTTGATAAATCTGTTTGAAGGAGCTGCAAACGTGCTACCCAAGGAAGCTGCTATCTATAGGCTTCCCAGAGACAGCTGCCTGCTCACATCCCCAGCCATCCTGTCCTTGTGCTGACAGTTGTAAGCAACAGAAATATAATACACAAGCGTTTCAAAAAGACACACTTTCAGATACATTTATCATGGCCATGTCTGTGCAGACACTGCATTTACCAAATATTTAACCTTCTGCGTTCTGCTCGCTGACATTTTCTAGGCCAATTTTATATAGATATGTTCCTGTAGTTAAGTCTGTTTTAACTGGATGTTAAAAAATAACCAAAGCAGAGGTGCACTGCTCATCAGAAAACCTCTGGCACAGCTGGATTAAGATGCTTCACCAGGGAAAACCCTTGGCTTTTAACTGTTCTCAACACATGAATTGGGCTCCGACCTCTGATGCATTTTCTGCTGCGTAGCAAGTCAGTATTTCCTTCTCCAGAGGGTGAACAGAACAGTGCATAAAGCCACCAAAATGTGAGCAAGACAAAATAAAAAGGTCACCTTTGTCTCTTTGATGAGGTATAATGTCATGAAGGGCAGCGTGTATCTAAAATATAAATGCTGGCTGCCCACAAACCACTCATAAGCATTTGTGATTTAATGACTGTCAATAAAGCTCCATTGACACTGCAGGGGTGAACTGTGAAGAATCCAAACCACACAAACCAGCCTTTCCCAGCTCCCAAATTCTATTATTTCTCTCACTCATCCTCACAGCGTGGCAGTTCTGAGGTTACTCATATTCCAATCTCTGGGGATGATGCCGTGGCTGCTTTTAAAATGACAGAAATCACCTCCTGCAACACCAACAGCCTCTAAAAACCCAGCGTGGATCTGCCAGGAGCTGGAAGCCAAATAACTGCAAGAAATTGAATTCCCAGAAGTGACTGTGGGATGGTTTTCTTCATTACAGCAAAGAGCTGAAGATACAAAGTTTGATGTTGAAAATCATATCCCAGCACTTCACAGCCAGATTATATCCATCTGTTATTAAAAGAAAGGGAAACCTGGACTGTGAAGGAATGCAGAGAAAAATGGACCACAATCCATGAACCTCTGGTATAACACCAAGATGTTGAGGATGTATCTATGCAGACTCTCCCCCATCTAAATCAGAATATTTTCAGAGGAGCAAGATTCTGAGGGATTGGGATAGTTTTCTAATAAAATTTTAATTGCTGCTATGAAATGCCCTTTTCAAAATTGTAAAAATATTATTATAAAATATAAAAAACCCCAGCAAGCCACTTATTTGATGGGCATTGATTGTGCAGCTTAGATCTTTAGTATTCAGCTTTGCAAATGCAAAAGCACAGTGAAAATAAATCTGTGTTTACCCTATCATTAATTCATCAAAATAAAGGTAATTTATTGGTATTACCCACTCATGTGACTTTCAGGGGTTTATACTGAGAGGAAAGATCCTTCTGGATTTTGTTGTTGTTTTGCAAGGATTATCCTGCATGTTTACCCAGCACATTCTCTGTTCAGGGTGTGAGCATGTCCGGAGTCCTCCAAAACCCACTCGGTGCCCACTTGGCACCGCTGCGAATGGAATGGGGACAAAGCCACAGCAGTGCCAGGTGCTGCTTCCCTGGAGAAGCAAATTTCTTCACTGGAAACCCAATGTCAACAGCATCTGCCTCACACTGAGTTTCCCTGCCAGGGCAAGGCCTGTTTAAAGCTCCACAGGACATTAAAAATGTCATTGATTTTTCTCTCTTTGGTGCTCAGTCAGTTCGAAAGTCAGCATAATTCAATATCTTTCTCCTGGTTCCATTAGCAAAGAAAGGAATCCATGCTTCAATCTATGCTGCCTTATTGGAAAAAGTAATTTAATTTTACATCTGAAAGTGTGCCAACATCAGCATAAAAGCTTACACTGTATACATCAGATTTAATTTATGAATTCTGCATTTTGTCAAGCCGGAATGAGATGCTGTCTAAAATCAATGAGAGTGTCCAAGCTCACTCTGAAGATACTTATATATATTCTTATTATTTCAGGTATTTTATGTCCTAGCTGGAGTTTTTGATGATTTCTCTCCTTGCTATAAAATATTAATGACACAGTTTCAAGAAAAGTTCATGTTGCAGCAAACTTGCAGAAGGGTTCAGGCACATCATTTACTTACCAGTGATTCATGCCCTGATTTTTTCTCTGTTATAAATAAATTTCCATTGATAAGTCCCTTAAGTGGAAAGGATGTTCCATACACATCTGATGTGTCCAGAAATACAAGTTAAATAAGAATTCCCCAATGCAGAGCCTCTGTTTTATTAGAGATCAGATTAACATCCTCAAGTCCTCTGTCAAAAAGAAAAATGCATGTTGCTGCTATAGCTAATGACTTAATTCTGAATAAATGAAATGAAATAAAATGCTCCACAGCAACACATCCCCTGCTCTCTACTGCAGATCATCATTAAGGCAAACAAATGTAAAATGACTTTTTAAAATGGGTGAAGACGCTTCCTGTTCAAGCGCTCAGCTCTCACCTCACAGAGCCAGGCCCCAAATCTCCAAATCTCCTCCTCGTAACATTTATCTTCATGGAACTGAGAAAAAATAAGAGCTTCAGGCCAGGATTTCCAAATGACATTTGATCACTTAACTTCTTTCAACCCATTGAACAAATATCAAATATAAGGCAAAACACACCCCGGAAGATTTATGGCCACTGAGTCAGCAGCGAATGTTCCCTCGCTGCCTTCTCCCTCCTGTGCGATGCATTTCATCACACAAATGGCTTGGCTGTTTATGCCAGATGTAAGATTAGATAATTACTCATCCAAACCCTGGATGTCAACTCTTTTTGGTGATAAAAAATTTATTCTAAATGCCCCATTTATAATGAGTTGACTTGCAGAAGCATTCTGGTGTTCTGCAGTGATACATCTCAGGATGTAATTCTGTGCTGTGTTTGTGCTCTGCCAATGCCCTGCCTCATGTCAGCCCTTCCCAGCACGGAATTCTGTGTCTGCAAAATAGGGACAATGCTATTGACCTCTGGAAAGCAATTTCAAAGCCAATGATGAAGTGCCAGATATTATTAATTGAGCCTAAAGTGGGGATGGAGCAAGAGAACAGCAATTTCTGTGCACTGATTCCCAGAAAATCCTGCTGCTCTTGTGCGTGACATGCAAGAGACACAAATTAAAGCAAACATGAAAAAACAAAGCAGTACCTTTAAAAATAATTTCACAGGCAGAAAGGCAACTACAAGCAGATTCAAAGATGATGCAGTGAGGCACATTAAAGACTTTATTGAAACCTCAGATTCACAATTACTGACATTGATGCCCACAGAACACGATGCTGGAGGGATAAAAGGGTTCTATGATTGGGGTGAGTGCTCTTTTAAAGGAAAAACCCTTTAGTTACTCAGAAAGATCCCATCTTAATTCCCACTGTCACTTGTCCTTTGCAGAATTGCAAAGGATAATGGCAGGTTTAGGAGTTTAGGCTTTTTCTTTAAAGGATAATCAAAATGTTTTAGCTATTCTCTTTCACATTAAAGTCCCTAATGCATTCTGTTCTACTGAGCCACATAGTTATTTCAGTCATTCTTAATAAACAACAGTTGCCAGTAGTAGTTAAGCCAACAGATGTGAATTATTTATAGTGTTGAGGAACAGAACAGCAGATAAAATACGTTAGGGCTTTGGGTTGTTCTGGCCTGAACGACACAATGGCAGCCTTTAGATGTTTTTCACCAGGCTATAAAATATTCTGTTTCCAGTCCTGGTTTAAAAGATTTCCTAAAGAGGCAGCAGCCAAACCTCCAGCTATCCATCTTCAATAATCACAGTCATGAACAGCAGGTGAGAGACTCTCCCAAATACAGCTCTGGCACAAAGCTTGATTTCATTGGACAGGTTAAATGGCTACTTAGGATGAATCCTGAATTATTATAAATAGGCAGAATTTATTTATTTACAAATTGTTTAGCATGAATCTAAATATTCCAGTAAATTATTTGAAATATTGTTGAACATATTCTTTTCTTCCTTTGCCTATAATCCTCTTTCTCTTCAGCTGGAAGAATGCAAAGATATCACCTACATTTATTTTACAATGGCAAATCCAACTTCCCATTCCAGGCTGGAGCGTGGCTATCCCAGCCCCTGTCACTGCTTTTTCAGAGGCCACATCATGAAACATTGAACACACAAAAAACAACAGGGACAGAAATGATTTTGACATTATCTTGACAGATTATGTCACACACAGAGGTTGAGTTTAATGCTCTTTGTAGCTCAAAAGATGCAATCCAGTATCCATAATGTGCCTCTGCTGGGCTGTGTCTGGCTGGAAATTTGTGGGAATATTTGGCTTTCCCACCTTGTGCTGACATCACAGGGCACTGCACCAGTGGGAAATTCACTGCACAGTCGATTCACAAGGAGAATTGTGCCCACAAACGCCAAGGAGAGATTTACACTCAGATGCTGCAGGGGGAAGAAGTGGAGGAGTAGTTGTAGCAACATAAGCTTCAACCAAACGGGTTTCCTTTTATAGCTCACCTTCCACTTCCTATATGGATCTATTTACAGCAGGAAATGCTGCAAATTGTAGCATCTCTAAGGAGTAAAAAGAATTAATAGACAACAAAAGAACAAAAGAAAACAACAAAAAGAAAATCTGGAGAGGTAAAAAACCAACCAGATTTTCTCCTACCAAATAGTAATGAGATGGAGGAGGAATAACACTGAAAGAGAGGAGGAATAACACTGAAAGAGAGGAGGAATAACACTTGGAGGCCATGGCAGGTTGTTAAGGCCTCTGGAAGTGGTTCCATGACATGTCAGACTGCAGGAATGAGCCTCAGCATCCCAGGGAGGGGCAGGATCAGTGACAGGACCTCTGTGCTTCCCTGCTCCCCCTCCCTCGGCTCAGCTTCCCTCCTCTCCCAGCTCCAGGTTTATTGAGGATCTGAGCTCTGAGGTTACAGAGGTGGGGAAGATTCTGTGAGGTCCAAAGCTGAGGAATGAGGCTTTCCATGGGGCCAGGCAGGTCCTGAGCCTGTGGAACACAGAGCCTGCCTGCAGTACACAGCTAAATTTAGCTCTTCTTGCTCACAAAGGGATTGATTCCCAACAAGCTGGGGATTTGGGAAAACTCTGCAGTGCTGTGGCCTCTCTGCTGTCCTAGAAGGTACAGGGAATTATTCACAACTTGGGAGATGTCTTAAATCATTCCCAGCCCCATTTAAAAACAAATCTGTGCACATATTCCAATCACTGTTATAAGTGGAAAAGTAGAGCTGTCACCATCTATAGCTGTGACATTACAAATCTCACCAGATTATGGACATTGGTTCTCTACCATGGACTTCCCAACACTAAACAAACTCTCCCACACAAATCCTGCCTACTCACCAGAATTTGGGACTTTGTTTATGCAGCCTAACCATAAGTCTTTAAGTCTCATTTGTTGCATTTGATTTCCTATGAGATTAAAACATCCAAATCACCCATTTCAGAGGTGACAATGCTGCCCAGTCCAGTGCAGCTCATGTAAAAATTACCCAATGGCTCTGCTTTCCCTCTCCCCCTCCACAAAAGAAGATTGTCAACTTTTCCTCTAAGCTTATTATCAAACTTGTGATCTCTTCAGAAGAGGGACGAGCTCTAAATATAAGAAAGGATCTGTTACATAATACCAAGGAGGCAGCACACAACAGCCTTGGACAGCAAGAGCCTGAGTCCATCAGAGTGGGAAAGGGAGGAAAATCTGTGACACTGCCCAGTGCCAGGCCTTGGATCCATCCAAACCCACAGAGAACATGGAATCATGTGCAAAACCTAAGGGTTTATCCCTGTGGAACATAAACAAATGCAAACAGGTGACATTAGCTGGAAGTTGATTCAGGATGTGGCAGAAATTTACTCAGATCAGAAGAAATCTTCCTCAAACACAAGGAGAGCTTGTTTGAAGCTGCCTGAACCTGGATTGTAAATAATGCACTGGTGAGGACTGACTCAGCCCCGTGATGAGTAGGCTCAAAGCTGCTTCCAATGGAGCAATGTCACAGCTCTAATCAGCAGTTAAGAGAGTTCCTCAGGAGCCACACTATCAATTACCCTGGTAATACATATTCAGGGAGGCAGGGATACCAGAGAGAGAGAATACAAAATCAAAACATTAATAAAAAATAAGGAACCTTTGGAGACAAATTATTATCTTCTATGTCTACAGTGCTTTGTGCGTTCCCAAAGGATTTAGAATCTAAAAATAAATGATTACTTCTACCAGCCCTGACATCCAAGCTACCTTGGATGAAAAGCAGCAAATTGCTAACCATGGATAGCAACATTACGCAACTGTTTTGAACAAACAGCAAGAAATGGACCATGCTGGAAAGAACAGCAGGACTCTACACAGAAATTGAGGCTAAAATTTAACCAGAATAATGTGAATATCACCTTGATTTTCTGCGCTTGTGATGGGATAAAAATGAGAACTGTCTGCCTTGATATCTCATCCTCAGTCTCCATCATCCTTCTCTCACCATTCTTTAGCACCATGCTGAGACACTGACTTGAAGGAAAATACTCAACATCTGCAGCTGAAATACATTTTTATATATATATATATATATACACATACATGTGTTTAAATATGAGCAATCATCACAGATTCCTTGGGAAAAGAAAGAGGGAAGATTCCCAGAGCAGGTAGAACAACAAAGGTCACACAAAACCATATCACTAACCCAGAAATTATTAAAACTCTGGGCCAAGTAATGTTTTGAAAATAAATTCAATCAATTCTGTCTCCAAAACACACAACAGTAATGCTATTGGTTGATAAAATCATCCAACAATGATTGAAAAAATAAAGAACCAAATGGGCCTCTGCAAGGAGCAGTTCTGGACTAATGGCAGTAGTAAATTAGAATAGTAATTATAAAAGCACAGAAGAACAAATTCAGGAGAAGGCAATCAAGGAAAGATCAAATACAAGTAGATTTTCTTAGCTGAAGCAGAGATTTCTGAGAAAGAGTTTCGAGAAGAGCCATAAAAGTGCAAGAATTTTAGCTGTCAACAAAGCAAATGTAAAAAAAAAAAAAAAAAAAATCAGTATTCAAAACCCACACTGGAAATGACAATGAATTATTTTTGCTGGGTTTATCTGTAAAACACTGCTAATAGCACACAATTGGATCTATCAGAAGTACAGTCAGGCAGCACCAAGATTCCTCAAGGGCAGAGAGTTTTCAAATCAAAATACAGGTGCTGCACCCGCCTGAGTGAGCTTTTTAATGAGGCATGGAGGCGACACAGGAGACACAACTGCAATGGGTTAGATTGAAAATAATATAGTGAGGAAAAAAATAAAGATTAGGAACACCAGCTGAGCTCTGAGATAACACAAGAGAAGTTACAGTTAAAGCAAGATTTGAGTTCTAATAACCCAGCGGTGGTAAATTGGAAGATGTAACATGATAGGAGCTTGAGAGCTGCTCCCAGTTCTGGGGCTGACAAATGACACCTCTGCCTGCAAATCATTTAATCCCTGCACATCCATCCATCTAGGAGTCAAAGAGGTTTATTGCCTTAAAACTTTGGAGGAATACCATGAAATTTAATTTATTAATACCTGAAAACGATGCTTTAGAAGGTGCTGAGGAAGGACAAGGTATTTACAAAGTTACCACTGCCTCATAAAATATTTTTGTATTTTGTTCAGTGAATCCTCATCTGTTTCAGTTCATGATTCCACAGCACTTCTTGACTTGGAGATGTTAAAAACCAATAATGGATCGATGGCAAAACCCTCACTTTTATCAAAACTTTGTGTTTTCTAATATTTAATGTGGTTTTTTGATCAGGGCTGGTGATGTCATCATCAGCCATCCCGAATTTTTGCTGCAATCATTCATTTGATTTGTAGATTTTGAGAAGTACCAAAGACAGGGAGAAAAACCACTCCATTCCCAAATAAAGCTCAGCAAGGCTGGAGCCTGAGCACTGATTTACTTTCACCTGCCTGAGACTTCAGCAAAGGAAAATGCTCAGGACAATAAAATAGAGACATAAGAAACCACCAAAGAAAACAAGAACTGGTGCCCAGCAGAGTGGAGTTGACCTCCCTGTGCCACCCAGAGCCCAGCCAGACCAAACTCTGTCACCCACAGGGACAGCCTGTGGCAGGAGGGCTGAGAAATCCAATTAGAGAAACTTCCCAGGCTCCCTGCTTCCAGCTGGATATTAATTCTTGATATTTAGGAGAACTTGTCAAGAACAATTGCACAGCTCCTCCTGAGCCTTGGGCTCTGAGTCACCATCGCATTAGGGGAAGGTGAGCTTCGTTTAGACAGCACAGAAGGGTAAATTGGTTTTTTTTAAGGTCTCATGTAGCCTTTAAGGGACCACATTATTTCTTTCTTTATTTGTTGTTGCATTTCTGACATTTACCCTTTTTTAAAAACAATGTTATTAATTGTCACAGGGATCAATCATATTCCTGGGCATGAGGGAAAGAGGTTTTTCCATGTTTGATGGAGAACTTTGTATCTCTGGTGCTTTCCTGCAGGAATGGCTTAAAGGAACAAAGGGATATTTCTTTAGGATTCTTCCTCCTGCAAAATGTATTACCTCAATCTTCCTAGCAAGGAAACTGGAAAAATTGGAAAGAAATAATTAGCATTTATAGCCATTTTTTAAATACAGATCTAATCTTGTCAGAAAGAAAATGTCCATTTTGATAGTAAGTTTTATTTAGGGTAAAAAAGGAATGTACGTGGCTCTTTTAGTACATATGTTCAGTTAAATGTGATCTCAGTCAAAACCAGAAGTGAATATTACTGATTTTAACACCTCACTGATCAAAGCTCTTCTCTGATGCAGGGAACAAGAAAAATTAGCAAGGAAAAGAACAGAGGACGTGAAAAATTTGTGGGGAAAAGAACAATAAAGTACAATAAGACACATCTGAGTAACTGCTCAGGTTCTGATATCTGCAAAACCTGACCAAGAGAGAAAGAAAGAAAAAAATTAATGGAATTATTGAGATTAATTTGCCTGCTTGCTGCTGCAATAATTAAAGACCTCTTTCTTGTCATGTGAATGTCTCAGGCATCCCATTGATGAGGGAGATTGACACACTGATATATTTCACCTCCAGGTTAGAATGGATTTCCATTGCAGCCACTCTGGAATACATTGAAGGAAAATCGTGCAGAAGACTGATAAGAGCAAGAAACAGCAAAAAACATTTAGTCAGGACTGAAAAGAATTCTGCCTCCTGGATCCCCCTTTGATAAAGGAGCAAGATGGCAGCAGGAATTGGACATTTCTCCTCTCTGTCTTTTCCATGGATCTTTTCACCCTCTCACATCCCAGCCCTTGCCCAAACAATTCAAGCTCTGCCTCGTGTTGCCCAAGGATGATAATCAGCAGAGAATATCTCCCAACCTTTTCCTTGCACATCCTTCCAGCCAGACCTCTTTCCTCCAAAAGGGATTCTTGTGAAGTGATGGTGCAGAAAAACTAAGGAATGTGAAATAGTCAGAAAATAGGGAAAATTAGAGCAAGGAATTCCTGGCTTTACTCCAGGCTGTTCCAATAATCAGTCTATATCTACTTCCTTCAAGTCTCCCTATTGGAATAAAATGTTGAAATACCATATTTTTAAAAATCTAAAGCAGCAACCAATTAGAAAAAAAATAAAAAGAAAGTAAACCCCCAGATTTCGAGCTCCATGTATTTAATATGAGTTTGTTTCCTGATGAAACCCTTAGTAAGTGGGAGTACTCAGGGAGACACTTAGATTTACATAAATTTGAGACAGAAAAATGCTGTTAGAGTAAGTCCATGGCACTGCATGCTTGGGATTGAGTCTTCTAGTAGAAATTACTCCAGGCTGCAGACAGACACAGAGCTGAGTCTCAGGCAAAATTCATAATTAACTTCAGAGTACATCCTTAAATTCAGTCATCGCACTCCCCTTCACAACATTAGCACAATATTTACAGGTTGTTCATGCACAATATGTCAACTCTAAGTTATTATTTTACCTTGCTTTTACGTCCATTTTATCATTGCCACACAAATTTTAAATATGACTCCATGCCATTCCCGATAAGTTGATTTTAAAAGGAACAGTGAACATATCACAGCATATCACAGCAACACTGAGCAGTTAATATAATTTAATGCAAAACTACACACAGTTTTCAAAATGAATGGTGAAATTTATTTAAGAGTTCTGCTAGACTCAACTTGATATAGCGCCTCATCATACAGTGGAATAGGTAATAACTTAGGATTTTTTCCTCATAATGGCCAGTAAATTCAAATTTTAATAATTCTTCAATAAGAAATTCATCTGCTAAAGACCCAGGTGAAGCATAAGCCACTCACCAGAAGATACTGAGGTTCTCAGCTCGGCAAATGCAGAAGAGATTTAAAAGAACCATCCATATGCTTTTTGACAAAAATCCCAACATTCCATGAGCAATTTCTAAGAGATCCAGGATGGAAAGAGCAAAGAGCAATGCCTGGTGAAGAGTTTGCCAAGGGGACAGAGAGAAAGTAGCAGAACAAGACCCAAACAAGCACCACAATCCTCCCAGCCAGACGACTCCTGGGCGAGGTTTGTTCTTCCAGCCATTCCTGTCTTTTTTCTGCTTCCAATTTAATTTCCCTTTGGAGGAACAACAACAACAAAAAAAAAAACCACGTTCAGATTTGAAAAGAAATGTGTAAGATGAGTGTATGAAGGCTTTGGAGGCTGCAATAAAAAGCAGCAGATGGCTGAAGAGAGACTGCACGCCCCAGTTCACTTCTGGGCCCCTGGTCCTGTTCTGACGCCGATGACGCCAGCAGAGCCCCTCCAGTGAATTCCAGCCCAAGGATCCCAAATTATCCCACGTGTGCTGGAGAGGAGAAGCCTCCTCAAGCTGCAGCCATCCCCTACCTCCTGCAGAGTTCAAGCATAATGTCTATTTTCTGCTATTTTGTTCTCCGACTAAATTACTTCAGCTGCAATAAAGATTTTAGCTTTAAAAATGCAAATCAGAGAGCAGTGAGAAGGATCAAAAGTTTAGAAAATGTTGCCCACGAATAAACGATGGTGACTGAAGAAACAATATAATTCACACATGGAACAATGAGACTGAGGAAGACTTGATATTGTTTCCTGTGCTAATGAGGAAGGATAAGCAGGACTGACAAAATTAACAGATTCAGACTGGGCACTAGGAAAACTTTCCACCTGTAGCTCCCATCACCAAGAAGTGGAATAGCCTTGCAGGAGGAGGCTTTGGGATCTCCTTGCAGAAGGAGGCTGTGAGATCTCCTTGCAGAAGGAGTTTGTGGGATCTCCTTGCAGAAGGGAGCTGTGGGATCTCCTTGCAGAAGGAGGCTGTGGGATCTCCTTTCAGAAGGAGGCTTTGGGATCTCCTCTGCCAGGATTTGAGGTGAGGTTAGAAAAGGAGCTCCCAGGGTGGGGTTTAGATTTAGTGAGTTCTACCTTGAGGTAGAAACATGGACTCAATGACCTCCTGAGCTGCTTTTCAGCCCTATTTTCTATGGTTTTTCTATTCTATTAAAAACGTGTGAAATTTCCCTTAGCTCTTTTCCTTAAAGGAAGGAGGGTAATTCAAGAGACACTGGATCTCCAGAGCATAGTCCTTAATTAATTAACCTGCTAACGTAACCTGCAGTCACATTGTGCAGTGTGGTGTGTGTGCCCCCTCCAGTGCCTGCCCTACATTCCAGTGGCTCCTGCCTCTGGAATGTGGAGCTGGATCACAAACAGAGTGAGTGGTGTGGCCTAACTCTCTGGGAAATCAATGGGAATTGAGGTGACTAATTAGGAATTGTAATCAGGCCCTTAATCCAAAGCAATAGAAAGGCATGCCTTTGGAATCCGATTAGCTGCTTAATAATTCAAAACAGGCACCCAATAATATATGGAGTGCCTGGGAAAACGTTTCTTTTTCTGAGGCCCAGAGTCTCACATTTCCACTGAGCCCCCAAGGAAAGAGAAGCCAACCCTCAGTCAAAGCAAAACCCACGAGGCATCGACGTTGGATGTAACATTTTGGGGTTGTTCTCAGGCAGGGCTGCTCATTCATGGCTGTAAAATGCTGCAGGACTGAAGAACATTTCTTCTGCATCTCTTTGTAAAGAATCATTCTGTAATGATTTCAATTCTTCTAAGACTTCTCTGCCCTATTAAAAAAAAAATCTGAATCGTTGTTTTAGGGTAGCATCTCCCACATAGGGAGATGTTTGGGTGCATTAAAGTGGCAAAACTCTCTGCTGATCTCCTGCTCTCATCCCAGCTGCTGAGAACCAGAACTGAGAGACTTAATTACTGCACCTTTCAATAAGGATTTCATTTTATTTTTGTTCTTTCTGCTGCAAATGCCCATGAATCAGAGGGTCACTTTAAGCACAGAATTCAATTTAATTATACTCAAAGGCATTTTTATCATTAAACAGGTCAACTTATTAAAAAAATACCTTGATTGTGAATAATGGAAAGCCTGGCAGGCAATCCAGGAGAGTTTCACTCTGAAAGCTCCCACATCCATTTGTTTAGATTTGTTTATTAAGCACTGGGCAAGGTCCCACTGAATGAACATGACAGCATTAACTGAAACTGCATTCAGCATTTAATTAGAAGCAGATTTTAATGCTTATTTATTGATGTTTTTAAATCGGGAATATTTACCAATATTTGTAAACTGGACTATTAATTGCTAATAAATGCAGGGAATCAGAAAAGCAACACAAAAGGCCATTGGCTGAGAATATGACACTGAACTGGATCTGGCAACATCCTTCCCAAGGTGCAGAGTGATTCCATAGAACCAGGCCCATCCCTCAGCCAGGATTGGATCCTTTCTCAGGTAGGACACTGCTTTAATTACATGCCAGGGAGGAAGTCTCTGATGGACTATCCTCATGTGAACCAGATCTAAATAGAAAAATCCATGCTGTTCATGAAAGCCTTGATGTGCAACGTAGAAGAGAGTAAACATTCTGGAGAAAAACCATTCTGGATGGGAGGGAACAGAAGAAAAGGAAAGCTATTTTCATACTTGGGTCTTTTCAAGGCAAGCATTTGCATATTTTTGCTCTATTTCATATGCAACTCCGTGTAACATGATTTCTGTGCTATTTATAAGGCTAAGTAGTCAAGTAACTGTGTGTTTTATATATCCCCTTCCTCTATTCCCCCATTTTCATTAACTGTTTGTTTTCTAAGAGTTCAAGAGGCCTATTTATTCATCTCATCTATTTATTTGACTGTATGGTCAATACTAATTTGAAAACTGGTTGTTATTTTTAGCCACTTGCTGTATGTATAAAAAAGAATTAATTCTGTTCTTTTAAGCTAAAGGCTTTAGAAGGTAATTACCAGGATGAAAGGCAAGAAGTAAACATAAGTTTTTACTGATTTACCAAAGGTTTTTACCTTCATTTTTATGTCCTCATGGCACAGAAAGGGAATCAAACTGCAGAGATAAGAAGCTATTACCTGAAAGGAGCCTGATTGCAAAGCCAGCTCTTCTCTGGACTCAGAGGCACATGGAACACTTTCCCAATTCACCCAGGATTACTTCATGACCCTGATCATAGATAACCACAAACACACAGAGATCTCAAATGGAAGAACCAGAAGCAATTTCTGCTCTTGGAAGAAAGTTGTCTTTTTCTGATTCATGAAGGTATCCAGACACAAGAGTAGGAGCTCTCCCAATCCACAAAGACTTCATGGCACAACCACAACCCTGAATCCTCATACTTCATTTTCAACATCCTTTTCTGCATAAAATCAAACATCACACAGCTACAGCACCAAGGAACTGTCAGAAAACTAGGACCACATGGATTTTATTTGCCATAAATTGTTGCTTATGGCAGATGATCTCAGAGGTTCATGAGGTTTGGTTTTATCAGGAGAATGGATGCATAATCTTCCTCTAAATATAGAAGTTTATTTAGAAAGGGATATATCCAGTTTTTCTCACATCAGTTGCTGGTGTTCCTTTCTCTCCCATGGCCTCATCTCTCTCCTCTCCCAGCTTTGTAATATCTCCTCAGCTGAGATTGTTACTCTCCTGTCCAGACTGGAAAGAGCAGCAGATTTCCTGGTAATGGATTCATCTGCTGCTCTCTGATGATCTATTTTTGCTCAGATTCAATTTAATGTTCCTACAGTGTACAAGGCTGACCTAAGCTCTCTCAGGTGATGACCTAAGGAGTAACATTACTTTCATTAGTCATAAAAAATTTCCAAGATTAAGTCTCTTATGGAAACAAATCTGAATGAAAAAAAGAAATGAACAGTGAAAATACACAATCTTGCTGCTGAAATGTGACACTGAAGTGGCACGAAAATGTGCTTAATGATCTCCAGTTAGGTCTCATACATTCATTTTCCAGAAATTAGATTGTTGATCATTGTTTGTTTGGACATGATAGCAAAGACATTTCAAATGGCACAGCACCTGGATATTTAATTGGAATTCTCTGTAGGAGTTTGCCATATTTTTTTGTTACCATTCTCACAAATTCCTGAGGTAGCTCTGTAAATAAGGTCACAGCAGAGAAATTGGGCTGTGTATGAACTTAAGAGAGCAGCACTTGTTTCCTGTGCTGCCTCCTCGCCCTCTTTACTTCTGCCTGTGCCCCTGGCAGCCCTTCTGCAGCTCTGCCCGTGAGTTTGGCAGTGACAAGAATCCCAATGATGTCATCTTTGTCACTCAGCACTTCCAGGACACCATCCCTGTCACCTCCCCACTAATGAGGAGCACACCAAGTGCAAGAGCACTTTCCAAATGCTGAACAGGGTAAAGGAGCAGCAAAGGCAGAGCAGGAGCAGGGGATGATGGTGATGGAAAATCCCAGTTCCCCCCAGAAGTCCAGGAAGACATGGATTTGTGTTAAAGTTTTGGGATCTGAGCTGCCTTTTCTTGCATTCCACTGGAATTTGAAGTGGTGGCTACTGAGCCCTGCAGAAAATGCTCCCTGACCCAAGGAATTTACAATTTCAATATTGAAATTGTCAGTTAAAAGGACAGGAAAGAAGGGCAAGAGAAGTGAAGCATTAAAGGCATGAAAAGAATAATGATTTGCCACCCAGGTTAGTTCCACTATTGGGGATGTTGATTTCTATTCAAATATTGTTTTGATTATTATTATGAAATTAGGAGAGGTAAGAAGAGCAACTTCCAAACACAGAGGTCTAAACCACAACCAAACTGTGCTACAAATAAGCAGCACTCAGAATGATAAGATTTCTAATGAAATATTAGTCTTGCTGCCACATATGTCAATCCTTAAACTTAGGGAAAGGAACACCCAGAATACAAATTGGACTCAAGGCAGAAGCAGCTGCAAAGCAAAGAATGAGCTGATTTGACACTTGCTAAAAAAAGTCCATTAATCAGAGGAGAAATATTTATGCTTTCAAGTCAGAATACCAGACTTGAAAAACCAAATATCTGCATAAATTCCTCATTGTATTTCCAGACTTTCAGCCACAACACAACTATTTCTGTGAAAAATGTGATTCCACAATTTTGTGTGTGTGTGTTAATAATTAGTGAGAGTAGAATTAACAGATGTCCCACATCAAGAGATCTAAAAAATGCCACACAGGTAGCATGAAGAATATTTCAAGCTGACACTGGACCACTTATTAAAAACAGATCATGTTTCATATCATCCAAAAGTAGTAGATATAACCTGCAAGTTGGAATTCATTTTGTACTGCATAATTTCTTCCAATTAAATCTGAGTGGTTCTTTTAAAAGCAAATTATTTGCAATAGGTATTTTTAATGGGAATTTTGAACAAAGTAGCCAATGTCTAATCTTAAAGTTCTCCTGAATTTCTGTTGCCATAACAACTCATGAAAACCTTTTTCCTGTTGAGGACATCTGTAGCTATTTTTACAGGCAACAGCTGGATTTGTCTGTCTGAATTTCACTTAGTGAAAGAAAAAGTGTTTTATTTGCTGCCTTTGAACAAGCTTTTAATATAATGACAAATGTCAGAGCCCAGCAGGCTCAGTAGCTGAATAATCTGGTATAAAACATGGATTACATGGCAAAACTGTAAATTAAGCAACAATTTGATTAAAAGCAACTGAGAGTGTGAGAGTCTCACACTCCCCCCATGCCCAGACACCTTCTCCTCCCAGACTGAGCTCTGGAACAACAAGGGCACAAGAAGTCTTTAGAAATGAGATCTTTGATCTCAGGAGATGCCATCTTTGTACTTGAAATTTGTCTAAAATTTACCAACACAGAAGACCAAGAGTCTGACTTGCAATTTCCTGTAGAACGAGATGTGTCAGGCACCTGGGAACATGCAGCACTCTGAGATGCCCAAAGCCACTGAAAATGTAACAGCCAACCTTCCTCATCCTTCCCTACCAAACTTTCTCATACAATAAAAGCAGCAAATCAGGTCACTGACGAGCATGCAGATTTCTCCACAAATAACTGAGCTCTCTCAGCACCTTGCAGGATTAGGTTTTGTGTAAATCTTGCCCCCAAATTATAGATATCTGTAAAATGGAAAGAGAAACGTGGGGCTCAGGCAACCAGGCAACACCCAAGTTGGCATTAAGAGAAGGCCATTTTAGTTTAAAACTCCACTTTATATTATGCAGGACGTATTTATTATTATTATTATTACTGCACATAATTTAGAATATAGGATCATTAGCATGAATCCCTGGAGTGAATTGTTTGAGGATTAGGGAAGAATGAGCTATATCCTAATGCTGATTACCAAGCACTGCTGCCATGTGTGGGGAGAGCCTGCTGGAAGCTGCACCTCTGCACCCCCAGGCACAGCAGCCTCCAGTGGTGCAGAACCTTTCAGAGAGCAAGGAGGCACAAAAGGCTATGTGGATTCCTGAAAAATCCCCTCCTGCTGTTTCCAAAAAGATCTGTTACTGATGAACTGAAATCACAAACAGAAATAGCACAGAGGCTTTGCTGGGATGTTGGAAATACACAATATATGCATTACACAAGGCAGGAGCTGCACCTATGCCTGGGGTGCAGGGATTAGGAGAATATTTGCTTTATTTTCCAGACAAAAGAGAGGAGGGCATGACATTTTCTGAGCAGGGTCCTGTATCTTTTTTCCTTGCTGAATTTAGCTGTAAATACATAATTACTGTAAGTGCATTCAACACCTACACGACTTCTAAACCAGCACAGAAGTGTTCCTATTGCATGTGCTGATCAATAATTACCAATTTCATGCAGAGACAGGTAAATTGCCAGTGCTTCACCCCAGGACACTTCGTGTTCAGACAGACGCCTACAGTTTAAAGTCACAAAAGGCAAAACCAGTCTGAAATTTTTTCTTAATAATTTGCTTCCAGCTGATTGCTCACCACATCAAGATGTACGAGTTCCTTCTGCAAAAGTACTGAGTATGACTTGGATGTCAAGGAGATTTACAGCCCAGTGGCAGACAATAGTTTTGTTGACACTTTCTAAGCTGAATTTATTGGAGAGCTTCCTGAAGGGAGAAGTATTCAATTACCCAGTAAATATCAAAGAATGTGCTTGGTGCTGCTGTTCGTCCCTTGGACAGGAATTCCAAGCTTTGAAGTGTGACCTTTTGTTCAGGCCTACTGGAGTCTGTGTTTAAATTGTGTGCTGGAGAATTGGACACAGTGCTGAGCTTAGGAGTGATTTCCATGCAGGTTTATACACAATGCAGGAAGCAGCACAGAAAGTAGAGACTAAAAGGCCCAAGGCAGTAGTTTTTCAACAATTCTTTGAAAGAACGAACCGAGCCCTAAAAAAAGATTAAGAGCAGGGAAGTGAAACAATTGAAATTTAATATCTGAACTCTGCCAGGCTGAGGAGCACCTGGATGCTTTGCTGTTGTTGGTAAGGGAATAAAGGAAAATAACACAGAGAATAAAACTGCCTTGGAATGCAGCCAGGACGAAGCAGAGAGATTCTGTCCCAGGATGGCTGATCCATGGGAAGGCTCATCTGAAGGGCCTCTCATCAACTGATTACTCTGTTGATCTTCAAGATATGAGGCCAACAGATCCAGAAAAGTGTAGGGATGAGACAGGATGGGCACGGAGTGGAAAGCAACATATTTGTTAGGATATGGCAAAAAACAAGTAGTTCAAGCAACTTAAAGAATTGGAGAATGACCTTGTGTTAATCAGGTTAGCATGCCCAAGGGAGTGGGAGGGAAATCTCCTTACTTAATAAGATCAGTCTTGATTTTAGAGATAATAGGGACATAATTACAAATTGGAGAGGATGATGTGACCTCCAACCCATCTTTTAAATCCTCATCTTGAGATACTTAATGAACCTAGTGAAAGTGGAAAATAAAATGGAGTAAGGAATAGTGATCAGAGCCAAAGCCTGGTGGAGAAGTCCTCAACAACAACCACACTGAATCTTGAGGAACCTAAAGAAACATTTTAACACCACATGAAAGAAGATCTATATGCAGCAAAACCTTTTAACATATCTTGTAAAGCAAATTACTTTAATACACTCACATTTTAACAGTGTAGTTTGCAGCTTTAACACACAAAATGAGAGCAAAACAGGGAGAAAATGAACTGATCTTTGTAGTAACCTCCACACACATCTTCTTGGATAACCTTCCCAAAAATGTGGCCTTTTCTGTCTGCTATTTATATTTAGTGTGGCTGTTACAAGGGGTTTTGGAAGTAAACTCTCAGCAATCGATCTTTAGAAACAAAACAGGACCTGGGTTTTGCACAGAGGGATCCAAACATCTGTAACCCTGCAGGTGCTGCCATCTGCTCTGGTATTAGAGTTTGTACTCACAACTACAGAACTCTTTCAGGCACTATAAATACATTGATTTAATATTTTGGTAATTTTATGAATGTTTTTAAAGCCAAAGCCTTATGCACAATCATTAGGAAAAAAATATATATAGAAATATATATATAGAAAATAAAAAAATATATATAGAAAACGAAGAGAGAGGTTTAGAATGGATATTGGGAAGGAATTCTTCCCTGGGAGGGTTTGAATTGCAGAGAGAGGATTGCTGCCAACAGTGACTGACCTTGAAAGAGGCCTCAACACTTTGAAAAACACTTGAATTTTCCTCATTTCCAGACCTTCAGCATTCAAAACACGTGAGTGACACTGATCCCCCATGTGCTGAAATTCTGAAAAGTTACCTTTAAACAACAGGATCAAAGTAACACCACAGCATTACTAAATCTCTTTACTACTGTTTTTCCAGATGAATTATTTAATATCAAAACCAAAGGAAAATATTCTAACCCAGTGACTTCAAGATGACATTGCTCTCTGTTTTCAATTACTCTGTGATCCTCAAGCTGAAATCAAAAGTTGCTATATAAATTTAATGCTATTTAAGAAATCTAGGGTTTAAAGACATTTAAAGCAGAAATAACAATAGAGGATAGCTTAGGGGGAAAAAGAAATCAGTGGAAAACCATGAAATTTCTCAGTGTTCCATCCTTCACGTCACAAATAATCTCTCTGGAGATATAAACACACAGGCAAAATTCAATTAATGCTTTCAAACTGACAAGGGTGGTTAAAAATAATAAAATTAAGGCTTTTTAATCAGAAAGCATTGCCAAAAGGTGCATCCAATGAAGGGCAGCACTGATTCCTGGCCACTCTGACTGGGAAGGATCCCAGAGTGCTCCTAAACCTCCTGGGTCTGTCCTGAGCCATCTCCTCCTGCCAGAGCTCCCACAGGTGCTGGAAGCTCTTCCCAGATCTCCCTGGCTGAAGATTGGGTTGCTATGATATATTTCTGTGGAATAATAGGAGGGAAAAAAAGTGTGGAAAATGTGAAGATTGCAGACATGTTCCCTGGAAAAAACATATTTGATCACAGGAAGGTAGCAGCAATCATGAGCTGTGAATTCCTTACTAAAAGAAGTTCTTCCCGTTGTTGGTTCCAATTTAGTCTCATTTTGAGATGAATCCAAAAGGAAAAAAAAAAAAAGAAGGGAGAAAAGAGGGGAAACAAAACAAGTGTTTTGTTGAAAAAATACTAAGGCACTATAGAAAGAGTTTTTCTGTTGTTATGGAAACCCAGAAAGCACAGGCTAGGAAAAAGAAAAGTGAATAAAGGAGGAATTTCAACTGCAAATATAAACATGTCCTTGCTTCCCGGAAAAAGTCCTTCCAAAGGATTTTGTTGATGTTGTGCATCTAAGCAACTGAAAACTATGAATTCTTCCCCAGAGAAACACAGATATAAAATCTGAAATCCACTGTAACAAAACAATAAACAGGACAAGGAATAAAAAACCAGATGGAGTTATCAAAGTGTTGTTTTCACACCCACGAAGAAGCAGTTTGCTGAAAATGCAGAAAACTTCAGACATTCTGTTTTAAGTAATCAACAGAGTGGTGGAAAAGGACAGGATTCTGTATTTATCTGGAGAAAAATAGTTCTCTTCTCCTCTCCCACATTTGTATTTGCATTTCATAGATTTTGAGCAGGTAGCCAAAGAAATAATTCTGTTCTCCGAACATAAATGACTTTTGAAAAATTGGTTGTTTTATATGAAGCTACTCAGAACAGAATGCAAAAATCTCCATTATCTCTTAGTCTATAGTGCTTTGCACATGAAAAGTTAATTTAAATATATTTCCTGACACAGTCCTAAGTTGCATCAAAAAATAATGGTAATTAAAGTGCACAGATATAACCAAGTTTTGGCTTTAAAATTCTCATTATGTCATTAGGTAATGCTTAATGAAATGGCACAAATCAGTCCTGCTAATGGCATAATGCTCTTATGTACCTGGATAATCTGCACTGCTCAGGATCAGGATGGATCTTTTATGGAAGAGCACCCAAAAGTGGCTCTTTCCCTCCAGAAGGACAGAGGTGCCTGCACTGAAAATATCTCTCCACTGCTTGAGAAAGAAAAAAAAATGGATTTTTTTATTTGTAGCAATGATCACCTGCACATGTAAATCAACAACAAGGCAAGAGAGGGTTTGTCATCAATTCTAAATATTCGGGGGGTAGATTGTCAGTGAATCCTTGATGGTTTTGGCACCAAACATCCTTCCTGCCCCTACTGAACAACGACTGCTGCTGATGGAATAATGGGCAGGGAATCGACTGCACACATCCAATAAGCACTTCTCTAAATTAGCTAATCTTTGAAAACACTTTCTCTTCCTCACCAAAACAAAACATCAAAAAACAAACCAAAAAACCAACGTCCCCCAAGGGCAGCAGACCACAGAGTTCACATGATGGACCCAGTGAGTTCTAAATTCATTCTGGAAAGAAAACCATTTTTACTGCAGCCATCCATCACTCACCCAGCTCAGGAGCTTTTTACTCCCTGCAGGGCAAAGTCTCTTCATCCTCGCTTCTGTCATTTTAAACCACAGAAGGGAACAAATCACACACCTCAGACTGAGGTTTTATTCTTTCTTAGACCAAATTTTTAAGTCATTTTGTGGCTGGGTACTCTGAACTCAGGGACCTGAACTGTGCTGACAGTAATGGTACCAGTTAAGGAAAATCACTGAACTCTTCATGCACATACATTTGTACATAAATAAATAAAAATCAAGCAATATTCACAGAGGTGTTATCATTGTAGTTACAGAGAGAACTGAACTGCACTAAATTACTGGGATTAACTTTGGTTTGTTGATTCCATGCTCTTGCACATAGCTTTAACCCCAAATTCCTGTCAAATTCCTTAATATTCTTTTAGTAAAACTCAGAAATAGAAAGGTGGATCTTAGCAGCATCTAATGGGATTTTTTTGTGGGGAAAAAAAAAAAAAACGGCTGAAGGAAACCTCATGTGATTTTTCAAACTGGAGCCTTTTTCCTCATTTTGTGAGGAAAAAGAAAAAGAAAAGAAGCACAGAAAGCCACCCTGTTGTCCAATATTCTTCAGCAACACACACAAAGCCAAGGCTTTATATATTTAAGAACACCAAAGTGCCTCAGTAAGATACTGTTACCTCTTTATTTGAGCCACTGTATCTCCAGAAATACAGTTTCAAATTCTAATGTGCAGTGAACATTCCCATTGAACACCTTCACTGCCAGTTCTGAGCCAGCAGCAGAAGAATTCCAACAAAGAATTGTTGAATTCTGGAGAAATGGTCCCAGAAAATGTATTTTCCTTTGGGTCAAGTGGGAGCAGGACTTGAGAAGCACCAGGATGATGTCCCTGCTGCCATCCTGTCCCTACTGCACCTACTTTGGAGCACAGAATTAGCTCAATCTCTGCCATAAAAGATACAATGCACTGATTTATCCCTAATTAAGGACGAAGTAGAGAAACAACATTTGATTGTTATTTACCTTTCGACATCTGTCGGCTTCTTTCAAATACAGTGATTTGAAAGGAGAGAAGAAACCTCACTAATTGCTCTCAGATCTGTGTGAAGAGTTCAGGCTTTCTGTTTCTGGGTTTTTGTGGGGAAGAGCTGTGTTTCAGATGTAGTGTGTGTTGCTATGGTAATTATTATTTTACTGAATGGTATACATTCAGAACTGATTTCATATTGTCAGACAGCAATTAAACAGATTAGGCTGTGTATACTCACAGTTCTGAAATATCTCCAATTTGTTTTAAATTTTAGGGCATGTGAAAAGCACTGGTCTGGCAAGTGAAATATCAATTCAAAGGGCAGCTCCAGCTGTAGAGGTTTCCTCTTACCTCCTGCTCTCCTCACAGGCCAGGGGATTTAGGAGTAGAGACACTGCAGGACATTTTGGGGCCTCAATTCCCACTCTGTGTCTCTGGCTCCTCATCTCCTGCTTATTCTCCTGCTGCAAACCTGAAATCTCTCTTTCCAGATGGCTGCAGCAGCAGCTCCAGTAACTATCCAGAACTGAACCTACTGACTTCCATCTCTTATTATCACCCTGCTCCTCACAGGAGGTTTTCACTTGGTGGTCACTGAAAAAACCTCAATGAAGAGAAATTATTTTGCTCATCCTGCAGTGCCTTTGCCACCATCCAACCTCTGAAGGCATCACTGCACCCCAGTTTGGTCCCCAGGACAGCTGGACAACAGAAGCACAGCATGAAGAACTCACTCTTCACCACAAACTCTCTGAGTCCAGGTCCAACAAGTCCTTCAGGCTGACAATCATTTCCAGATTTATCCAGCCCTCTCAGGTTATAGAAACACAAAAGAAGTCAAGGAAGAAAAACAGGAAGCAACATGATTTAATTTTCCTGAGAGGTTCCAAGTATCTCAGAGTAACTAGAGAGACAATATTCCCCCAGGACAAAAATGATGCTAAAATTTGTGTAACAAAACCTAAGAAACCCTTTGGAATTTTATTTGCTATGTCTTAGCTTGGCATAGGAAGAAATTATAGCAGCCAGGATAGGAAGTTAAGAAAACTCAGGCTTGTGATCAGCTTTAATAGAGGTTTTCTTTGGTAAACCAATCAATTCCAGAATCCCATTTTCCCCCATGCTAAGAAATAACTCGAGACAAAATTTAATCCATGTGAGTAGGGATAGTCATGGAGATGAAAGATGAGTTTGAAAACTCTTGGATGAGAAACACTTGAAAAACGTTCAGAATCGTAGGAAGGAAAGGAGCTGTGCAGCTTGTGAACAAAGGATAATCTCCAAAAAAAGAGCAAATGAAGCCTCAGTTCTGTAGGGCCATGGCTGGATATGTGCAATAATACAGGTAAAAATAGGGTGTAGCTTTTAGCTTTATGGGGAGGACACCTGACTGACACAGAACAGCAAGAGAAATGATAAGATTATCTAATTATCTATATATTTTCCTGGTCATTCTCTCTCTCAAGCAAATTATTTTCATAGGTTGACATATTACAGTTTGTGGGAGCAGGTCAGTGAGGAGATCAGGAATGAGTCAGCAGTGGAAGGCTGATGGAAACATCAATCTTGAAGAAAGCTAAAGGATGAGAGGAAAACAGAATCATCCAAGATCAGAGAGGATATAATGGGCACAGAGGGTCTGAAAGGTGAACAGACTGATGGCTGCACAAGGGAACAGCAGCCTGCAGGAAGCTGGCACAGCACAGGCCATCAACAAAGAGGAAACAAATTGACTAAAAGAAGATAGAACCTTGAAAATTAGGATAAAAATAATTTGGATTCCAAAAGGAGAAATAATTTACCCAAAGGATGTCATGTCCTGGCAACGTGAGTCAGGCAATTATACAGCATTTGCTGTTTGTCCTGGTGATAAGGAATCAACATAATCTGGGCATTTCAGACAGTTCAGAAAGGATTTGGCATCCAGTCAGGAAAGTCTTGACTTATCTTTTTGTCCCAGTTCCCAACCCTGTGAACAGTGGGGGCTTTGTGTGCCACCAGTGTATTGCTAAAATAGCCAGGTTGGTCACAACAGTGCTCACTGCCCAAAATCACCAAAACAAGAATGACTTTTTAAAGTCTTTTGGATCAAGCTGTCATTTCTGTAAAATACACTTTGCTGGATATCCCTGACATATGGTCAGAATAATTTGGGTTGTTTTCTTAAATACAACCTTCTCTCAAGGCAAATTTACTGTGTAAGAACTATGGAGAGGGAAATGATGCAAAATGAATCAGTATTCGGTTCCAAGGGAGCTCATAATACATATTTAATTTTAATAGATACTGAAACTCTCTGTTAAGCTTAATATTCAGGCTAATTATGACTAAACCAAAATGGTGATTCTTTCCCTTTCCTATGTGTTTGAGAAAATTTGGTTTGTCTGGAGAGATCAGGGAAGTACAGCCAAGATCATTCACCTTCAGCTGCTGAAAGAGCTCAGAGGAAGAATCTGAACTGTAATTTCTGCCTCTGGAAAAGAATGCAAACAGTTAACTGGAGACAGGATCCCACAATATGAGTTTAGGAAAGCTCATAATCCCCACATTAAAATGCAGTGGTGAAGGAACAGATCATTCTTTAAGGCCACCCTGGCAGCTGAAGTGATTGTCACAGCAGTGTCCCCAAATTTTCCTTAAAATGGTTCTAATAATGTCCCTCAGCCTTTGCCGAGTTAACTTGCGGCTAGCACGTGTGAGGCTGAGCTCAAAGTTATTTCAGGAGCCAACTGGAAAGGGGATTCAGCCTTTTTAAAAATGGAATTGTTTTCTCTGGTTTAAGACTGTTTCCATGGAGAGACCACAGCATATGAACATCTTTAGGCCAAGTGCTTTGCTGCAGGCTTATCTGAATGGAAGCACCACAGGAGGAAGGATAATTGAGGCCAGTTGTTTAAAATGCAAAGGTCTCCTCGTATACTTAACTCAGGAGCAATTTATTTTCATTATTTTGATCTGTTAAGCATTTAAAAGTTAAACAGTGCTATGCATACCTTCTTTTAAGTGACATATCTTAATATAATATTTACTCAGGATGGAATAAACTTAGTGGCAACAATGTCATGCTGTTGGGTGAGGGTGACAAAGTGGCAGGAAAATCACACTGTAGATTAATGTAAAGGGATGCATGAAGGGAAGAAACATCCATCCTAAATTCACATACAAAGCAGTGGGCTCTGAACACACTATTGCCTCTTGGGAGAAGCATTCTTCTGAGTTATAATGAATAGGTCTATTAAAAAGGCAGTTTACTCTTCACTAAAGGAAAATAAAGCCAATAGAGTGGTGGCAGTTACTGCAAACAGGGATGTTGTTATCCTGCTTTATAAACCCTGCGTGAATATTGTCTCTGATTGGGATCTCAGTCCAGCTTCTCTCCTTACAACTTCCCCTCCCAGCACAGACAAAAAGTACACAGAAGGCAATAGAAACTCATGGGAGGAATAAAACATCTGCTCTTGAAGGAAGAACTAAGAGTTTATATTGTTTAAAAAGTAAATATACTGGATATGCTGTGTGCTCTTGCATGCCTCTGTAAGGCTAAACCAAAATTCAAACTTTCATCTCAAAAAATGCAAATTGGAATTTGGCAGAAACAAATTTTGGGATCTAGGAGCTAATGTTTAAACTTGACAGAGTGACAAAGATTTAGCTAAGTCTTGAGAACATTTTCAGAGCTTAAAAATGCAGTTTCCCTCCAGTGTGCTCTCCCTATCACGTGAATTGCTGGTTTAATCTGTGTTTCATGCAGTCCAATAATTCATGTTCAGGCTCCAGTTCTCAGGAACAGTATCTCATTTGCCATGGGCCTTTTCCAGTCAGGAATGTTATGGGATGCAGCCCATTTGTGGTGGCAAAACCAAACTAGGGCAGTCAGCACAGAGCTTAGCATAATTCCGTGTAAATGTCTCAGTTCCATGGTCACATCCCAGGAAAATTACGGTCAAACCACTCAGATATAATTCCAGTTTTTGCTAATGGAAATTGATCACCTGAACTACCCTAAAATGCAGTATAAGAGCCCTCACCTTCTGTTTATTGCATGGAGCTGTTTGTTCTATGCCTGGGCCAGGAGGACACCTGCACACTTCTCCCAGGGCACAAGGGTCGTTAAAAACCTGAATGGAAGAAGAAGGAGGAAGAAAATTTCCTCTGGCAAGTCAGGATGTTGCCACTTGCTCTGGCTTTGCTGCTCATGATAAATGTGAGTGTCAGGCTCTCAGAGCTGAGTCCCAAATCAGACAAGCTGATCCTCGGAAGACAATCCTCAGAGAACATTTTCTATAGCTAAAGATATTCCATTTAATAGCAGAACATTTACCTTTGACATCAGAATCTCTGTATACACGAGAGGAACAATTTACCCTGACATTTTCCACAGCAATACTCTGTTCCATTACAAATGCATCATGTTCTTTCCATTCTTATGCATGAAGAATAATGACCTTAAAAGTAACATTTCAATTTACAGGAAATTTTAACTAGCACAATCACCATCCCCAAAGGAAAATGATAGTGAAATATTATTCTCTTGAACTTTGCAAAACACAGTGAGATATCAACACAAATAACAAACCTTTCACTGATTTAAGGCACAGACACTGTGGTGAGGTATTTTTGCAAGGAAAGGTTAATTTGCTCCTCTCTGCACAAATAATATTGATAATTAACAGACAGTCCATATTCACTCACTCAAACCAAATTTCCTGAGATGAACAGAGGTAGAGAGAAGCAAAATGACCAAATTTTGCCTGGGTTCTTTGACCTGCATTTCTTAGACTAATGAGAAAGTATCTCATTAAGATGCAAACGAAAAGCCCATGTGAAAGGAATTCCAGCCTACCAATTGCCTTTGTAATTTCCTGTATTATGACAAACATTTCTAAACACAGGCAGACATTTTCTCACCACCAACTGCAGATTTTCGGAATTTTTTAGCTCAGAATCCCTGGTTTACTACCAGTATACACTATGATATGTATATATAGGAACTCTTTTCTTTTTCCTGCAGAACAGAAGCAAGTTCTGCAGCAAACAGGGGTTAATGAAACAAGGACACTGATGAGCTGCAAAAGTCCTGTCAGCCACAACTCTGTAAACAAAATATGTCAGCAGAAGAGAAATGGAAATGTTCATGTATTTTCCTTCTTGAAATTCAGGATCTGATTCTGCTGTATGATTGCATCTCTTGGGATAAACTCAAAAACCAGACAGGCTTGCTTTGTCATGTTTCTCCTCTGGAGAATTTTGAAAAAAGACCCTATTTGCACCAGTGAAGGTTGAAAAAATGTGAATCAACAGTGACATGCTCAGCTGGTTCCTCCCTGCAAGACAAGTGAAACAAGAAGATTTTGTATCTTTTATCCAACTGAAGCCATTGCCCCCAATGGATTTTACACATTCACAAATATATTTATGATGCCTCATTAGCCTGGCATGATGAATAAACTCCATCAATCAACATTTATTTTACTAGATTTAACTGCTATTACCCTTGAGTTGAAAAGGAAATGAAGAAAAATGTAAGCTTGTAGGAGCTGTTCGCCCAAGGGCTTTGTTAAGGATAACGGAAAAAAAAAGTAATAGAATCATTTATGTTGGAAAAGACTTTAAAGATTGAGTCCAACTGTTCCCCAGCACTGCCAAGGCCACCACTGACCCATGTCCCCAAGTGTCACATCCACATGGTTTTTAAATCCCTCCAGGGACAGTGACTCAGCCACTTCCCTGGGCAGCCTGTGCCAATGCTTGATAACCCTTTTGGTTTTTCTGGTTTTATCAGGGAACAAGAATTACTCATCTGCTGTAATTATTCTTGCCAACAGCTGTATCTTCCAGCAGGGTAAGGGCAGAAGGTGCTGTGCCCCTCACAATAACTATCTCCAAAGTTAATGGGAGCTGCATCAAGAGAACTGAAAGGGATGAGCTTCTACTCACTTGGCAAGGAACTGAGATGTCAGGAATTGGTGGCATTGTTGTGGTTCTTCATGTGCCACTGTCACTACCACGTAAATCACCAGCAGAAGTGCCAGCAGTGTGAAATTTTAGATGAGCACTGGCTGGGGAAGGGGAGCAGGAATGCTGAGCTCACCCCTGGTACGGCAGCTGGCAGAAATTGTGCTGAGATTTAGCACAGGACTTGGGTTTCAAAAGTGAAACCACAACCTCAATCAGCCCTAAATTAACATATATTAATTTCCAGAGCCTGTGCATGCATGTCTGTGTGTGTATGCCTTTAAAGATAAACCAGCAAGCAGACAGATGTTGATTCATGGAGAGTTAGAATTAAAATAGCCTCCTTGCTGATTACACCATTCAGCATGAGGTGTTTTGTCCAATTTGATGTTATTTTTTCATTGCTGAATGCTACAACATTGTCTCATCTCCAATGTCCTTTAACACCATGTTCATAATGCCACAAAGATACTAATCGACCAGAACATTCCAGGGTGTATATTAAGACTTCCATCATGCAAAAATAATAACATAAATGGCTGGGTTTGCCTGTGCTATCTATCTGTAGATAGGTAGCTATAATCCCCTAATCCCTCTATATCCCCATCCCTCTGTTTTATCTCCAAAACAATACTGAAAAAACCCACAACAAACCACGCTTACATTATGCCATATTAAAAGCTCAGCAGAATTTCATTAAATAGCTACATTTGCTTTGTTTGAGATTACAAACACAGATCTCCCTCTTTCTGGCAATCCATAACCCAAGATATTTGGCACTCTATCAACAATTCCAGACTTGGAAGGATTATAGATGTGCTGACAGTTAAAGGGAGTTAGAGTTCCCTGCCTAAGATAGATAAGTAGCATGTACTCTTTGATAAGTCCTATCAGAGCCCCACTCTGACAGGAATTCCTCCATGATGCCACTAAATCTTGCACCGTGAAGCTCATTAAAGGAGCTGCCATTTGTCCCACCAGATCCTGAACTCCCCTGTCACCAGTAAATATATTCCATTTCTTTCCCCAATTACATACACACTGCTTTATATTCCAGATTCAAAATATATTCAGGGGGCTGCGAGGGGGGGAAGACAGGAGGCTTTTGTAAGAGCACACAGAGATCCAGGCCTGTGCTTAATCTGGTGAGCTGTAAAACAAAGCTGTCCAGTGGCTTTGTGTCAGAGAAACGAGCTGAGTAGTAGGACACAAATTCCACTGTTTGTAAACATTTCATTCCCATCATTTGCACAGGGTTGCTCTGTTGAAATGAGGTGTTTCTGGAGAAATGCTGCAGTTTGGGGGTTAAATCTCAGCTCTTTAAGTTGCAGCAATTCCTCCCCGTGCCAGGTTTTTGCAGTATCATTACCCACACACAGAGCACGAGGAGGATCCCAGCCAGCTCCATTCAGCAGCAGCACATCTAAGTTGACTGAACATTTTTCTCCTACAGGAATATCACGATGATAGGTTCTGCAGAATCTGGTCAGACTTGCTCTCACTTCACTGGATGCTTCACCGTTACGAAATCCATTCTGAAATCTCTTCTTGCCTTCAATGAAATTGGGAAAATAATGGAGCTCCAGCAGCAAAAGCCTTGCTGTATGTGTAATGAAGATCTCGGATCAAACATCTCAACAGATTCTCTTAAAATAAGTGTATTATAATTTCCTAGATTATTACCTGCCAAAGCTCAGTGGGTGGGCTCTGGAGGCCTACGCTGTCAGGAATCCCAGGTTCTTAGAATCCTGTCATATCTGTCTGCATCCACCCCCTCAGTGTTTCCAGTTTCCCTTCTTCTGCTTCTGAAAGTAATTCCCTCGATAGCTGTCACATTAAGATATTGGGATACAACCTTCCCACTGCACTTTTGGATTCCAGCTGAACCTGATTGTCAACTTCACTAACGGAAAGTGAGTACAACCTCCTCCGGTGCCTTGAGATTAATTTGCCTTGAGTTAATGAAAGTCAATTTCTAATTTCAACCCTTAATTGTGATCAATAGGGCTTGAATGAAACTTATCCAGGCAAACAGAGAGAGAAGTGATAGGCAGAATCCATACCCAATGTGGCCATTTCGGATTATGTGCCAGCCAGATTGGATTCTTCAGGTTTAGGTATTTTTCAGAAAGAGGGAAATGACAGCTCAGAGTTATCACAGGAGCAAATCTGGTGAAGTTGAAGAGCACAGTCAATGGGTTTAGAGTCCCTCAGATTAGCACTTTGTTTTACATAAATGGATGTTCCATAAGGTGCCTTGAACACTTTATTGGGAGAGATCTGTTCCTTGCAGGTGTTAAGGCCTAAATTCTGACCAAACCACCACCTCTGACTCTTCATTTCCTCACTTTTGCTCTAAATCACCTTAGAGCATGGACACCTTATTTCAGTTCCTATGGCATTCCCTGAGACACAATGGAGAGGAAAACATCACAATTCTCCTGCACTCTTAATTCAGAACAAAAACCCTGCCACAAGATGGGTTGCACGCGCACATATTAACACACCATTCAACCAATTTTATATTTAATAAGCTTCCAATCAGGTTGTTTTTAACTAAGAAAATTCATTTGATCTTACTGGTGGCTCACAGGCAAGCTTTTTGGCTAGAGATAAAAGCTGTTATAGAGGGGAGCAGGGATGTGCATTTGCGTGTTTTTTTCTTATTATTGAGCACCATGGCCAATATTTTGCAGAGATAAAATAATCAGAACTATATTTTCAAGCCTGATAGCAAGGGCAACACTTCCCAAAGTGCTCTGTTTACGCTGCTGTTTTACTTGAACTTTCCCAGTTTGTTGTTCCCACCAGTGTTATGATGAGGGCAACAATTTTAGACACTTCAGTGTAAAATTTCCTTACCATGTCACTTCCCCTTGCTCTAAGTGAGACTGGCAGCTTGTATTTGCTACTCATACTCACAGTAGTAGTCTCTCCTCTTCTCACAGATAGTACTACAATGGTTTTATAACTACACAAGAAAGCAACAGTAAAAATGTCAGTAAAATTAATCAGCCTTGTATCTGTTTTAAAAATACTGCCTTATCACGCATATATTTTGGTTTTCTGCAGATTATGGTTACAACAAATGAATAATGAACCTTTGCAAGCAAATACAGAGAGAGGCATCATCCTCATACAATTGACTGTGTTCACACAACAGAGATGTGTAAACTATCTTTGGATCCAGGAGGTGGAAAAGAACAGATGAATCTGTGGAGCAGAATAATACTTGTGGAATGTTTTCTTTTACAGGATATCCAAGCATGTGGGCTGGAACATGGAATTGGGGGAGTTACAAATATACTTATATACTATACTATATAGTGTATATACTATATAAATATACTTAATACTGCAGAGTTCTTATTTTGATATTAACTCATCACTCCACATTTCAGTTCTGCCAGCAGCAAGAAGAGAATCAGATCCCTTACAAAGGAAGAAGAACCAATCTAACAATTGCCAACTCCTCTTAGATAGCAGAAAGAACAAACCTACCCAATTCCCAATCCCATCCGAATTGGTATAAATTCATCAGCACCACATCCAGGGGCAACTTGCCATGTAACTTGTGTTTGTTATGAGGTTTCTAAAATATGAGAAATTCTTATTCCCCATGTATAAAACAACAATAGGAACTGGTAGAGAGTGATAGATTTATCTTTTCAAGCTACTCCTGGAAACATAAATGCATCCATAGCATTCTGTGGTTAGACCTCAGAAACACTGGATGAACAAGACAATTTGGACCGTCTGTTTACCTTGTCAGACTTCCTTTGTCATGGAAGAAACACTTAACACTGGCAAAAGAGAATGGTGAAACTTAAGAAAGATGACAATTCTATAAATCCATAGTTATGATATTACAGTGGTTGCACTACAGCTACATATGTCTGTTGGAAAAGGAGTGTGGTTGGGAAAAAGGTGCAGCTTTTCCCAAGGAATCAGACAGAATATCCAATTTTTCACCTTGCAGAGGGAGAAGTGCTGTAGTTTGTATCGATTTCAGCCGTCCAGCCTTTAACTGGAACTGATTGGGTGATCAGGTGCAATCAGTGTTTCACAAACACAGCCTGTTAGGTGAGGAGAGGGCAGGGAGCTGAAGTGATCATCCTGGCAATTCCCTTTAATTGTTTGAGCTGATCCAATGTTTCAGATCTCATTACTCTCACAATTTCATTTTTAAAAATTATTTTCAATTGACTCTGTGTCTATTACATTTTCTCATTCTGCCCCTTTCTTCTTGAAGTGTTAATTGGTGACTGCTATGTCTGTTGGAAAGCAACCCCACTGAAACTTCAGATTGTTCTTTTTTTAAGGAAAGTTTCCAAGCTCCTTGATTGCACAGTAAAAGTCTAAAATATTTCAAAGCACATTTTTCAGAAGCAAACCCAACACCAGGGTTTCTTCTCATTTATTTTAAATTTACATCAGTTGTACCATTTTGAACTAAGTTGTCACACAATGATTACTTGGTTTGGCAGCACTTTCTAATTCACCTTTTCTTTTGCACATTCTTGTTGTAGGATTTTTTAAAGCATTTTTAATGCCATTTTTATATGGGACTTTTCTAGAGGCACAAGGAAAGCACTTGTCAAACAAGACTCCCAACTGGATTTGTATTTGTAGCAGCAGCACAATATAATTATAATTTAATTTATAACTATAGAAAGACATGAAAACTTTATCATGGAACAGGGAGAGGGTAAGGAGAAAAGATCAAAAATGAAATTGATTTTCTTAAGTGGAGAAGAAAATTTTAATATTTGCTTTTAAACCAAAAGTGACTTGCTCTTTTCTTTATTTTCCCCTATAAATTTTTTCAACCTCCTGCCCTGTTTTATATATTTATCCTTCCTTATTCCTAGAAAAGTAAAACAAATCATCTTCCTTAAAATAAAGGATAAATATAGAGTAAATTAATTAACTCAATTCTGAGACATAAGGGTTTATGAAGGAGGATGTGTTAGTTTATTCTTGGATTTAAAAGCAGCGATTTTTGAGGGTCATATCCTGTGCCTTTTTATTTAGCCCAAACTTCCTTTGACATAACTTGGAAGTCCTTGACATGCAAAAAATGTGGATTAACCTCCACACACACTGTGCAGCTTGGCATTTTCCTGGAACTTCCCAGGTTTATTGTTGCTACCAGGATCACTACCAGGGTTTAACACCTCTGAATGTTTTCTGTTCTCTCTGCCAGACAGCCACAGGCAAAAGGAACACTGTCATACCTTGTACACCACCCAAAGGAGACACTTGAATTATTTTATCAGTCTTTTCAAAAAACCTTCGAGTGCAGCCTAAAACAGCTCCCTGAAAAGCATCTGGAGCTGGTAGCAGGATATTAATAGCAAACCCCATGAAAGCAAGAGCATGAGAAAGCACCAAATCCTTCTCTAAATTAAAGTAACAGCACAGCCTCGATACCTCACAGTGATGTCAAAGCACAAACACAGCCCTGGGTAACAAACTTCAGCTCAGGAACTTGGCCATGATAAAAAGAATTGAGGAGTTTCTCTATTTTGCAAACCCCTTTCACAGACTGACAGTGGTTCTCTGAGGAATGAATGGCTCAGTCACTGAGGTTTGTGGTATTATTTCACTCTTTCTTCCTCTTTCTGTTTCGTGAATTCACACCACCTTGATGAGTTGGGTTTCATATCTTTACAAACATACAGCAGAGTTCCTCAAAGTGCTTTCCTTTTTCTTTCTGTACTTCCTCAATAGATGTTCTTTGTTATCTCTATTTCATAAAAATAAAAAATAATACCCTCCCCATAAGGTGTAAATTCCAGATTTAATATTTTAGAGTTTTATTCGTGTTAAGATGCACAGACAGAGCAAGGAAACAAGAATTGCATGACTTCATCAGTTTTCAGAGGACAATAAATTAAATAGTTTTTAATATCTTAATGCAGCTTTTTATTAAGTAAATAATATATTTTGTAATATATAAAACATATATTGTAATTGGTTTCTTAAAGCTATTTAATATAGAATTACATCAACAGAAATAGAATCGCTTTTTAAAGAATGATAATCTAAATATTTAGAGCTCATTGCTTTCTGCATTAAATTTTCAACCAACTAGGATGAAATTAAGAAGTATTTTTCAGATCTATTGTATTATACTTTATATACTCCCTGTTAACAAACCTCTCTACTTGCATCTCCCAAGACACAGGAAGAATTTGTAAAATTTGGGGGAGGAGAGAAATATTTTTAGGATATTTAGTAATTTTGTAGGATAAACTATTTTTTCTCTAATCCCCAGAGCCACATTTAGAACTCTGTGGCTTGGCTCACATTTTTAGAGACAAATTTATTGTGTGTCATGGGCAGCATCAACACTTTGGAAAACAAAGTGAACGTGAATTGTGGGGTGCTAAACCAAAAGTATCTAAAGGCCAAAAACACTTCTCTAAAATTAGTATGCAGCATAATTAATGAGATTTGAAGCATTCTGTAAGATCATTTGGGTTATTACTAATCAGCCAGACTGAGAGAGTTTGAGCCATGAGGAAAGTTTAAAGCACTTCAGAGTGGCTCTCAGCTGAGCAATGCACTGCCAAGGGGAGCAGATATTTAATGCAGGCTCAGCTCCTCTCCAGCCTGGACACACATCCCCAGAAGCTGCAGCTGCTTTTCCCCACTCACCCCAGAGGGAATTGCACTGGTTTCACACTGTGATAACTCTCACTCTCTGTTTATACAGAAGACAATTATTTCCATTGATTTACACAGTTTGTACCACTGAGGTAAAAAGGTTAAAAGCTCACACTTCTGTTTTATCAATGCTCATTTCTGCTGGAGGCACTCCCACCAACAATTCACTTCAGGTTTGGATCAATTCATTTTCTGCTAGTATCTGATACTTTGTATATTTTAAAATCTGAATTTTTTGGAGTGCCAAGAAGAGGAGAGATGAAGTTCATGTTACACCAGGTTGATCCCTCATTGTCTGAGGAGCAAACTTCAGTGAGAAAGCAGAACTAAGAACAACCCAACATCCCCATGTCCTGCAAGCACAAAGTGCATCTGTCCCAGACAGGAGTGTTCCTCTAATCACCACAAATATTGAGCTTCTGACTTCTCATTACCAAACATCTAGGTTTTTACCCAGCTTTTCAGAAGAAAGTGGTGATAAGAGAGCTGAGAGCATAAACTCTTTTTAGACAGAGACCTTTATAAATAAATACATGAATTCAATCATATTTGCCTCAAACACAACAAGATGACAACAGAAGGACACCACTTATACAACCTTATAAAGGTTGGAAGAGCCTTAGTTTAAAACACACATCATGCTGTGTATAAGTGTGTACCACTAGTTTATAACTTACCAAATTCCTACTTTTTATGCAGGTTGAAATTTTAGATAGTTTATCACTGTTGTCAGCTGGGCCCAGAGGTTCCAATAGGAACTGAATGTTTGCCTGGATTTTCAGGTGATCTATTACAAATCAACAAACCAAACGTCTTATTTTTAATATTTATTTCGTTGAGAAAAAGAAAACAACTAAAATTTGTTGAATTCTCAACCAGAGCAGGGGGGTTTCAGAACTTTGAGTTAGGACTGAAAGGAACAGAATCATTCTGGCAGCTAATTAATCTAACATGCAGAGCACTGTTTGTAACACTAACGAGGAACAACTCACCACGTTCACTTCAGCTCTCTGAACCTCAGTTAGAAGGTTGTAGCCTGAGGTGAAAGGAACAGCCCTCGAGACAGTGCCAAGAAGTTAAAATGCCAAGGGCCTATTTTTACATGCTGCTTCTATTTTTAGTTACACTGTGGTGGAAGTACAGAGCCTATGAAAAAATCATATTCTCAAACGAGAGAAAGTACTCAAATTCTTTACTGTAAATAAAAGAGTAGAAGAAAATAAACTTGAAAAACTGATAGGTACAATTTAACAAGCTTTACTGGATCATCAAAGGCCAGCAAAAAATAGCTTCGAAATCATATCCTCTGACAAAATTAAGGAGCTGCCCACAAATTTACCCAATTAATCAAATATTCCTTTTCTTGTAATTACAGTTCCCCACTTCAGGTTTGTGTGCTTCCAAGCCTGTTTTCCCATGATCAAAGTTTAGCAGCCCACTTTGTAATCCTGCTGCACCACCAGAACCCATCCAGCCTCAGAGTGCACAGGGAGTTCAGAGCCCTGAGCAGCACCACAGCTTCAAATGCTGCTTCAGTTACTCAATCATTACTTGCCCTCAGCTGTTTTCCATCCAATATAAACATAAACTGAGGTAATCCTGCAATCTGGTTAACTTGTTTAACTTCTGTATTAATTATAGAAGTACCCAAGGGCAGCTATTTCCCACGCACTCCTAATTTATGGCTCTGATGATTACTTCTTTATAAAATGTCTTATTAAAGGCGGGTAATGTTGTTTCTTCTTAATGAAGTACAAAGGCATGGCAGAAATGTTTCTGTAAAACAAGTCCACAGTCTGCAATCATTTTATCTAATCACTAGTGTGTTATAACAACAAAAATCTGGAATATTTGGTTAGTAATTGAGATTTCAGCCAAGTCAAACAGGAGGCCCTGCACTACATCATGTAGCAATGGCCATTTAGCAGTGTCATGGGTTCCTAACATGTCACACACACATATTGTCCAGGATACATTTATTTTTATAATCATTTGCCTTACATAATCGTGATTTCATTGCATAAGACAGGCTTGCAGCATGCTTCAAAGAACATCTAATGTTTTAAACTGTTAACTCCATTTCATTCCATTTCTCACGTGTCTTTCCTAGATAGCGAGGAGAAAACAAACCAAAAACGAGAAGGCATCAAACAATGAGAAGAAAGAAAATGGTGTGGAACAGCCAGAGAATATTTCAGAGTATCAAATATAGCAATAAATAGTATTCTCATTATCTGTGTACTGCATGCCCTGTTGCTTTTGCTTTTAATGGGATCATGTAAGCAATTTAGCCAGACAACAAAAATGAATGAGAGCAAACATCACTGGCACAGCAGCCAAGGCACTGAAACTTCTGCTCACTTCTGCAAAGCAAACGAAAAGTTTAACCTCCTATGAAAAGAACCACAACCAAGTTCTTTAAAGAATGGGTGGAGAAATACTCTGCCACTGAAGGCAATTACAGTGAGGGGTTTTAAGGATGAAAATGTTCTATGCAGAGTGTTTTGTGCAAAAAAGAATCACCAAACAAACTCTCCAGAGGAATGAAGTTCATCACACCGAAAAGGGAGTCAAAAGTAGTTTCACACGATGGCCAATAAGATTTGAGTTTCAAGAGTGGTTGTATAAGGTCCAAAAAAAGAATGTGGTAATTCTTCAGTCAGTTTGTACTCAAAAGCAAACAGCCTCACTTAGGAGGAGCAGAATCTGTGCAAATTGCTCTAGGGTCAAAAAAAATCTTGGTGTGAAAAGCTCCTAACAACATTAATTCCCTTTAATGTGTTGTACTACCAGCAATGTTCATTGAAATAAAAGCACTGGAATGAATATATTTCCATAATCTGTTCTCTAAGAATGATTTTTTTAATGCTTTATAAAGCAACTTCCAAGCATAGTCACCCTCGTGCTTGAAAAACTCAGCATCCTTTTAATCATTAAATAGGAAGTTTTGAAATGTCACCTTATATGTTAACCATTACAAAATGTAAATCTGCAATTTAGATAGATAATTTGAGCTGATATTCTTTTCTAAAATGAGTATCAAAATATTTGATTTCCTTCAGTATTTTTAAAAGCGTGGGAGCATGAGCTGAATATGCCTTAGAAACAAGTAGAATCCCTCAATGTGTAGAGAATTAGTTGTGTTTTGAAAATGTTTACTTCTAAACACCACCTATTTGTAAATTATAATGATTTCCAGGCTAAAGGGGATGAAATGTGTGCGCCATGACATCACCAACATCCAGGAGATGGGTTCTTTTCAAGAGTGACAAGGCTCTTGTCTACCAACAAATGACTAACACCAATTCTGAAGCTCCTGAGTTTCTGCACACACTCCTGTGGGTTGATTTAGGATTTCTTTACAGAGAAACACTTGGATTTCTAGCACCAAAATCCCTTGGGTCTGATGCCAGCATCCTCAGCCACACCCAGCCAGCTCAATGACCACCCTCTGGAAGGGATTCCTGATCTTGGAGGGGCTCCTGTGAAATGTTAACACAGCTACAACCTGGAGATGGGAAATCCCAGACTGGTTTGGGTTGGAAGGGATCTTAAAGCTCATCCAGTGATACTCCTGCCATGGGCAGGGACACCTCCCACTGTTCCAGGCTGCTCCCAGCCCCAATGTCCAACCTGGCCTTGGGCACTGCCAGGGATCCAGGGGCAGCCATAGCTGCTCTGGGCACCCTGTGCCAGGGCCTGCCCACCCTCACAGGGAACAATTTCTTCCTAATATCTAATCCAAACCTAGATTAGACTAAATATTTCTAATATGAACTCTAAATATTCCTAATATGGAGTCTAAATTGAATGTTTTCTATCCAATCTCATTAACCATAGAGAATGCCCCAACCAGGTGCAATATCCACTCCTGCCATTCATTGTGGGCACAGGCCAACATTATCATTTCTACTGCAAAACCTCACAAAAGGTGAAAAAAGCACTATGATAAAAAGGATGCAATGACTTTTTTGTTGGTCCCCATGATTAATATTAGACATGGCAAGCAGTTAATTGTATTTCTTAAAAGGGCTTTGAGATTGCAATCAATAGAATTGATTACAAAAGACAAATTATGAAGGAGTAAAATATCACAGCCTATTTAATATGATGCTAAGAAAGGCAATTCATCATATATGAATTTCAACTTAAAGTGACAACAGTGCCAGCTTTCATATGATAGGGGTTAAGAGAGCAAGTTTAAAATATGTGTATCTGCTTTTTAAAGGGAGAGAATTCCATCTCTCCACTCAAGAGATGGAGACAGCAGAAGGAACAGTTTTTAAGAGCTTACTTTATAAATAAAAGGAGTTCTGCTTGTGGAAAATCACCATGAGAAGGTCTTCTTTAGCTTAAAATTGCAAGTTGAGGGGCAAAACCTCCATTCTCATTTAGTGTCTACATTTTGTATAACCCCAGTGTTAAAAGGGTGAGCCTACATTGCCTTTCTTGATATTTTTATAGTAAGACTGTGGGAAATCCATAAGCAAAAAAAAATTTCTCTCTTTAAGAGAAACGATCAATTAAAAAAAACTCACTTCAAATACTGCATTTTATTGGAATCTCAGTATTCTGTGAATGTTGCACAGAATCCTGTGAAGACATCTAAAAGGGCAGTGCTTAGAAGTTTTTCTTTCTGTGTTCCAAGTCAAAGCAAGATTTTTGCAATCCCCAAAATAATCACGTTGTCATCAGGGACTTAGTTAAGCACTTAAGATGACATAACAATAAATTCTAGTTTTATTTTACTTATCATCTTCTGCAAACTCAACACTGGAGAAGCAGGGCTACTTCCTAAGCTTACTCAAATGAAATTTAAATTCCTAAGTGAACATTTGAAAGCAAAACTGTTGTACCACCAAAATCACTATAAGCAAACCTGAACCTAGAAATGATACCAACTATATCTATTCCCATCAAAGCTTGGGGGGGAAGAAGAGAAAAAGAAAAGCAAATAGAACATACAGTTTAATTTTTAAAAGTATTTCATTTGCACGGGAAAAAAAAACTGTAGCAGCAAGACAAATTTGTTCTTCTTGGTGACACAACTTGTAAGAGTCTGGCTGTGCCCTCCCTTGGCAAGCACAACTTTGCTAAATTGTTTTTCAGAGGTCCTGTCAAGAACCAGCTTTTTAAATGCATCAGATTTAATAAGAGTATCAGTAGGAAGAGACCAGAGCATGATACATAACTTTGTTACATCGAGTTGGAAACTTGTTCCTTTAAAAGGAGTCAGAATCAGGTCTGCTCCTGATTCAGCAGGAGTAAGTGATGGGGTCTCTGATTTAATGTTTTAAAGCCTATGTTTGTTTCTACACATAAACTATGTAAATTATATCTTTTTCTCTTGAATAACATGGTATAGATATAGCCTGAAAGTTCATTTTGTGGTTATCAGCCAATGTTCCAAGGCAATCCCTTTTTGGCTATTTTCTCCCTCTAACGCAGCTCCTATTGATGGGTTTCATTCTGTGCAGGGTCACTAAGAAAACACACAGTGCCCATTTTGTGGCATTTAGACAGATATAAAGATTACATTAATCTAATTTTCCAAGCATATGTTGCCTCTAGAAAAAAATAACAGGAACTGGAAACCTCAAAGGGGAATATGAGTCTTTTGGAAAATAGCAGGAAAATCTCATAAATAAGAACTCTTTGATACTGATCTACACAGTGGCAGAAAACCATTATATTTTGTCATGATTAGCAATATGTTCTCATTTCTGAGATGGTCTTACTTTCCTCAGAAAGATCTAAAGCTCTGTGCTTAAAATAGCTGAAAAACAGCTGTTGGATTTTTCACAGCAATGGGTTTTATCCTCATGCTACATAGAATGCAAACCAGTCATTTGACTAATATATAGTTGCAGAAAACATGCCTTCAGAATAGAGTCTCTCCTGCTAATGACAAACCAAGGAAATATTCCCTTTTACGTGAGTTTTCGTGCACTTTTTTATTTGGGGTTTTGTTAACACTATCGTAAGCTGTTTGGCACAAGAGCAGCTTTACTCATATGCATGAAGTTTCCCACCTCTGGAAGCATCTGACCAGTTGAACCCTTGGCTGTAAAGGGTGCAAACATTCTGCTTTTGCCTGTTTTATAGTCTTGTCACATTTTAAGTTTCTCTAGTGACCGGAGAGTGAACTAAAAATACAGTACCTTACCTGAAGAATACTTTTGCAAATTTGCACTTACCTCAGATTCCACCATCACTCAGGAAAAAGCTATTTCAGTTTAGCTCTGTCTTAGAAGTTGTTAGATGTGGCTTATAATATTATTAAATAGGAAACTCTTTTCTTACAACACGATCCCCTGCTCCCTTAATTTTGAGGTGGACCTTGGTTTTTGCCTAGAGAAGTGGGGCTGCATTGATTTCACCACAAACAAAGCCAAGGGATGCTTCGTTCAGTGGCCATTCAAAGATTTATACTGAAGGTTGAAAAAAACCCAAAGAACCACAACCTGGCACGAGCTGTCTCTATAGAAAGAATCCTCTCAAAATGTCCTTTTTTTTTTTTTTCTTATTAATTTCAGCCATGATATGAGCTTCAGAAACTGGGGAATCTGGGGTATGGGGACAGGCAGAGAGAGAAGGGGTGAGAGAGGAATTCCAGTTCAAAATAATTTCATAGGTACCCTTCAAATAATACTTTCAAATAATCTGCTTCACGTCTAAAACTTTATTCCCACTAACGTGACTTTGGATTTCACAAGCCTGTTTAAAAATAACCCAACAAAACACGTCCTAAATAGGTAGAAGGGACTTGCCTCTCTGCTCTCTACCACATCCTATGAATGTGCTGCTCTATTCCAGAGACTTTCCAAAGGTGGCAGGGCGAGCATGTGTGTGAATAGGAAAGCTTTGTCCTCTGCAGCTATCATTGTGCTGTCCCTATCGTCCACAAACGCAGAGGGCAGATTAGAACTGGACAGAAACAGACCATGCAGTTGTAAAACCCGGTTCTTTTCTCTCTTTATTTATTTATTTCTGCGACTGAGTAACACCTCTCATTACAATTACCGGCTCAATGGCAGAAAAGCTCCCCGGTGTGCTGTGCGGATTTTCACAGCTTCATTTGTCTCCTCCTGTGGCATCAGTTTAAAAAGGTTCCTAAAGAATCGCCACTAACAACCGTTTCTATTTCCAGCCTTCAAAGCCGGAGCTGAGCACAATACAAGGCACTGGTAACTGATCTTTAGGTTTCAGTCCACAGACTTTCCACACTGGGAATAGATCCCATCTGTTTCCTCTTTATGCACCAGCCTTTAGAAAGCACAGATCTGGAAACTGCCTCCGTACAGTACCGAGTATAGCCGGCTTTCCCCAGCTGACGGCAGAAAAATCCCCATGATTATGGATAGCTCTCTCCCAAGGCTTTCTACTCCTCTTTTCTCCCCGCTCTCTGAATACACGGTGTGGTTTTCTCCATGTGCGGTGGTTTTTCGGAAGGGTGAATGGGGTGGACCGCCTCTCTTTCCTTGCCCCTTCTTGGCAGAGGTTTCCCCATTTACAAACCCTCACAGGGGGAACAATTCAGTCGCAAGCCCCAGCACGACCAGCCACAGGCAAACCCCCCTCTGCTTTGGCACCAGAGCGTGAGACATTTCCCCCACCGCTCTCCCTCCCCAGCAAGCTGCTCTCCAGATGGATGCTCGTGGCTCTCCCTTGTCTCTTCCCCTCGCCTGTCCCGGCCAGAGGGAAGCAGAGGGCACAGAGCAGAGGATTCTTTGGGGCAGGGGCACGGAGCAGGACGCTGTGACCCCGAGCTGCTCAGCACCACCGAAGTCCTGAACTCTTTTGCCTCGGGGATCCCTCCCTGTCATCGCTTACCTCCCTCAGCCCCACATTGGGGTTCCTCTTCCTCACATTGGGGTTCCTCTTCCTCACACTGGGGAGTCCCTCAGCCTCACACAGCAGTGTCCCCTCAGCCCCACTCGCGGGGCTCCCTCAGCCTCGCGCCCTGCCCCGCTCCCCTCAGCCCGGCACTCACTACTTGTAGAGCTGCTGCAGGCAGAGGTCCAGGCACTCGCCCTCCACCTCCTCCTCCGTGATGTACTCCGAGAGCGGCCGGGGCAGCGAGGGCAGCGGCGGGGGTGGCGGCGGCGGGGCGGGCGGCTGAGGGTCGCCGGCTTCGCCCTCGCCGCCTTCTCCCTCCTCC
>VZRF01009374.1:725561-749591 GCA_013396875.1 Vireo altiloquus
AGCCCGAGGGGGCGGCTCGGGCCGCGGCGCTGGCGGGGGAGCGACGGCAGCCGCGCCGCTGTGATGAGTCATGCGAAGGCAGCCAGACGCGTAGGTTCCTCACAGGAACCCGGAGGAAACCTGAGCGCACATCGCCTGTTACCTAATGCCTGCCTCCTTCGGGGCTTCCCTGGAGCTTCCGCCGGCGCCTCCGCGGCCGCCGGAGGGTGCGCGGGGCCGGGGCGGCAGCGAGGAGGGCGGCTCGGGCTCACGGCGCCCTGAGGGGATCCCGCTGTCCCGCCGAGCCGCGGCCCGGGCCGGGGCCGGGAGAAGCCTCGGAGAGCGAGTGTGACATCGGAGCGTGTTTGCGTGAGGGGAACTGACCGTGAGAAAGGAAGAGGGTAGGTTTAGTTTAGGTGTTCGGAAGGAATTCTTCGCTGTGAGGGTGGGGAGGCCCCGGCACAAATTGCCTGAAGAGACTGTGGCTGCTCCATCCCTTGAGGTGCCCAAGGCCAGGTTGGATGGACCTCTGAACAGCCAGGTTAAGTGGAAGGTGTTCCTGCCCATGGCAAGGGGTTGGAATAGATGATCTTTAAGCTCCCTTCCAACCCAAACCATTCCATGATCCTATGATAAATTACATATTACGCAATATCTACACATTCCGTGCTCTAGCAAGGGAGAGCTCGTGAGAAGCTGAAGATGCCACACCAACCAAAACTTAAAAGACAACCCGTCAGTGGGAGACAAACTGTAGTTCATATTCTCTTGCTGTCTAATAAATGTCTTTCATTTGTGAAAGGCATTTTGGCTTGTTATACTCATTGCTGCTGGAAAGCTATTTTCAGAGCTATCAAGTCCATAAATACCAATAATGAACAGGTATAATTGCCACACATTTAAAATAGCTTGTACACATGGGAGGGAACATCCTTGATGTCAGATACACTTTGAAAAATGGTCAAATCACGAGCCTCATATGCAAAAATTCCTCAAAATTTTTACATATTGTAACAAGGACAGTATCTTGCTGAAACCTGTTGTTCTCTGCACTGTAGTAATTACCTCTTCATGTCAGGTGCTCCTGTAAATCTGTCTTCTGTTTGGTGAATTATTTTAGAGCCAAACTAATTTTAGAATATTTCCGGCAACTGCATAGACTGATCATATTGCGATCTTGTGAATATGTAAAAGCCCTGAGAGTTAAAAATGTGATTGTCACAGTTAGTCTTAGTCCTTCACAGCCGGCAGTGACAGAAAATCATGTCGCTTCTCCTGGAAGGTTATCTCTAAGCAATATTATTCTTTATACCTTTTCTTTATTTTCAATTTAACACTTGCTTATTTAGGGGTTCCAGGTGGGTTTGAAGGGTAAGAAACATTGAAGGGTAAGAAGCATTGCAGTTCTTTTTGAGCAGAGAGCTCCCAGTTGCAGCTGACGATGTCATTGCTGGATTTTGGGTTTTATTTTTTTATGTTTGTGTGTTCTGCATTATCAGTGAGTCACAAGCCCCGAGAGGATGCATATCAATGCAAGTATCACAAAGCAGTTTTAACTTCACGATTAGTTGTTTTTCACTAGGAATCCAGAGGCAGTTGGAGTTTCTAAGAAACTGTAATCCAGATAATCTTGGTGTAATATGATCTGAATTATAAAAATTCCTCTTATAAAAATGTCTTAGGGAAGCAACAGCTAATTCAACAAGATGCAAGATCAGCTTCATATTGCATGACAAACAGCAATTAAAACTATCTAAGAAGAGAGTCAAAAGCATTTAGGCAGCCTTTTTCTAAAATTTTTGTTAATTCCATATATTTTTTAGTTGTTTCAAACAGCACAGAAGAGTATTTGGGAGCAATACCTACTCTTGTTTCATGTTGAAATGTTAAAGTTACCAGATGTCCTTGATTCATCTTGGCAGTCCCCATGTGCTTTTCATCATTTGTCTCGTGGCAGAAGACACTAATTAAAATGAAATAGAGTAGAACTCCACGCTCAGGACACTTTGTCAACTTTTGGCACCGCGGTCAAGTCGGGATTGTTTTGCTCTGATATTAAATAGAGAGCTGATGGCTCCCAGCCACGCCGACATTTGTTTCTGGGAGGGAAAGGTGGGAAACCATTCCCATTAAGCTGGAACGCGGAGCAGACGGACGCTGTGGGTGCTGTGGCTGAGCCAAGCAGGAGGAACCGGCTGGCCCTGCTGTCTGTGGGGCCACTGGGGTGGGCAATTCCCCCAGGAGGAGCCGCCCTGCTCCTCAGTGCTGCCCAGAAAAGGAAGCTCTGAGCTCAATGTGCTACCCACTGATCCCTCAGAGCGTTTCGAAATGTTTGGAGTGTTCAGGATCTCTGGGAGCTAAATTTAGAGTGCCTGGCTGCACTCTGGATATCGCTGGGGAGCAGCAGGGTGGATGGTTCCTATGGGATGAGGGGAGGTGGATGGAATAAGCTCACAACTCACAGCATTCTGAGCCTGAGACCATTGCAATTGTGTGGAGAATAAGGTTTGCACTTGATGTGGGATGGAAACATGGGTGTTTGTATCCTTTTCACCTTAGTCATGTTGCTTTTTGTTTTAAAAAAGAATATTTCGCAGTGTTGTTTTGGAAGAAATCTGTTTTAATTTAGCCTTAAAACGATGCCTTCCTCTTTCTCATTTGCTATTGAGAAATAAGCAGGGTTTGAACAGGCCTCAGGGAGGTGACCTGAATTGTATGGAGGGCAAAAAAAAGTGCTTTTTAATTCTTTGTAACCTTTGGAAGTAAATCCTGTGGGCTGACAAACAGAGGACATGTAGGATCATGAAGAATGCTTCGACAATACTTAACATACCTGTGATGTATGATCTGATACCATAAAAATGAGTTTAATGGGAAAAATCCAATGATAAATGCCTCTTTGAAGTAGGATTTCTTTCTTTTAAAAGCAGGGCTTTTGCAATGAACCTGAATTAATTTTAGAAGCTATATTCAGTTTTAATAATTCCATTTGCCTAAGACTAAAGACAGCAAGAATTTGTACAGAATAGAGCAAGAAGACTCTTATTGACAGAGTCAACATCCATCAAGCTCCAGTTAATTTTCTTAGGTTCACTCTGTTCAACTGCACCTTTAAAAAGCTGAGTAACTTCTGTCACCACAGTTTTACTGATTCCTTTACTGTAATAAATACTGTATTGGGGTGTTCTTAAATACCGAAGTCTTTCTCTCTTTTTCTTTCTCTTTCTATTTTTTTTTTTAAGTTTTTGAGGTCAAGTCAGCTTTTCCAGATTAATAGTCGAAGATTATTCTGAAATATCCCCATCCATTGCAAAACACGGGATTTCAGGCCTGAATCCCACTTCCAGCTGTCATGGAAATTTCCAGTCCCATCCCAAAGGAAAATTCCATTTTCAGCCTCCCATTCAAACCCCTGTTTAGGAAAGGGTGTGTTTGAATTAGCATCCCCCTCAAATCCCATTGATGCAGCTGATTCTAACTTCTTTCAACAGTCTCAAACTCTATGGTTTAGCCCCAGAAACTTGTGTTGGTTTTACAAATGAATGAATGAATGACTTTTAAAGAGATAGATTTATTTGATGCAACACATTTACTATCAAAAGTGTAGTAAGCAGTGAGTTTATCCAGTAAAAAAAAAGTGTTACAATCTCATATTGACATGCTGCACTTTATAGGCATTATTTTCTTGCTAAGGAGACGACTTGTTCTTTAGCCCCAAGCATTTTAATTTAGTAACATATATGATACAAAAAGAATTACTAAGTGAGTGTAGTTGTAACTGTGTTGCTAAATTTGCAGCAGTTCACACTAAATAAATTAAGACTATTAGAAGGATATGTGTCAGAAATTTAAATGTCCAAAATAAAGCAAACTGAGCAAGTATTCAAACAGCATATTTGTGGCCTTTGAGAAAACATCCATATCCAATTAGAACCAGTTGTTGAGGTCTGTAGAGTTCTTTTTTTACTTTCCTATATATAAAAATATTCTAAACACTCCCTCTTCTCATTGTTTGAAACAGATTTTTTTTTTTTAATATCCTGATGTTTCTTTGGCTCTGTTTAAATCAATGGCACATAATTCTTGTAATAAAATGAGCACTATTAGCTATAATTCTTGAAGGATGACTTAGTAAAATACAGACTTTTCTATGCATTCTTTTGGTAAATAATCTAACACTTTTACTACCTGTGCAATGATGGAACTATTGGTTTCAATGCCATTTATTATTTCAATAGATAGAGTTAAAAATGTGTAGAGTTTAGGCTCTCTAATAGATAGATAGTGGATATTGTAGGAATATTTCTTGCTTGTGGGAAGCAAGACAGGAGCTGACAGTTTAACAGTGGGTGCATTTGTGGGTGAAATTCAGTACTGGGAAAGGGGCCAGTTCCCGGTGATTTCATTCTTCAGGATGGAACATTAATGCAGGCATCTTGCTCTAGCCAAGGGAAGCCAACTCCCCTGACCCTAATCATCCCAAATGAGTGCATGGCCAGGAGCCACGAGACACTGAGTGCCCAGCCTGGGGAGCAGGCAGAGGGAAGCCCGGAGCAGGTAGCAGCTGGCAGCGGTTCCTGGAGCCGAGGGGTTGGTGCGGAGGAGGGCTGGCCAGGCTGCTCCCGGGCACTGCCAGCACCACATTCCCCTGCAGCCAGGCTCCCCGGGCCAGCTCTTAGCAGGGGCCTCGTTCTTGAGCTGCTTTGGGAACACAGGCTGACCTCCCTGGGTCTCATCCTTTTAAAAAGCTGTTATTTCCCTTCTGTGCTCTGCTGTAATATTTGTGTTAATGCCATGTCAGCTCTCTGTTTATTCCATTTCGCTCAAGGACAAGAAAGTATCAAACCATACTTCAAACTTTACCACATATATTTCATATAGAATTAACCAGCACAAAACATCTTAATGTGCCTTTCTAAAGAATTATTTCCCTGAGCATGGTAAAGACAGTCTCTTTTGAAAAGCTGGAGCACAATGACTTGCCCTTCCAACTTTCCTATCTCCTTTTGTTCAGGTAAAAGGGTGGTGTTCAAAAAGCAGGCAGAAAGGATTTCACCTTTGTTGTTAACCCATGAAATACGTGAGAATAAATCTGATCCTAAATTTAGTCCCTCCATAAAACAACTAAAGGAACAGAAACTGAAATTCAACAGGAAAATGGTTGTTATATTTAAAATGTGTTTTTCTCAGCTCTGTGTTCAGCCTCAGGTTAGTGGCCAAATCTCCTTTCCACACAAATCCATCACCTTGTGATTGACTTCAATAGGAGACTGATTTCCTACCTCGAACCTTGGCTACACCTTTGTACCTCCAGTTAAGCTATTTCTTCTCCATGTTGAATTAAATTTATTCTTGTTAGAGCCTAGCTGGTTCCTCAGTATTTCATAATGGAAAAGGTGCAGAACACACCAAAGCAGAAATAAATAAATTGTTATTTTCCCAGTCCAAAGGAAAGAGTTTCAAAGCAGGACTCAAAGCTTGAGAATTCTCCTGTGACCGCAGTGTTTGCCTGTTGCCAAGGCCTGTGGTGGGATCTGGATTCTTGTTGTGGTGACAAAATAAGTTTCTCCACCACAAGTAAATGTCGTCCCCACAAAATGGAATAATTTCAAACTCAGCATGAGAGTCAAAGCCCTTGGTTTTCAGCAAACTGGGACTTAAGCAGCAAATCAAACAACCCATTTTCTTTTTGATGCAGTGCCATGAGGTTGGCTACTCAGAATCTTATTTTTTCTGCAGTAATAAAATCCTCTTTTGCCCCTCACTGTTGGGCACTGATGCTGTGACATGCATGAGAATTCTAGGCACATATGGAAAAAACCAACTTGCCATGGAAGATTTACTGGGGAGGCAACGGTCAAATTTTTTCTTTCTCTGCAATTCTGAGCCTGGAACAGCTTCCTTGTCTCCAGCAGATGAGAACGAAATCTGGCTCATTTAATCTAATTTTGTCTCCGCCAACAGATCCTTCTCTCAGTTCTGGTCTGCAGAGCTGATTTTTATAATAGCTTCAACAGGAAAAAAAGAGAGAAAAATTAAAAAATCTCAGCATAGAGAGCCTCCAATGTTTCCTCTGGACATTTTGTAACTCCCACTGTTAACCAGTAACTGTGCATCTTTTTTATTTGAATAATGATGCCCATAACGCTGGAAGCTCTAACATTTACTCAGCCAAAACCATTTATCTTGTTATAACAGGATCAGCATCTCAGCTGGGGCTTCTGGATGCTACTCTACTACAAACAAAATTAAAACCACAGTCAGCTGAAATTAATAGTATATGGGAGCCACACTGTTACTCTCCTCACACATGGAAAGACGTGTGGAGGCTGTTAAATCCCAGCACAATGCATTGAGAGAAATGGATTTTTCCATAATTACCAAACCCCTTAGATAGCAGCTATCACCAGGAACCAGGAGAGCTCCTGAAAATATTGCTCCAGCATTCCTAATGGATGGCTTTCCTTGTGGCTACGTAGGCAAGAGCTCGGTGCCAGCTCCCCCCTCCTCCTCACTGCAATACGTAGGAAGCCTTTATTCCCAAACGGGAGCGTTTGCTTGCTGACATCACACGCGCCAGGATCCTTTTGTTTGCCTGTGTCTCCTGCATTGAAATGTTTGTCTGAGTCACAGATCCTGCTGCCTCCCTTCCCCTATGTCATGCTGCTTGCTTCAGAGCTTCTCCCTGACTCACAGGTTTTAAATTTTGACACAGCCCCGGTTTGCTGCATGGCAATTCAACACTTTTCCCTTTAATATTTTATTATGTAATTTTTATCTAAACCTTATAATGATGCAAAACCCGCCACCTTTTCTTTCTATTTTTTTTTTTCCCCCAGCCTTTTTTGAATAGAGATTTTATGACTCAGATTCAGCACTGAATTTTGTTTCAAGGCAAAGTCAGTTTAGTGTATACTAAATTAAAAATTTAAGATAGTGACTCCCACAACTTGAATTCTCCATTTAGCTGCTGGCTGAGTTTCCTCAGCTCTAACGTTACCGAGTGCTCTGCCAAAAGGGGTCATCTCTGTGCATGTGTACAAACACTTCTCATAATTGAAGTAATTACTATTTTGCAGTGCAGCACCTTTCTTCTCCTCTAATAATCTCCTCGATTTGTTTTCTCTTAATAAAAAGAGGACAAAAAGCTGCTGTGCTTTCAGTGTACATTCATTCTCTGGGTTTAGACTATGGAGCTGCTGATATTGCTGGTGCCTAAGTCTGGGTTTCCTTTTTATTACAGCCACGAACAAAAGAGATCCTGATTACAGCATGAAATGAAGTGAAATGAAGAACATGGAAGTCAGGGCTATGCAGCAGTTTGGTTCAAGCCTGAGTCACGGTAAAATATTCCCACTTACTGAGACAGGAACATAAAATTATCGTGCTGGATTCAATCCTTTGTCCTTCAGATCCAGTCTTTCATCTCTGTTGTTGCCACTACAGGATAAATGAGAAGTTCAAAGCGGAGCTTTGGTTGTCCTTGACCAAGGACTTTGCGGCAGGTGAGGGCTAAAGCCCCACTCTGGTGTAGCACTGAAAGCTGCATTTCTCTTCCAGCATCCACTGCCTGTGTCCTGCTCTGAGCCTGTGGTGAGCACAGTACTGCATCCAACCTCCTTAAAATTCAGGTACACACAAAGCCAGATGACTGATCCACGTGCCCATCATTAAATGTGCTGTGCTAGAGGCTCTCATTTCATTGTCTTTTTACCCAGTGTGAAAAGATGGAGTTGTAGCCCACTAACCCACCCCCCCAAACAGAAACCAAAGAAAAAAAAAATCCTAAAAAAACCCCAAAGCTGAAGCCACTTGTTATAGAAAACATAGATTTTTATTATGAAAGTACAATAGGAAATTTGTGCCACAGAAATTTGCACGTTGCAGTCTTAATGTTAAAATAAAGTCCAGAGCAGGAACTGAAGTTGAGAGTCTCTCAGGCTGCCTTTGGCTGCACATTCACTCTGCTCTCCTGCAGGTTTTGAACATTCCACTTTGGAATCACTGTTGCTTCTCCTCCTCTGCCCGTGGCCGTTTCCGGGGGTTCATCTCAGTCCCTCCTGCGCTGTGAGTGGCAGCTGGAGGCTGCACATCTCGGAAGCCGTGGGACTGCAAGATGGAAGGAAAACCATGAGCTAAGGCTTGGAGGGATAGAAAGCACGAGTAACCAGCTCCCAGAAGATCAGAATGAGGGATGATGCTGCCATTTATTTGGGATGAGCAGCCACAGAATGTTTACAGAACAGGTTAATCTCAGCACTGCAAACTTTACAACGCATGTGCCAACTAATGTCTGCCCATTTTGGTTTTTAAAGATATTTTATTTTCGCCAACCAGGCTATCACTTTCATTTTACTGTTTATCACCCCTATGGCTATGAAAAACTGCTTCTCTGTAAATTAACTTATGTTGCCTATTTAAACAAATCAAAAGACAAATCCATCAGCTCCCACAGAAGCAAGGAGATGACTGGATTAATTGCCTCAGTCATTTTCAGAAACAAAACTGTGAATTTCTACAACCTAGGATATTTTTGTTCCATGTACCTACTTAATGAACTGAAAACATCAATGAGACATTGTAAGAGAACAGCAGAGCTGAATCTGTCTCTAGACTGCAAAGACTCTTCCAGCATAGTAATTTATGGGACACAATAGGATGAAAACCTTTGACTGCCAAAAACTAAATGTAGAAGTGAAAACTACATGCTGCTACTCAGGAGAGTGCTTGAAGTGATCTATCTGGCCTAGTACTACTCGTATTTTCTGTTACTGTAGCTCACACTTTAATTTTTAACCGTTTTAAAATACGAAAGATGTTGGAGTCAGTTAAACACGTCATGGATGCAGATGGAGATGATGAGATGTTGTGTGAAGCCTGCAACTGTCTGAATTCCCATCTCCAGACGGGTGCTGTGCAGGGAGCACTGCTGACAGCTCAGTGAAGACTCTCAGTGCAGACTTCGAGAGGAAAAGGCATTAATCAGAACACAAAATTGCTTTGCTGATCCAAACTGCTCAGGTAGAGACAATGTGGGGACAAGAGCGTTTCAGGAACGCTGACATTTTGGGCTGGTGCAGTGTGAAAAAAGCAGGCAGAATTACCATCAGACGTGACTCTTCCCAAATGCCAGTGTGTCCCACACCAAGATCAATCCCAAACCCGAGCAAAATGTCTTGTTTAAGTCTCTCATCCCTCTGTTTCTATTTCTGAATGCCTCACCTCACCCAACCTGGGCTTTTTAAAGGAACAAACAGCAAGAGGTGCCACAAGGGCAGGATCCTTGCAGCCCCTCTGCTATTTATAAGCAACTCAAGTGTTATTCTAAAGAGCATAATGGGGAATCTTCAAGTTTAATGTTTCACTGCATCTAATCTCTGCCATTTCCCTGAGGCACAAAGGTGGATCTGTAGCCAACTATCCACTTAATCCAGAATGCTGACTCCCAGTGAAAGCATTCCAAGGGTTTTAAGGGCCAGAACAAAATGCAAGCTGCCCAGGATGGATGTCTTGCACTTGGATACAGGCAGGCACCTTGAAAACACAAGAATTTTGGGTATATTTGTGAGGTTTGGTAGGGGGTTTTAGATGGTGAGGAAGTGGCTGCTGGAACCAAGGACAAAGCTCAGACTTCTGTCATTTTGAATTGTTCCTTAAAAACAATTTAAAATCCTCAGGATTTACACCCTCTGCAGCAAGACTGGCAAGGGTAGGTGGCTTTGTTACCTGAGCAGTGTTACCCACTGCTGGCCTGGCAGACCCTCCACAGTTCAGGGAAACACAATTCCTCCCTGGAATTGAGATCCTGGGTCTCTGTCTTTCACTATGAAATAATCAGGTCACATTCCTGGGAAGTTCAGGTGAATCAGCTGAGCTACTTACTCCCCTGTGCATAAATCAATTTCCATTTCTGTATTTTGCATTTAAGAATGAATCCTTATCAGCCCGTGGAAGAAAGGATTTCATGGGAGAGGAGTTCCACAGCCCCCTCAGAGTGGTGACTGACTCCAGTGTGCTGGAAAGGACAGGGATAAAAAAACCCCAGAGCTCAGTCATGAATTTACACATTTCATCAGCTCAGGGGCACTCAGCAGCCACTTTGCCAACGGTACCAAAGCACCTCCTTTGAACATTGCTAAGTCCTAAGGAATTTTTTTTTTAATATTTTTTTCTGTATGCTGGTTATACACAAATCTGACTTAGAAACACTGGACATGTATTGATATCTTCCAGTTTAGCTATGGAATGAGAAATGATAACAGCAGACTGTTATCAGACCTGAATTTCATGAAAGAGATGGAGATAATACATTTTTTACTTAAAGAAATCATCTGCTGAAGCAATTAATCAGGATTAAGGGGAAAAAACCACAGGGATAATCTTAAATTTTAACTAATCTTTGATTAGGATTCACTCTCAACTCTATTTTAAGATTGTGTGGATTCACACAGAAGAGAGCATAGGTGTTTTATGGTGCTTATAAAGCTGAAAGAAAAAGGCAATTAAACTGTCTGAGATAAAATCCATCTGTTTGTCACCTGGAGAAAAAAGGACTCACATCACATGATCTAAACAACCCTGGGATGTAGTCCCACTTCCCCTTCCAATCTTCCTAAAAGTATATATTTGCTGTATTTCTTCTGTCCAGGTGAATACATACAGGAGTGGGGGGGAAAAAAAATCTGATTTCTGTTTGAAAGTTTGAGGATCTCATCTGATGGCAGCATTAAAACCTGCAGAAAATGCTATGGCAACGTGTTTCCATGAGGACACGTAGCAAATAGTTATGGAATTGTACCTATGGATCTGACATTTGAGGCTATAAGGGTTGACTGATGCTGTCTTTTTAAACCTAAGTAACAGCTTAGACAGTATCTCTTCTCATTAATATGTATCTAAGCACTCCACAATAGGAAATAATCACAGGATTTAACTAGGGATGAATAAAGACTCCAGCCTTAAGCTGGAAGCTCCTCATATGATAGTGGCAGAAGAGAAAAATCTGTGTATATATATCTGTATATTGGCTGGTGTAGGGTCAGTGTAGGATAAACACAACACACAAAGCAGAGATGGGGAAATGCCTATGGAATAGAGCACTGCTGAGGCCTCTGGAATATCAGCTTTAATTCTGGTCATCCCAATCCTAAAAAGATGAACTCAGCTGGAACAGATGCAAAGAGCCACCTGAGAAACAACACCCGACCTGAGCAGGGAGAAAACAGTTCAGGTCTCCCAAAATGAAGGCTCAGATCATTCTTGGTAATTGCACTTAGGCCAAAAGTTAACACCAGGGGCAGATAAAATAAACAGCACTAGCAGCAGAACAGATGGGGACAGGCTGCCTGGAAGTTTGATTTTTTCCTCCAAAGTATTTTAACTCTGAGGAGACAAAATGCTGGGTCACTTTTCCAAAAAGAAAAGGTGCAAATTACCCCTAGACCTGAAGATATCCCAGCATTCCTGCTTCCCTTCAGAAGGTGGATCAAAAGCAGCACTAAGAAAGCAAAGACCATTCTCAGATTTGTCTGAAAATTCCTTTACAGCTGCCAATGTGCTCCCATCTGTGACTCTCCCAAAGGAATACTCACTGTGATGTTATAGGCTATGGTGGACTCCTTCTGACTCGGTGATTTGTACAACGTGGCCAGCCTGGTAAAACAAACCCCAGGTAATTATGATTAATTAATAGAGTGATAAAAATTCCAAATAGCCCAGTGACCAGACCCAAGTTTTCCTACAGTACTGGTGGAATTCTTACAGATGTATTTTCATATAGGTCATTCAAACTGTGGATTCCCATCCTTACATGACCTGTCAGCTCAAACACAATCTAGACCTACTAAAAAGAGTGAATGATTAATTAGCCTTGTTTCATCACAGAATTTGATGACATTTTTGGAACAATACTCATTATGAATTAAATCCAAATGTCACTTTCTTAAAATGCTAACAAAAAATGTTTTGAGCACAACTCTTCCCTCTTCTATTAATCATTTGTCCACTGACCTCTCAAAGCTGGGAGGGACCCTCAAGAATTCCAGCACTTCTAGGGAGGCTTTTTCCATGGATTTCACAAGCCTGTCAGTATAACCCAGAGGCTGGAGAGGATGTTCTATTTCTAAGCCTGCCCTTGCCACTGACACACAGCACAACCTTGAGAAAGTAGTTTCCCTTTTATTTCTCCTCTGACACTTCCCTGATTTGGTGCATTAGACTCTAAGCAATACACCTTGATTTGTGTTCTACAGTAAATGCTTGTGTAACACAGAAAATTGCAAAGCAGCTCAAAAGCAAAGAGGTTTTCAACCATTCCAGGGCTGCACCGTGCCCACCTCCCCAAAACTCACACTTACATAAGGCAATCCAGAAAGTGTTCAGCTCCCTGTAGCAAGACACCCTGCCAAAAATCCCATTAATTATTTTCGGGGGTTTTTTCCTCCCTGAGGTGCCATTCTATTAGAGAGCACGTAATTACAGCCTGAGGAACGCTGCCACTTCATGTTAGCTACACAGGGAATTCCTCAGAACACTCAAATGCTGGGTTATACTTGACAAAATTACCCAAATCTGGAGCTACAGAAGCCAGCCTTTCACAAGAGCTCAGCTGGAGCCTCTGACACAACAGGATCTTTCCTCCCAGCAAAAAGAACCCTTAGAATTAAGCTCTGACATTTGCAGTAGTAGAGAGAAAGGAGGACACAGGTACCAGAGTTGGCCAAAGCACACTTAAAAAATTAAAAAAAAAAGGCAAATGGATCCTCAAATGATCTTTGTGCCTCAATAACCTGACAGAAAACCAACAAAACCACAATGGATCGTCAGCTACAGGCAGCCTGTGCAAAAATAAACCAGCATTGAGCTATTTCTGCTTTTACAGTTGTATCCAGAATTGCTGTTTCTGCAGGCCCTGTTCCATGCAGATTTACATCAGTAAATAAGCCATGTTTGTCTATCCTTGGCTTGTTTTCTGCAACTTCTATCTGCAGCCTTCCTAGCTCTGTTGCAGAAGAAAAAAAGTTCTTTTCATATATAAAATTAACTTTTGTTCACTCTGCAATCATTATGTTGATGAAACTTGTCCTAAAAAGACTGTTAATCAGTGATGTTAATTTAATTCCAAATTAAACAGCCTGCTGTAATCATTCTGCATTGCCTTCAAACTTAGAATTTAAAAACAAAACTCCCCAAGAAAGTGTCACTGCATTTTTCTCTCAAATTCAACAAGCAAAACTCTGCACAACAACATTCCAGCAGCATTTTTGCTTGCTGTTTGCAGAAGATTAGGGAATTGTAGCACAGCTCCTTAATCTCAAGCTGCTGCATGGTGATATTATATACAGGACAAATTTAACTGACCAGGAAAGAGAAATGACCTTGCAATGCAAAGAGAGGAAAGGAGAACCAGGAAACAGAGGAGATCTCATTGCAATAGAGAGAATTTCACAGTGTTTTTAGAAGGGTCAACCCACCCTGCACAGCTCAGCCCTGAGCTGGCCATCAGTGCAGCTCCTTCTGCCTCTCTGCAGGTCACTGGAACCTGGAATTGCACAGCTCTCCAGGATCCTGCTGCATTTTAAAGCAGAAGGGTCAGCAGCCTGTCCTGAGGGTCACTGTCTAGGTGGTTTTAAAGCCTTCCTTGGCATCTCTGGCTTTGGACTGAACTGAGGATGAAAACACTGAAGCAAAAAAATTCTGCTCAAAGAAATTATAGTGGCTGCAACCAACCAGACCGAGGCCAGGAGGCAAATTCAAACCCCTGCTTGGCCACTATGGCCAGTCTGAAAGATTCTCCAGTGCCTCACTTGTCATTATATGGATTTTCCTCACGTTTTCACTCACCTCTGACTGTTGTCCCAGTGAAAGATCAAACGAACAGTGGCAGCATGGCCCCAGCTTTCTCCTGAGGGACACAAATAACAGATCCTTACCTCTTATACCACCACCACCATCAGCAAGCTGAAATGAAATTAATCTTCAAAAACTCCCCATGATTAAAACAAAATATGCCTTTCTTGTAGTGTGATGCATCACATATTTCCATACTTGCAAGGATTTCACACCAAATGCACCACGACAAGAAAGAACTTCTGTGTTCAGTGTGTTTTACAGAAATCTTGATGCAATACTTCCATATTTGTAGAAAAATTTTATGGATGCCTTAATAAAGGACAGGTAGTAGATATATCTTGAAAACAGAAGCAGCTTGAAGAAGAGATTTGCCTAATTACTACTGAAGAAGTCTGGTGAGGAGGTCTAAATCCTACTTGAGAACTGCGATATTCTGTCTCTCAGGCATAATTATGAGCAAACATCACTCCCTTTGGGATACCAGCTTTGGGAGAAAGTCAATGATTATTAAAGTATTAAGGGCCCCTGAAGCAGTCTTTTGCAAAGACAGCAAAATGCAAAATAACACAACCAAAAGCAAGGAACAGGGAGGTGTGGTGGAAAGAGAGAAGGAAGTTTGGATTGTTTATCCTGACTCAGGGGCACAGCCACTGGTTTCAGCTCCCACCTAACCACAAGTCAATGTGCAGACAGCTTTATTGGGTGCTTTTTCCTCTGTTTATCCCTGTCAGCAGTCCAAAGATGGATTGCATTTTAAACCAGTCAAGTCTCCTCTCTCCACCTGCTCTTCCCTGTCCATCCTTGCCCAGTTTCCACCACATCCCCAGCCCCTCGTGCCCCTCATGCCCCCTGTGCTCTGCTATTTATTACAGCACAGAGAAGGAAAAAAATGATCCCACTGTAATGAAGACCTGGACCCTCTGGGCATCTTGCCAGACTTTGCTCCACTATATCTGAGTTGAGATTAAAGATTTTGGCTCTCAGATATGGCTCTGAGGCAGAGATCAAAAGACATTTTACAATGGCTACAAATTCCACACCAGCACGTTTCCAACTGCATTGAATATGAGTGAAAAATGCTACTGTAAAATGAGATATTTCTGAGTTGAACTGCCTGTAGATTAATATTTGACCTCCTTTCTAAATATATTTAGTAGAAATGTCTAGGAACACCCAGCTTAGCCATCACCAGTGGGAAAGAAAGCTGTCCCTTTCATAAAGCTCCTGACTTAATACCTTGCAGCATCTGTGCTTTTTTCCTTCTTTTTTTTCTTTTCATAATTAAGATCTTCCCTTCTGCTCAGGAGCTGAGTAAGAGTTTAGAGATTAATGCATTCATGAAAAAGCTGTTTCTCAGCCTTACCAATCAACAGGGGGAAAAAAACCCTATTTAGTGGAGGCAATAGGATTGATTGATTTTACCTGGGGGTTTGCTGCTGACCCCTCCCTCAACAGTTCCTTTGGCTCCATCAAACCATGGAGGACTGGGAGGTTCTTTAGCCTTTATGATGAGACTTTTGAAATATCATCTCTTCAGAGCAAGGGCATCAAAACCACCAGGTTAAATATTTCACCAGCTGGTACCAAACTGCATTTTTGGAAGAGTTCACTACTCAGTTGAACAATGCTGTGGTCACACACACTGGGGAGAGTCACAGTCAGCTCCACAGGAGGTCATGTCAAATTAATTGTTTGTGAAAGAAAATATGCACAAGGCAATGCAGGATATCTGGGAATTATAACCTCCCATGAATGTCTTCACATTCTTTACTGTCCCCATGACTCAATAAACACAACAGCTCCCAAACAATGCTGGCCAGTGAAAAAAGACAGACTCTATTAGCTTTAATTGAGTTTGTAGCCAGAAAGGCTGCCAAAAATAATCCATCAGAGGACAAGAGGCAAAACTGACAAAAAGGGTCAGATCCTGGGAGCTAGGTCTGCCTGCACGGCTCCAAAATCCACGTTCCTCACATTCCTGCAGGAGATGGGCTGTGTTTGTTCATTTTACTCTCTATCTGTGCCAAACAGTTTGGTGCCTGTACAGACTCTGGGAACATCTTTGCCTTTGTACTGTCCCCTTCTCTCTCCTCTCCAGAACAAGGGAATCATTACTTAACTCACAGAAACTGAAGAATTTGTGCCCTTTAAATGAATCATAAAATAATGCAAAGTTACAGCCTGAAATAAGATTTAAATGCTGAACCTTTCCTTAATTTGTAGAAATCTCCACTTCAGAACTATTTTATTTTCCCCTGTGACTGCAGCAGAAGGGCCTGGATGAGGTATCTGCTCATTACAGGGCCAAATTGAGCAGCTTGGAAAAAAACTCTTTAACCTGGCTCAGGGCAGGCTGTGCCTGAGGATCCCACACAGAACTTCCCTCTCCATCATAACTGCAGAGAATTCCAGTGATGCAGCAAATATGAAATGCCTTTGCAAATAATTAATGGAACATGTTCAAGGGTAATGGGAAAATAAACAATTTAAATTGTTTGGGAGAGGCAGTGAATGGTTCTCAGGGAATTTCTTATTGCAGCTTAGTTTGGGGTATGCAACCATTAAGCTGGGTTCTTTTTTGAGTGATTTAACCTTCTCCTCACCACACTCCTGCTAGAGGTTTACTCCTCCCAGGTACATTTTTTGGATGATTTTTCTTTGTACATAAAGCCAAAGGAAAGGAAGTCAATATATCAATTTTCAGCTCAAAGCTGAACACTTACCTAAAGCAGGTACCAACGTGGACTGGCTTTGTCCAATCCTTGTTGTCATTTGGTTGGTCAGAACTACCTGAAAGAGCAAACAGAAGCAAAGAAATAAGAAGATCTCCTGGAAAAGCAGCATATTGGTGGGAGGGAAGAGAGGGAATTTTCAAAAAGCTGTTACTGATGAAGCAGTTACTCAGGCAAAACTCTTGGCAACTGTGATGAAGCTCCTGTGTTAATGAGGAGAAACTGTAAAGGTGCCTCATCTTTTCAAAACAAATTAAGAGAACCCTGCAAAATGTATTTTTGGTTTGAATGGCAGATTTCTTTCATTCAAGACTTTAAAGAAACCTCAATTTCTCCCTCCCCAAGAGAGGCAAACTCCACACAACTTATTTATCCCACAAGGCTGTTTGAATCTGTGTCTAGCTGCAGGTGTCTTACACAGGCCCTCCATGAGGAGCCAGCTCCCAGTCCCTGGGGTAAATGAACTTGGTGGTGCTGCTCACAACGTGCATTAGCCTGGTGATTAACTGAATTTCTGTGCCTTGTAGTCTAAAAATGCACAAGTGGGTACAACACAAAGCAGAATGGAAGTGAACAGACAGAGCGGGGGAGTGTTTTCGCAGCCCCAATCACTTGTGGGAGGCTCACAGACAGTCTAGGTTAGATCCCTGGTAGGAGTGGGCGTGGGTGAGACAGGAAAGAGCCAGGAATATTAATCACAAAGTTCATTAAAAATGAAAAATTGTACCCAGCTTAGACCCTAGAGAGTTCCATTGTTTGACATGCTCAGAGGATTCTTGACGGAACAGTTCAGAGAAGTGTGTGAGAGTGAACAATTCCACTGAGCACACCCTAAAACATTTACACAGCTGAGCCCAGCACATACACTTCACATTTTAGAGAAGTAACTCACCACAAGTGCATGGTAACAGCCCCAAATAGCCTCCTCATGTCCCTGCTGGAGAAGGGCTGGGCATCTTCACTCCGAGTCCAGCTTTAGGATCTGACTTCCTTCCACATTAGAGCATCCAGCCTGCCTGACAAGCAATCCCTGGCATGCAGGCTGGATTTAGCCTGCTCACAGCTCATGGAACTAACTCAGACACCACTAACAGGAGGGAAAATCCAAGCAAAACCACTCCTGAAGCCCTGACTCCTTTAGCAAGAGTTTATTTAGGAAGTTTGCACTAAAATGCTCCCTGGTTCAGAAGAAATAATTTATCTGTTTTATCCTTGACCAAAGAGAACCACTGTCCAGTGACAGCAGCTGCTGCTCAAGGTCACCAGGTACCAAGCTGTGAGGGAAAGCACTCAGGAAACCTGAGGCTTTGCAGACCCTGGAACATCATCTCCCTGGTGCCCAGAGCAGCAGGAAGGAGCTCCACAGCTCATGTCAGGACACTTTAGAAATGCTGGGCTCTTCCCTTCCCACAGCTCCCAGAGGAAGCACAAGAGGAGTTTTATTTTTAGCAGCTTGGAACAAAAGCTGACTGTGCCAGAGCGTTGTGGGTGACAAGGTCACACGTCACCTGGACACTGTTTGAGGCACAAGCACCACTTTGAGGGCTGGGGAAGCTCTGATTCCTGAACAATGCTGCTCTGAGCTGCCAGAGACTTTCAAAACAACTTCTGGAACAGCTGCAGCTTCCCAGTGCCATCTGCTGGCTGCGGGTCTGCTGCCTCCAGACCATCAGTGACGTACAAACAATGTCCAGGAAGGAAGCTCTGGGTTTCCATGGATGCCAGAAGAGAAGGCCAATCCAGCAGATAAAGTGCTTTTCCTCCAAAGGAACACTAAACCCATAGTTTATTTTTTAAACAAAGAGTAGAAAGTTGCATTGGAACTGCTGAATGCTCTGAGGTATTTTTGTAGGTGAAGTCATCATTCCTTGTCCAACCAAATCATCAGAGTATGGCAAACAGCATTAAAAATGCCATGCTACCACTTAATTAAGATCCACAGGATGCTGTTGATGCAAATTTTACTTATTTTGGCAAGTCTAGGAATTTCCCACCTTATAGGTGTTTTGCTTTTATGATCCCTCTACATCTGCCAACTAAACTGGCAAGAGTGAATGCAGAGGGTATTACTGCAGTTTTATTTTGCTGTTTAGAGACGAGAGCAAATCACATTTCCTTAACTCTTTGTTTAAAAAAGTAGCATCTTTTTGGATTTAAGCCTGCCCTGGACTTACTGCTGCTTTCTGGTCGTTGGCTATGATGATGAGCTGCTGTGCCAGCCCATTCAGCAGCCTCGTGCGCAGGGACAGATCCTCAAAGTCGTGGCGAAAGGGAAAGGCAATTCCATCAATCACCACCAGCCGGACCTAAATGCAGGAGAAAAGATAAAAAACTGGCATTACCCTCCTATTAAAAAATGACAAAAAGCAGCAAGACATGTTTTTAAGTGCACTGGAATGTTTTATTTCATACTTAGGTGAACATGACTGGCAAAGCTGGGCTTGAAGCGTTGCAGAGGAGAAGCTGGAGAAAATAATCATTAAACATCAGAACTGTACTTCAGTCAACTCTCCACAAAAAGTAATTTATTTCACCTTCTCCCTCAAAAATTAAACCCAAATCAAAATCAGAATACATGCTGTCTGAAGCCACTGCTGAGATAACTCAGCTCTTATCAGTGATCTGTCTGGGAAACACGGAGTTTAACAGATGCCTAAAGATATTCCAGGCACACTGCAATGGAGCTGAGGATCTATCTTGCCTCAAGATGTTTGCTTTGCTGAATTATTTCTTTTGTAGCAATCATTAGCTGAAGTCAGAGCACGCTGCAGCTGCTGGCTCATCACCCTCAAGACACTGTGTAAACATTAGTCTGGGATTTTGATTTATTCTAACTTCGTTTGTTGTGGCTGTTTTGATGACCCAAGTTTGAAATACAGGAGGGAGATGGATGGTCTTACAGTGCCTACACGTTTAGATGTCACTCAAATCCTTGGTGTCTACAAGTTCTTGCACTAGATAACAAATTGGAAACAACACAAAAATCCTGATTTTCTGCATTTCTGATTTAACTCATTACTGGGAAGTCTCTTTGTCACTGGAACACGACACACAAACATCACTGTGAAACAGTCCTGGGCCTCCAACTGAAAAAATCCCACCCTTAGTTTGCAAAAGAAGATGAAATAGTTGGGATTAAAAGAAGATATTCAGCTGTATTCTCATCTCCCCTCCTTCCTACAAATTCTTTCCCATGAGTCTGTACACATTCCCCATGTATGATTTCTTTAAGATCAATCAGTTTAACAGCATAAACACGACTCGTGATAGACAGGAATGTATACACGGTTATAGAACTTGGATATCACTAATATGTCCAGGTAGGATGCAATTTAGTTAAATTTCTCCCAGTTGCACTTGTTTTAAGACAGCAGACAGGAAAACTTAAAAGTACTTAAAGAGAGCATGGTAACACCTTCCTTGTCCTTGCCAGCTTGGGTCTAGCAGACCTTAAAGAATTAGGGGTTTTTTATGACAAGAATATCTTCTATCAGTCTTTCTCATATTATTAACAAGATCTCGAACTAATTCTTATTTCCAAACCCATTTGGACTTCTAACTCTGTATCTTTCTTATCTCTAAACCTCTACAACTTGGCCTCTCTCATAAAACCCCCTAAAATCTGGAGGCTTCCTGTGGTCCCAGACTCGGCTCCAGGGGGGTCAGACTAATTTTAATGAGAGCTGGACTGCAATGAGCAATCTGTCAAGTCACTCCTATCCTGTCCAAGGAATCAGCAGAATGTCTTGTGGTTCTCCTGAAACCTTCAGTACTCCAGGCTGCAGGCCAAGCCCAGAAAATCAGCACAGATGGTTCCAGGGAACTGCAGCCCAGTGGAACTGTGCTAATGAAGCCATGTACTTTCCACAAGAGCAAACACAACAGGGCACCGTTAGTACCTGGCAGGGAAAGGGAAATACCAGACTACACCAGGCAAAAGTGAGGCTCCCATCTGTGTTTTCAAGAACACGGCAGCTCCCACAAGTGAAAAATTTTGGGATATATGCAAAAGACAATCTGATCCAACCCTGATTTGTGCTCTGGTAGAACAAGGCACAGTCATATTCCCCAGATCCTGACAGGGAGTGATCTGCAGTGCAGAACCTAGAAATCTGGAGGGGAGGTGGTGAAAATCTGCCTTACAATAGCATTTCTCTAAAACATTAGGTACTAGGAAACTTTCTGGCTGCAGTCCACCCAAGAGTCAAGCTGCAGGCTCTGGTTGCTTGTAGCAACAGAAGATGCACTGAAAAGAAAGAGAAGAGTCACTTTCTTGATGGTGCAGGATGTCTCTGGTCCTCAATGACCTTCTAAGGCAAAAAAAAAGTGGCACTAAGCCTTTCTGATGCCACCCTCATGGTCACCACACACCCCTCTGGCTCAGAGGCTCTTGTGTGGAGCAGCTCTGTGGTGATTCACAGCTGAGTGCTCACAGAAATGGAACATGTGGCAGCACAGACCAAACGTCCTCAACTCAGAGTGGAAATTCAGGAGGATGGCGAAAGCAAATTACTCTCAAGAGTAATTGGGATGGGAACGAAAAGGCAAACAAGCAGAAGGCTTTACATTTGTACTCTGGTATCAGCCAATATTTTACTGCCAAGCTGACGAGGTACCAAGGTGTTTACTCATGTTACTACAGCAGACAAAAATCTTCAGCGCGAAGATGAGTGATACCTCCTGACAAGCCTGCAATAACTCCTACCTTGGAATGCTCTGACAGGAATTCTGGCAGGAGGTAGACCTGGGCCAGCAGCTCTATGTAGTCACGACAACGGAAGTAATAGATGTGAGAGAGGATATTTTCCAGAGAGAAAGTCTCCAAAGCTTTCCGATGCTCTGAGAACAAAACAAACAGATGAGTAAATGAGTCAGAAGTCTGTACGAGCATATTGTTATTTTCATCATCCCACCAAACCCTGCCCTTCACACATAGCAACAGCAAAGCCCCCAGAAACAGAACAGGCAAGGTAAGGAGTGTGGAAACATATTTTCCATCTGGCTTGAAAGTCAGGAAGGTGGTGAGCAGATGCTATCCCAGCATTTGCACACAGACACACCGGAGCCTCCAAGGGAGGCCTCCAACAATGAAAAATTTATTTCTGAAGCAAGAACTTCTCCAGTAAATCATTTTCAAGCCAGAACACCACCAGAGGACATCAGGGACTATTAATCATCCCTTGTTTAATATACAGACAGTAGCTCATTTAATACAGTGTCTTTTTACCTCAGTTCAAACAGAAGTTTGGTGCATAAATCCTCCACGAGTAACATAAAAGTTGTGTCCTTATCCCCAAGACACTGATGACTTAGAGAAGAAAACTCTTATTAAATGCAGCCTGGCTATATTGACTTTATGGAGGAGCTGAAAACCAGCTATTCCAGGTTTTACTACATGAGCTTTCAGCAGCGACATTGCCTCATAAAATTCTGCTGTTCCTCTTTTCTTTCCCCACCTATTCCTGTGTTTTGAAACAAAGCACTCGGTTTTGTTCAACAGAGTTGGGTTTGAGTGTTGCTGCAAATATGATCATTAAGGTGCTAAAAAAAATTGAAGAAAGGAGGAAGGGAGGAAGGGTAAACACCAAAACCTCACACACCACCTAAAACCCCCAAGATCAAAATGATCACAAAATCCCCAGTGATAATTGGTAGAAAATCAATTATTTTCGAAGTAGACCACCTCAGTCTGCTCCAGACACAGATGTAGTTCAGGGTTTGATACACTCAGGTAGAAATTAAAAGCTGTCAGCAAACCCTCCAAAAGTAACACTGCGGCTTACGAGACACTTGTTTCACTCCATCCTTGCCTGCTAGGCAGAAAGAAATGACTTAGCAACAAACCTTCTTCTTGCTGAGCCTCAGCAATAAGGTGGCAATGCTGCACACAGGCAGCTGCGATCTCCACCACTCTGTCCACCATAAAGCTTCCCTCAGTGTCAATGAACACAGCCTCTCCAGCAATGCCCCCAAAGCACTCCGGGATCTGGACATCCACTGCCAGCTGCAAACTGCCACGGGAAACAGGAAAAGAGAGGAATATTTACACCCCAGAGCTGTCCCAACTCACTCCTGGAGTGATATTTATACCTGGAGCAGTACAACCGTTATTGTATTTATAATGCTGGAGAAGAATCAGAGATTGCAGCCACGACAACAAGAAAAATGGACTCATAACAAAAGGGGATTCTTGGTTGCACAGAAGTCATGGAACAATGAAATACCACAGCTGTGTTTTGCCAACTCCGGGTGCTCCACAGATCTCGGTGATTTTTGTCAGCTGCACACCACCTCCCAGGATGTTGTCCAGTGCTGAACAGAAGGTGATGATGAAGCCCTGGGTTTGCTCTTCTTCCAGAAGCTCCAGGGCTGTGCACCTCCTGGTGCCTCCTGATCCCCCAGCCATCCTTGCTGCATCCCCGTGACATTCCTGCCTCACCGCCTGCAGAGCTTCCAGCGCCTCTTCCCTGGAGATTCCAATTTCTAGAGAAGCCAAAAACACAAAACACCACCTTTATTTTATAAGCAGTGACTGATTCTGCAGCATGACACAAAATGATCCTTATTCACCCTCTCAGGACAACAGGCACACAGCCCTGGCACTAAGGATGTGATTTTTAAACTTTTATTATCATAAATAATAAAATTACCCCTCATCAAAATCCCAGATTGGTTTGGGTTGGAAGAGACCTTAAAGACCACCCAGTTCCACCCCTCTGCTATGGGCAGGGACACCTTCCACCTATCCCAGGTTGTTCCAAGCCTTGTCCAGCCTGGCCTTGGACACTTCCAGGGATGGAGCAGCCACAGCTTCTCTGGGCACCCTCTGCCGGGGCCTCCCCACCCTCACGAGGAGGAATCACTACATACTCTTTGAAAAAGGCAATTTTCTGACTTCAAAGAAGCTTATTTTGTTTAAGTCACGTAGTAAAAAGAAGACGGAAGCTGGGGAAAAAAGAAGAACGAGCCTAACAGAACCCTTTCGTTTTCCTGCATCCCATTTACATCCATCGTTCAGTGTCAGCTGATCTTTTACTAAAATCGTCTTCTTTTTTTCTTTATTCACTGTGCCCGTTTCCGGGAGGCCTCACTGGGGAAAGGGAAGGGGTAAGGGCCCGAAAGATCCCGGGGAGGCCCCGCGGGGGCCGAAGGCCGCCGGTACCTTTGCTCAGGCCGCAGGGGCCGGTGTCCAGCAGCTCCTGCGCCGTCTGGAAGCCGGCGGCGGCGAGGCGTGCGCGCAGGGCGGGGGCCAGCGGCAGCGAGCCCACCTCCCGCTGCATGGCGGCACCGGGAGGCACCGGGAGGCACCGGCACCCAACACGCCGCGGGCCCGCTCCGGACACGCCTTGGACACGCCTCAGACACAGTACGGACACGCCTCAGGCCCGCTCCGGCCCCGCCCAGCGAGCGGCCATGGCTCCTGGCCCCGCCCCCGGCCCCGCCCCTGGCGCTCTGGCCCCGCCCCGCC